>CM067363.1:44991465-45335994 GCA_034401795.1 Chaetoderma sp. LZ-2023a | reverse complement strand
GTTTAGGAAGAAGCTCTTTCCTTCTACTTGCAAGCAGGATGCTATGATAGGTTCATTGTGAATGTTACTCCACCCATCCTCCACTAATGTTGCTGTCTTGCCATCAAGAATCACCTTCATATCCTCTGTCACCTGATCAGGCACAGCATCTAGAAGCTTTCCACCAATCAGTTTACGTGAAGGGGGTTTATATCCTGGGCGTAGCATACTAACAACTTTTATGAACTGCGGATGTTCAGCCATTGAAAATGGAAGGTTACAAGCATAAAACAACCTCGCGACTTCTATATCTATTGCTGACTTCATCGCTGAGGTGGTAGTGATACAATGTCGGCTCAGATCGGGTTGAATTGAGAATTGAACTGGACAGGTTGTTGAGGGTGGGGCTGATTGTGATGGCAATTCTTCTCTTAGTCGCTTTGTGCATGGTGCAGCTGATTGTTTGTCCAGCTGAAACAAAGAAAAGGGATATTATATGTGCTATATAAGCCAAATGCAGATATACACCCTACCTGGTCCAAGCCATTTGGGGACAAGATATGATAATCTTTTTAAAAATTTACATTGAAATGACTGGCATTGCAACAAAATCAGTCATTCCTATGTTGAATTTTCAAAAGTAATTAATTTTATGTCATAATTCAATACATTTAAAATTTGGAATGGATAGAGTTAAAGATAGACCACCCTTCTGTCAAATAAATGCATGTTTTTATTTATTTTCAAAACTTTGGGACTTGCTGAATATTAGTTTGACTGTTTGCACCAGTCTATCTGAAGGGTGTTAGTGTGCTATGCCAAATTGTTTTCATAATATTACTGTAGTAAAGGTATTCAGGCAAGAGTATTTCTGAAAACCCTGGGTTGCAGAAAGTATAGGGTTAAGCAGATCATTGTGTGTTATTTCTAATCTTAAGCCAGCGCCCTCACAGGCCAATTATCACACCTATACCATTGAATTGTTAAGAGGCTCAGCATGTGATTGTGGTTATCAGAGATTATCAGACCTGGCTCTATTACTAGCATGGCAAAGAGAATAATTAACTCAGGTATCTGAACTAAAGGTGAGACATCCTGTTGATAACCGGCCAAGACAATTACAGTAAATAGTAACCTTACCTACATTGTACATTATGACTTTTAAACACAACTTAGCACAAATTTTTGAAAATTTTTAACTGAAATGACTGGCTTAGTAAAAGCGGCAGTCATTTCACGAGTAAATTTGTTTTCCAGTCAAATTAGTTTCAAAATATTCTGCAGTTTTCCCGCATAGTGTCATTGAAAATGATAGCTGAGGAATTCATCGTTGAAAGGGTTAAGGAATGTATTAGATATATTGGACTCCTAGCACTCCAATGTCAACAAAAAACATTTTTCAAATAAAATTAAAAGATAAACTGGTTTTTTATTTTCAACAAATTTGTCATCGCCAAACAAAATTGTTGAAAAATTAAAACCAGTTTCCTTGGTATAGTCACAATAAAATATAGAATTTTTAATTATTGACATTAGAGGGCAAGGGGTTAAGCATTAATTTTATTTACCTTCAAAATCTTGATGTCTTTGCTGATATGTGTGTCTGCACTGTCTGTATCAGCCTGTTCAACAGGACTTTCAGTAGACTTCTCATGCTTCTCATAGTGTATTTTCATCCTTGCTACCTTGTTGACAACTGTGTACTCACACTCTCTACACTTAGCCATTTGTTTGCCATTAATCTTAACTTCCAAAAAGTGCTTCCAAATTGGATCCTTAAGCCTACCACCTTTGAAATACATATTAACTATTTCAAATACCATCAACACATAAATATTCAGGACAACAGAAGAATTCAAAGATTAATGTAGCACAAGGATATCTGTTTACTAATTGTCTAATTGATATCTAGCATTAACTGAGGATAGATGAAAACATGAAGAATCTAATTTATATTCTATCAGCTTAATGCCTTAATCCCAAATTTGCATAAGATCTTATGTAAACATAGCTAATGTGTGTACTGAGTAGTGCATTCTAGAATAGCCTTAGAGAGCAAGGGTCATAAGTTAATTGTTGAAACAACATCTTAGCAGACTATATTTTCTCTATGAGTTTAAGATTCTTCCATAGGCCATGAACATTTTCCAAGAAATAGATTTAGACGCAGAGACAGTTCTCAATAATATAAACATCTAGCTGTACATAGGTAGTCTAATATGTTTACATTATTGATTAAATAGGGTTTCTGTGGGTTTAACACAACTGGTCGAAATATACAGAGTTAAAACATTTAAGACAAACAAAAGTTGAAAAAAATTAACCCATGGATTATAGAAAGAGGCAAATAAGACTCCTAATTTATTGAAATCATATGTGTCCTTTTAGATTATTATTATTATTATTATTATATAGCAATAAAGTATCCAAAAATACATGTAGATAACCATCCATCAATATGTACATGTACCTGTATGTGTCTAAATGCTATATAGTTGTTTTAAGAAAATAACATTTCAGAAAAATATTTTTTATACCAATATTTTAGGTTTTGGACAGTTTTGGACAATTTAAGGTGTCCAAAACCTATTTTGGGCGGACGGTTTAAACCATGGTTTAAACCGCGGTTTAAACCACTAGTGTCCAAAACTTGCCAACCCTGGTGGTTGTACTATAAAGCCCTGATCGAGAGACGTGTGACCTGAACCGGTCTTTTATTTCATTTGAAAATTATTTTACCTGTTAAATTCGAAGTCTAAAGCACAACGGTAGTTTACAGATTTTGACTGTGCTGAGTAAGGGCAAAGTGGGCCAGGGCTTTGAGTGGATTTTCGTGTGGGCTCTGTGCGGGTCTCAATTGGGCAATCAGTACAATTATGATTCGATCAAGAATTATGTTCCCTGTGTTTTATATCATGTTAAATCGGTATCACATTTGGGAGTACAGACCAAAATGCACCAGAATCTAAACACTGGGAAATCGTACTTTGAAAATCTAGCAACACTGAAAGAACCCATCCTATGACAATGCTATGAAGGAATCCTTGGTGTTCAGGTTCCAGCTAATTAGCCAAATAGCATGGTGTGCACCGCGTCAAACACCTGGCCATTAAATAGGTTTATCCATACGCCTCGCTTTCTGATGGAAACTCTGAGGTTGGTAATTGCAGGATTGAGGAAGGGAATGTGGTGTATATCGATCGATCTGAAAGATATATATTTCCCCATTCCAATGAACAGGAGTTGTCACAGGTTTCTGAGATTTGCGTTTCCGAATCAAGTGTGGGAGTTTGTAGTTCTCCCATTTGGCCTGTCGACAGCTCCACGGGTTTTCACTAGAGTGGTCCTTGCGGTGACAGCGTTTCTCAGAAAAGAGAACATGGCGCTTCACACCTACATAGACGACTGGCTGATCAAAGCAGACACATCAGCCAGGTTAGAGGTGGATACAGCTCTGACTCTGAAGGTACTTTCAGATCTCGGCTGGATAGTCAACAAGGAGAAATCCGAGTTGACACCCACTCAACATTTCGTTTATTTAGGGATGCGATTCGATCTCGAGGAGGGCAGGGTTTACCCATCAGAGCCCAGAGTGGTGTCTCTGTTAGCCATCTTCAAGAGTTTTCGATTGGGAAACCACATTCAGGCGAGGCGGTATCTTCAGATGCTGGGCATGATGGTCTCCATGGGGCAGGTACTCCCGTACACAGCTCTGATGCGAAGACCTATCCAGTTGTATCTGATGTCTCTGTGGAAACAGAGAACATAACCCCTGTCAAAACTGGTGCCAGTTTTGGAGCCAATAATCTCGCATCTTGTGTGGTAGAAAAAGCGTCAGAATCTCCTAGTAGGAGTTTCGCTGCACATACCCCGGCCCCCAGCTGTCCGTGTACACGGATGCATCGCTGGAGGGATGGGTGGTCTGCCTTGGAGAACACCAGGTCTCGGGCACATGGACTCTCCAAGAGAGCCAGCTGCATATCAATCTGTTGGCTATGATGGCAGTGGAACTGGCATTGGAAAGGTTTCTTCCAAATGTCAGGGGAAGGTGATATTGATACGGTCGGACACTTCGACAGTAGTATCATACATAAATCGCCAAGGCGGGACCAAGTCACCCACACTATGTATCAAAGTGTGGCACTTAATTCAATGGTTGCAGGAATTACTCGGTTGTTTTGAAAGCAGCTCACATTCATGGGTGATTGAACATTCTGGCGGATGCTTTGTCTCGAAGACAGAGAATTCTGCCAACAGAATGGTCTCTCAACCCTGTGGTTCTTCACAGGATCTTCGAGCATTGGGGCAAACCCAACGTGGACTTGTTCGCCACAAAGGAAAATGCTCAAATCATGACTTATGTCTCGCCAATTCCAGATCCAAATGCCATCGATGCAGACGCTCTGGCGATAAGCTGGAGAGGGATGCACGCTTGCGCGTACCCACCCACGATTCTTCTACCGAAGATGTTGGTGAAGACCAGGGAGGAACCGTGCCTGGTCCTGCTAATAGCGCGATTGTGGCCCAGCAGGGCGTGGTTCACTGATCTTCTAGATCTGCTGGTGGACAATCCAGTGCAGTTACCCGAGATTCCGAAGATAATCTCCCAGGCCAAGGGACGCTTCCTACACGAGCGTCCTGAAATGTTCAAATTGACTGCGTGGATATTATCAAACAACGTTCCACGTCGGAAGGCTTTTCTCGACAAGCTGCGAATTTCATCGCTGCTGCGAGAAGGAGGCCAACCTTCATGTCATATAACAACAAGATTAACAGATTTGCAGACTGGTGTGAAGGAAAAGGTATTAATACCTTTCAATCCACTATTTGCAAACAGCAGATTTTCTCTGTGAGCTGTTCTTTTCAGGACTAGCTTCTGTCACAATTGCTGTATACAAATCAGCTTTGGCATCAGTTATCCCTTGTCTAGCCAACAGGGGTAGTCCAGAGTTGGCCCAGTTGAATATGCTGGTGACGGGAATGAGCAATCTCCGACCCAGACAACCGGTAGTAATTCCCGCCTGGAGTCTGTATTTAGTGCTTAATGTACTGGCCAAGCACCCTTTCGAACCGTTGCGTTTGGCTAGTCTAAAGTATTTGACTCTAAAGGCGGTTTTTCTATTGGCAGCTTCCTCAGCTAGAAGGCGCAGTGAGATCCATGCACTTTCAGCAGAGAGGGACCGATTTATTGTCTCCGGAGAGAGTCTGTGTCTACTGCCAAGAGCAGAGTTTATGTCAAAGAATCAATCTTTGAGATATCCCGGCAAACCGATCATTATACCAAAACTAACTAGGTTTGATCATGATGCCAGTGTATGGTGCCCAGTCCGTGTTTTGACTAAGTACAAGAAATGGACAGACTCGTTACGGTCGAATGATAGACATCTGTTGATCTGCCATAAGAAGCCATATGGCGCCGCATCCATGGATTCTATCTCTCCTTGTGTAGTCGAATGCATTCAGACTACCCATGTGATTGCGACTGGGCACCAGGTGCAACGCACAAGGGCACACGATGTTAGAGGAATAGCCACCTCGAACGCCATTTACAATGGTGTTCCATTAGAGGACATCATGGCTGTTGCACAATGGCACTGCGAGTCCTCTTTCACGGATTACTATATGAGGGATGTGTCAGACTCCGCCAATCCACTCGCTTTAGCTGTTTTGAAATGATAGTTGTACGACCACACTGCTCTTCTCCCTTTTTTGGCATTTGTAAGAAAGAATTAAGAAGCAGACATGGTCGAGCGAGAGGATGTCAACCAGATTGTGGGTTGGTCGTCCCTCCTCCACTGCCTGTTGTTGCTGCTGTTCCTCCTCATCCTCCACTCCCTGCTGCTCCTCCTCCCTCAGCCGCCACTACCTCCTCCTGCTCCTCCTCCGCCTCCTCCTCACACCCCCCCCCCATCAGTAGAGGATTTTTTTTGTCCTTTTCCTTCACGGAAGTTGACATCATAACTAGGAAGCGCATTTTCTTCTGGGTAAATTGACTGGATACCGGTCTCTAAATTGACTGGATACCGGTCTTCATATCTAAAAATATGTTGGACGTGGTCTCGCAAAAGTGCGAAGGTTGCACTTATAACCATGCGCTTGAATCAAGAGGAACAGATTATCTACAATACAATGCACGTCCTAGTTATGACGGTATAACTTCTGTGAAGGAAAAAGACATGATAAATACTCCATCCCCTCATCCTCCACTCCCTGCTCCTCCTCCTCCTCCTCCTCTTCCCTCATCCTCCACTCCCTGCTGCTGCTCCTCCTCCCTCATCCTCCACTCCCTGCGGCTGCCATAGCAGCAGTACTGCTATTGCATTGTAGGACCCGTCTGCCTGGATGCGCCTGCATACCTGTACGTGTCTGTCATGTATGTAGGCAAAGTACATTTTGATGAGTGATATATGGTACAGTACATCTTAGAAATAACTGTTGCATGTTTCCTAAAAAGAAAAAAACGTACTGTTTAATATTTTGAATATAATTGGATCGGAAGACATCCAATTCTGCTTCGTTTAAAATAGTTTATAGGACATTTCTTACATCGTATTCTAAATTATTCTAGCTAATATGACTATTAAATTAATATGTTTGTGTTTTTGTTTTGTAAGCATTTTAACTTATTTCTGAGCTGCACTGTGTATGAATAGATGTAAAATGAAAGTTATTTTCTGTTTTACAGGTTGTGCGTACAAATGTAGGAACCACAAGAATACAACAGAATCAGAAATCTAGAAGCTTATTGGGGAATGGCTTCGAAACGCCTAGAATCGTTTGGTGCCTGAAGACGGTGTACTAAATCCATGCCCGAACAAGATATATGCTTATAATTTTAAGAACTTAAGATGTATTCTACTATAGAAATTTCATTAACAAGTACACATTAAAAGGTCTTATTACAATTTTATTTGAATCTTCTGTTACTTTCATTATCATTCCCTCAGCCTTTCTTATTCGCTAGGGTTAAACCTGTAAAAACCCAATTAGAAATACGAATAGCTTTTGTTTTCTCCACTCAATTGTATTCACCTCTACAATGATGAGGATTCTCTGTATGACTGTAGATACCTAGTCGATTACCATTCATCATGATATCATCTGCATATTAGTTTCTGAAATAACCCAAATTGTGTCACAATAATGCTTGGAATTAAGATTGTTAGCTCAGTGATCTTATGGCATGGCAACCATCCATCGTTGACCCATTGTCCATCGCTCATCCGTCCATTCATCCACCTGTTGTGTGCATATCCTCTGTTAGATTTTGCTGCTTTAAAAGGCCTCTACTCATTTATCACTTAGCGGATCTTAACCTAACTTGGCTGGAAGCACCATATGGTGGTACATGTAGGCTTCCGAACTTCTTTACAGAAATTTGATTGGTAAATTTTTTACAGCAGTCATCGTGGATTTTCTGAGTTTTTAATAATTTGATTGCATAACTAGCGTATGAAACTGGACATGATACAGGTCTCTATCCTAAGTTACATTGTAACCACCTTATCCTGCCTAGCCAGCCTAACCAAAATGATATCAGCCATTTGTCATGAGTGTAATATTGGCCCGCTTGAGCAAAGGTTTTCTTGAAACAAGGTAACCTTAATAGAAGACATCAGCACACCAAATGATCAGATTTCAGCATATTGGAATGAGACAATAACTTCGAGAGATTGAAGATCGGTGGCCTTTGACCGTTTCTCGCTGTCCATCTTTTGCTACTGAAATATCCACTGCTTGTCCCTATTGATCATCACATACATGTAGGTGTATTACCTTTTATAAAGAAAGTGGCGTCCGTCCATCCAGTATTGCTTTCATTACGATTCACCAGGTAGATTAACCTAAAATAATCTAACATTGAAATCTCAAGTCTGACATCTATCTCACCAAAGGGAAAGGTCAACACATTGTTATAAATATAATAAACAGATGTATTTTAATTTTAGATTATTTCAAAGCAATCATAGATGATTCCTGTTGACTATTTTGAAAGTAATTTTAGTGGAAGCTGTTGCTGCATTACTCAAATAACTTTTAAAGTGTTCAACGACTATTGTATGATTACTTCAGTTCCAAGCTTGGCTACTGAGTTATCAAGGTTAACAGGTTCAATGTCAATACATAGATCGAGACTGTAAGTAGACAACGAAAATCTGCTGCAGACTACGTTGGTCCGCCAATGGGCATTGCGGGTTAATGCTTCCCACAGAGTCTTGTAGCTTAGGCAGCTTGCCAATGCTGGCTCTCTGTTGGTTGGCCAATGTAACTTTGCTCATTGGCTCAATGTTGGCCATACGTAGGCTGAATGTGTCTTCCCAACATTGACCCAACGTATGTTTGCTCATTGGCTCCATGTTCACGCCAACATGAGGCCGATGAACAGAATTACGTTGGCGTAAAACATTAGGCCAATGTTTGCTTGCTATCTAGGAACATTCTGTTGAATATTTTGACCGCAACAGCACCCAGTCAAATTAGTTTCAAAATATTCAACAACTTACCTGTATAGTTTTCTGGAAATTGATAGCTAGGGTGATCGGGGATTGGTCGATCCCAACCTTAGTGTAGCGTGGTTGGCGGTTAACTAAGGATTGGCGGGGCATATTTAAATCTTGAAAGTTCCATTGGAGCCGTGAGAAAACCCAGGGACACATCTGAGCGGGTCCCGATCGGGCAGCCCAATTGGGTTCCGATTGGGCAGGCCAATCGGTCCTACCTATTTATCGAGCCCAACAGGGACCGTCTACTAGCCCAATTGGGACCCACTCATAGCCCGAGTCGGGCCCTCTCATAGCCCGATCGGGGCCCACGTAATAGCCAACATTTGGGCTAGCCCAATCGGGGCCCACGTAATAGCCAACATTTGGGCTAGCCCAATCGGGGCCCGCACCAAGCCCAGTGACACTTCTGAGTGGGGCTCTATCGGGCAGCCTAATCGGGGCCCACTCGGTAGCCAATCGGGGCCCGATTGGGGCCCACTAGCAAATGTTGTCTGGGATAATATTTCCTAAATGCACTGCGGTCCTAAGTTTTCTATAAATAAACAAAACATATCAACAAATGGCTACTCACCATATACCTAACTAACCAAATACAGAACGGTGGCAGTATGTGAATTGATTAGAACAGTAATAATATAGGTTGATAGACCTAATACGGTGCGGTTAGTAAAACACCTTACAGTAAACAAGGATAAATATGAACAGTAATAATAAAGAACTTATAAATTGTGGTCCTAAGACCGGGAAGGTGCCAGTTAGTCATCAGTACCTTTTACAGAGGATAATACGGTAATTAAAGGATAATCAAACGAGTAACTAATGAATAATTAAAGAAATTATGTATAGTTACTTGAATACCCAGTAGCCATTCTTAGTTGCGGGCTACTATATTACTGAAATTGAGACGTCACTAGAACCGTGACGTGAGTCGACACGTTCACTGAAAGCTGTCCGCATGTATATCTCCGCAAAACACGGTTCCCGCGTGCTGCTCCAGAACGGAAGCGGTACGATCTCAGGATAGTAAGACACAGTTATAAGTAAGGTCTACTGAATAACTAGTAAGTTTTACACAATAAAGCGGTAGATATTAAAAGTTCCCGTTATAACAACGGTGAGTTGTAATATTAAGATAACCCATTAACAGAGAGGGTTATTGATACAGTTGTAATTAAGATATACTTATTTAATTGATGAAATCATCCCCTTTTATTCTCTCTGCAAAGTCAGAACCTGGCTGCTTCAACCAATGAAAATTAGCTGATCCGGCCAATCAGCGTGCTGGAAATCTGACGTATACACATCTATCTAAATATTATGATAGATATAGATGTGTAGATGACGTAGTACGTCACGTGTACGCAAATCACTGATTATTTAGCCATTATATATATATATATATATAGATATAGATATATAGATATAGATATAGATATAGATATATATATATATATATATATATATATATATATATATATATATAGATATATATAGAGATATATATATATAGATATATATATAGATATATATATATAGATATATATATATATAGATATATATATAGATATATATATAGATATATATATATAGATATATATATATAGATATATATATATAGATATATATATAGATATATATATAGATATATATATATATATATATATAGATATATAGATATAGATATATAGATATATATATATATATATATATATATATATATATATATATATATAGATATAGATATATATATAGATATAGATATATATATAGATATAGATATATATATAGATATATATATATATAGATATATATATATATATATATAGATATATATATATATATATATATATATATATATATATATATATATATATATATATATATATATATAGATATATATAGATATATATTTACGATTATGACGTTACAGAAACGTTTTGAGAACAATTTAACGGAGAAAGACGGCGATAACTCCGCCATTTCTGAACCGATTTGTAGATTTGAGAAGCCCGTCGAATTCTGGTGTTGATTGATACCAGATTCAACGGAAACAAATAATTATTAAGAATTAAGATGTGCCTACTCGGCACCCCAAAAGCGCCACTCGCTCTTGGACGTGCTACACGTGCTCTGTCAATGCAGCGACAAGCGCGCTCTTAGTCGTTTTTACGACGAAATTCCTCCCGTAGTGGCTTATACACGCTTATAGCTCTACCCATGGGGGGGGGGGGGTAGGGGGCGTGCTTATGGAACGAATCCAGGATGGACGGCGCGTACCCATAGCTGGTACGGCTTGTACCCGACAGGTGGATCCGTGCTACAACAACTGTGGGCCCACTCCCTCTTATACTACGTTGCTGACAGTATTGAAGCAAGCACAGCATATAAATGTCATGGTATTTGGCGATAAGAATCCCAAAACTGTAATTTCATTGGACATGTCGATGTATGAAAAGGCATTGCAGTTGGTAGACTCTCACCCACATTTGACTGACCAGTATGTTCTCAGCTTAGGCGAACTTCATGCCTCCATGGCTGCAATACGAGCTATTGGTGATTCGATAGAAAACTCTGGACTTGATGATGCTTGGAGTGAATCTATGGACCTGCTACCACAAAACAAATTTTGAACTGTACTCACTACAAACGATCTGTCAATGCACACATCACCACATATTTGACACTATTTGAAATTATGATTGATGAATTCTTGAATGAGAATCCAGGCCTTAAGGACAAATTTTCTTCTGTAATATTGGCATGTGAAGACGCAGTTGAAAATACTGAAACGCATTGTATGAAAGTAAGAGAGGTACACGAAGAAATCCAAAACATCATTGCAGGAAATGGAATTGAAGAAAGACTTCAAGAGTTTACTGCAGTTAGATCAGCAAACAATATGATGTGCAAGGCTATGTTAAGTTACATGGGACACATTGACACGCTATTGAAATTCATTAAAGCAACGAGAATGAAAGATTGGTATCTACATTTAGAGGCAGGAGTAGAACTGATTAAGATATTCTTTGCAATGGATAGGAGCAAATACAAAAGGCTTTGGCCTCGGTATCTCTCTGATATGATAGCACTTGAAATGACGGATCATGAAATTTGGACTGCCTTTGTCTCTGGTGATTTCTCTGTCACAATGAGTGAAATACCATTTGTGTCAATTGGTCCAGACCATGCTTGCGGAATGCAAAACAAAGTAATGAAAGAAAGCAAGGGAGTGATTGGAATATCGACAAATCCTAACGCAAGACAAAGATTATTTTCTAGCTGGCCCAGAATTAGCCAGAATCAGTCAACATTATAAGTCACAGTTTCTTAGTACTGATGCAACCCGTAAGCACCATGGCCTACTAAAGTCAACCATCACACGTGACCATCTTATGGTAGACAAGTTAAAGAATACAATATTGTCTTACTGTAACTCATTCAGAGTAGAGGAAAATGTCATACTATTTAATATGGTTACACATGCTGTAATACCACAAAATGCCGTACACGACATAGTGCAGTTTGATGAACTTGGGCAGAAAGTGGTTGAAGACTATGTATCAGCTCGTTTTCATGGCGATGTTAGTTTGTGAGCACGAGTAAAACGACAAATGCTCAAGTGCTACACTTATCAGAATAGTAAAAAGTTGGTAACATCCAAGGCCCAAACCATGGAACTAAAAGGCTAATGGTTATTGCGAGGACAAGCAGAGAAATTGATTTGCCCTCGGCCATTGGTCAGTATGAATTTACTGTTAATCCACGGGCTTTATTTGCTTCAGATGACACGATTTTGCCATGCAATGACAAGGCAAAGCTCATTCACGTGCTTCAGCAAAAGGCTGACAACACTCAAGACTCGATAAAGGAAGTAGGAGTTTGTGAAAAGGAATCGCAAGTACATCCAGAGTTCTCTATATCTGGAACAGAACAATCAAAAGAAATGTCTCTATCTCGTCTGAAAATAGCAATTGTAGACGGAATGGTGGTTCTGCAAAAAATGAAGAAACCACCATATGCTAAAACAATGCTAGACCTTGCTAATCAGTACATTCATGATTTAAGCAGGTTAGCACACATTTACCCCGAACTACACCTGGTCTTTGACTGCTACAAGCCTGATTCCCAAAAGGCCACTACACGCAAAAAAACGAGGGACAGGAAGGTCAGAAATTGCCTATACCGTCACCAATAGTACAAATATTTCCAAGACCAGCATGCAAATGATTCTTTCATCAGAAAAAAACCCCAAGACCTTACAGTTTATCTCTCTGACAAGTGTTTGACTCATTTCAGGGAACAGGGGAAGATGTTCTATGTATCAGCAGCGGGAAAAACCTTTTCCAGCTAGGTTGAAGGCGTTTTGGAATTAAATAACCATGAAGAGGCAGATACACTTATGATATGGCAGGCATTATATGCAAGTGCATTAACACAACAAGCTGAAGAACTCTGTATTTTCTCACCAGATACTGATGTACTAATTCTAGTGATAGGTCATTATTCTAAGATGGTTCAAAATGTCTCATTTTCTATGGTATCCGGCAAAATACAGATTAAACCTTTAATTGATGCTCTAGGGTCTGATGTAGCAGAATCTCTCATGGGAGTTCATGCATTCGCCGGCTGCGACACAATGGGAAGGTTTTGTGGTAAGAGCAAGACACTATGGTTTAAGTTGTTTTGCAAAGCGGATGAAAAAGTAATAGCGGCATTCAGAGATATGTGTAAAGTAGGTGATCTCAATGATGAGACTGTAAAAGTACTTTCCACTTTTGCTTGTCAGGCATATTTCCCCACTGGTGTTGTACTGAAAGAGCTGAAACACTTACGTTGGCATTTATTCTGCAAATTTTTTGCAGAAAGTGGCCGGTTACCACCAACTGATGCAACATTGTATGGGCATATACTGAGGGCACATTTACAGGCTTCTATTTGGGGTCAGACCAGTTTCCCAATACAGGTGCATTTAGATCTATGTGCTAATGGGTGGAAGAAAACAAATGGCGATCTATTTCCAGTAACTACACAATTATTGCCAGCACCATCTGCAGTTTTAGAACTTGTTAAGTGTTCCTGCAAAATGACAAATTGTGCATCTACCAGGTGTACATGTAGATCAAAAGGACTGACATGCACATAACTTTGTTTGTGCTCTGAGTGTGAAAATGAAGAGCCTGAGGCATGTAGCTTAAGTGACGATGATGATGATAGAGACATTTAATTAAAAGTGGATGCCACTTAACTTTGATATGGAATGCTAACACGGTGAGGATTTTGTGCCATGACGTAATTTCAAAAGAGCTTTAATTGGATAAGCAACATGGTTTGATTGGCAATTAAAGCTCTCATGGGAAAATGTATATGCCATTATAGCTGACCTCTATTCACCTCTAACTGACCTTGAGCCCACTCAGAAAAATTAAGATCTTTTTTTAGAACTTTCATGATAAATACTTGGCAAAATGTGTTTCCCAAAAATTAATAGAAAGTTTCCCTGAAATTCGATACTGAGACTGACTAAACGCTAAACGTGGCCACACGGTCACACTTTTACGTTATGGCGTAACTTCCGCGATGAATAACGTTTTCCGTTAAAGAGTAAATAAGAAATCAATAGGTGTTTTGACAATGCATTTTAATAAGCTTTAATTTGATATGCAGCATGCCATGATTTAATCCGTATTTAAAGCTCACGTAGCAAGAAACCGTATATGACGTCATAACTGACCTTTACTGACCTCTAAATGACCTTGAACCTTGTCAGAAAAAGTGGAAACATTGTTTTTGAGAATTGTCATGATAAATACTTTGCAAACATGCACGTTAAATTAACAAAATGTTCTAGTGAAATTACACAGTTTAAACTGACTATAGTTGAGTCGCAGAGCAAGCTCGACCTGACCGCAGCTCCCGGTGTTAGGTAGCTGAGCGTCCCTGTGTGCCTCTTGTTTGGATACATAGGGATACCGCACGCGTACGCTTAACTACGCACGCACACACATTGCTCAGTACGTGTACCTAGATGCACCTAGATGCAATACGGCCTACTCTGTTCCCATTACAAGGCAAGGATAATAAATTGTCAGTGCGCGTCTGTTGCGTGATTGGAGCAATAATACGAGAAAACCCAGACGCCTCGTGCGTGGATGATTTATCAGGGCATGGCTTTAGAAGGTCGAGTCTTGGGAAAACACGTTTATTTCTATTGGTTATCTATCTTAGCAATTATGTCACGAAAGTCTTAATACATCCTGTTCAATATTCAAATATAATGTAGCCGCGGAATCATCATTACTTTAAGCTGGGCTTTTTCGGCTAATGATATTCGTAAATTGAAGAATCGTTATACGAAAACAGAAGTTACATCAGCGAGTCGGCGACGACGACAACGACGACAATGGTGAGAAATTAATCGATAACCTACCCTGATGATGCAAATTATTGGGTTGGTACTGTACTAATACTGACCTAGTATCAGCCCAGTATCCTGCACTATCAGGAAATTAGATACCGTTACTATGAGTTTGAATCGATTTAAATGATTGTTGAATTTTTTAGATTATTTTCACTCCATACACTATGTCAAAATATAAATTTTGTTTTACTATTATATTGAAACAAGACTGGATTTGTTATTAGAAATTCTCTAATCTGGTTGAAAATTGTGCTATCAATGGTGCTGAAAGTCGTTGATGTTTAGGGCAGCAATGGCTTCCAATCTTACATTTAAAGATCATTTTCCCGTTTATTAATTTTTGAAATCATCTGGGCTGGTGATCTTGAACCTGTAAACATAGCTTCGCCAGAACCAATTAAAACTGCTAGTTCTTTTTACAGACGAGAGCAAATTTTCATTAAAATTGGTATCTGCCAATTTCTATTTCATATAAGTCGACATTTGACCAGTTATCGTTTAACTGCGGCTTAATACTTGTAACCTTAATTCAGTATAAATGATCAGTTAACATTCAGTTCCCTTAGCAGTTAATAACTTGGGAACCTATTGACATTACAACTGTTTCACGGCTTATATCATTTAATTGAATCTTTGTAACCTTAATTCAGTATAAATGATCAGTTAACAGTCAGTTCCCTTAGCAGTTAATAACTTGGGAACATATTGACATTACAACTGTTTCACGGCTTATATCATTTAATTGAATCATTGTAAGTTTAATTAGACACAAATGATTGGATAATTGTCTTAGCAGTTATAATAGGCCTACTTGGGAACTATTCATACAACTGTTTACCAGCATAATGGCATCCATTTAATTTTAAGTTATTAAGTTCTGAAATAGGACTTTTGTCAAACGCATTTCTTCCGTAGCAACAGAGCATGCATTATAGCAGTTATTGAATTTCATTCACACTTACATTAGGAATTAATCTTATGACCTGTCCTTAAGCCGTAGGTGTTAAACACCGAGCTATGCTAGGGTCAGGTCTTTATTAATTGCATTTCTACCTTGTCAGTGAATAATCCAAACTTGTATGTAATTATTCCTTGTGAAAGGAAATTAAAAGCCCCCACTACTGTGAATTGCCACTTCACTTTGGCTTTAATTTCCCGAAGCAATTTATGGCCTGTTCTTAATATTAGTGTTACTATCACTGATCGTACCTTAAGTTCAAATCATTAACGTGTTAGATAGTAGTTTTTCTACACTGTTTGGATTCCTAGGATCCATACTACAACTGGTAATCCAAGGTAAAATCACTTAATGATTAATTTTCTAGCTTTAAGAAAGAATCTTGTATTCCATACAGTCTAGAATTGGCATGTGTTAATAGGCAGGATCCTGTCTTAGGCCACATAAGTTATCACACATAGGCATTCTAAAATAGACATTGTAGAGTAGATCCAAAATGGCGGAATATTCGTTAACAAACACTGTCCCCAGTGCATTAGAGCACCTTAGTGATGATGCATTTGCGCATCCTAGTACACACACCCCATTGGGAATTGAAATGCGACCTCAACACAGCATCTCGGAATCACATGTGACCTTTCAAGATGGAGTCCCTATATACGCTAAGGATCACTTTGAAGATGGGTATGACACTGATTACAGCAATGACGGCTGGAGTACTTATGAGGAAGATGCAAATTCAAATATTAGTTCTTTGGAAGGTTTCCAGGATAGTCACACTAGTGGTGCTATGTTTCCTTCCAGTGATTTTTCTGTTCCTGCAAGTGATTTTTCTGTTCCTTGTGGAAATATGTCTACCCCTTTGGTTGACACTCTTTCTCAGGTTACTTCAGGACAGCAGCCGGCCCTCTTTTTTATGGACACTGCGGTGCCGAACCACTGAGTCTTTTGGTTGGCAAGAGCCTCCTGGTGGTTCCTCTCCCCAGTCTCATGTAGTGAGCGTGAGTGAGTTATACAAGATAAGGGAACGTGTGGATGAGTTAATTAACCAACTGTGTGATAGTCACGCGGAAAATACGGTTCCGAAGCCAAATCCGGTCTTGAATACGAATTTTTGTTTTCATTTACAGGATCGCCCTGTACCGCGCCTTCAAACAGCTTTTACGCGAGAGAAGCAGTCTTTGAATCTGCATTCGGAGAATGTAGCACCAAAGAAGGCTTCTCATATAACGGCTATACGACCACCACCCGGTTTTTCTCAATTAAATCGATCCCAGATTCAAACTCTGAACCACCACCAAAACTCGCTACAATATATATAAAATATATGTAACTTTATAGATTTTCAAAATGCTTGAAAATAAAATGGCTAAATTGTATTGTGTTCAGGCCTAAGTTGTAGGACTAGATGTAATGAAACTAAATAAATCTTAACATCATGATTTCATTTTAATTAATTAATATAATATCTTAAGTTGTGAAATTGAATTAGAGACACGAGCCCCTAATTCAACCTCGCACCTAAACAAGAGGCCCAAGGGCATGTGGCGCTCATCTGGACCATTAGCATTTGAACCACTTGCTTTTAAATAGATATGATAGATAATTTTCGGAAAATCCAAGATGGCCACCCAAAAAATTGGCCAATCAAAATTCTGAATACAAATTCTAGTCCACCTTGATAGGGTCACTCAAGCCAAATTTGGTTGAAATATGTCAAGCAACTAAGGAGAAGCATCGTTTTGACAATTTCTAATAAATCTTTCGTAAAATCAAAGATTTTACAATTTTTAACCAAAATAATTGATCAATCAAAATTCTGAATAGATGTTCTAGAGCCTACCACCATAGAATCCATTAGTGAAATTTGGTTGAAATATGTCAGCAGCTAAGGAGGAGTAGCAATTTGACAATTTCCGATACATTTTTCATAAAATCTATGAATTTAATGCAAAATATTTATAACGCAACATTCTGAATGGAAGTTCTAGATCCTATGGCCATAGGATCATTTCAGCCTAATTTGGTTAAAACTGGTCAAGATGGTAAGAAGAGGCAATTTGACAATTTCCAGTACATTTTTCATAAAATCTAAGATTTTCACCCAAACTATTTACGAATCAAAATTCTGAATGCTAGTTCTATAACCCATGACCATAGGATCCTTTCAGCCAAATTTGATTGAAATCCGTCAAAAAGGTAAGGAGAAGAAGCAGTTTATCAATTTCTGGTAAATTTTTAATAAAATCTATGATTTTGACCCAAAAAAATTTTGAATCCAAATTTCAAATGGAAGTTCCGGATCCGAGCACAATAGCATCCTTTGACCAAAATTTAGTTACGATTCGGCTATTGGTTGAGGAGGAGTAGCGTTTTAAAGCAAAGGTTAACGGACGACGGATGGATGGACGGATGGACAACGGACGGTCGCCACGGCATAAGCTCACTTGGCCTTTCAAGCCAGGTGAGCTAAAAATTGATGAATCAAAATTCTGAATGGATGTTCTATAACCTATGGCCATAGGATCCTTTCAGCCAAATTTGGTTGAAATCGCTCAGAATAGTAAGAACAAGCATTTTGGCAAATTCCGGTACATTTTTCATAAAATCTAAATTTTTCACCCAAACTATTTACGAATCAAAATTCTGAAGCAAGTTCTATAACCCATGACCATAGGATCCTTTCGGCCAAATTTGATTGAAATCTGTCAAAATGGTAAGGAGAAGAAGCAGTTTATCAATTTCTGGTAAATTTTTAATAAAATCTATGATTTTGACCCAAAAAATTTATAAATCAAAATTCCAAATGGAAAATCCGGATCCGAGCACAATAGCATCCTTTGACCAGAATTTAGTGAAGATTCGGCTATTGGTTGAGGAGGAGTAGCGTTTTAAAGCAAAAGTTGACGGACGGCGGACGGACGGACGGTCGGCAGGGCATAAGCTCACTTGGCCTTTCAGGCCAGGTGAGCTAAAAATTATAATTTGTACGGAATAAAATTTCATATCTTAACTTTAATTCGCGTCATTATATCGAGGTAAATAAATTAAGCCTGTAAAATTATAAATACAATTTTATTTTAAAACATACAATGGCTAAATTTGGTCAAGAAAATCTAAATATTTGCTTATTGAATGTCCATTTGCAGGTTAGAAGACTGTTTTTGAATTTTTAACACTGGAATGATTGGCTCGATTATCTATTATTATATTAAAATAGGCCTAGTGATTAATAATTAGTCTTTTATATGATTTTCCGTGAAATTTTCAGAAAATCCAAGATGGGCGCCAAACACACTAAATTACGATCTATCTACTGCGGCCATGTTTTTTTATGTATCGACTTTCCCTGGACAAATTTTAATGACCCTCAGTCACGAATAATTTATCCCAAATTTCGGCCTGATCTGTTTAGTGGCTCTGGAGAAGTCGTTTTCACGAAGACTCGGTCATACAAAATGACAGCCGAAACATTTGGTCAATCCAGTTCACTAGAACAAACTTGCTTCAGATGATGTTTCGTGAGATTTGAATCGACCCCCAAGATTTTTAAAGACGTTTCTAAAAAATTTGCCAAAATCAAAGATGGCCGCCGGCCAAATTGGCCGATCAGCTTCCTTTGAACAAACTTGGAGCTCTATGTCTGAAGGATGCTAATTCCTGCTAAATATAATTAACATAGATTCGCGGGGGTGGGTGGGTGGGGCTGGGAACGATCCAAGATGGCCGTCAAACCGTTTATCCGACAATTTCGAAAGCGCTAATTTGAAATAAAGAGAGCCAAACACCTATATATAAAACCAATTTCGGCTTCAAAATGCATCAAATTAAAAAAAATCAAATAGGGCCGCCAAACACGCTACATTTTGATTGGTCCACGACGGTAATGTTTTTTATATCAACTTCCCTTGATCAAAGTTTAATGGTCGTTAGTCCTTAATCATATCTCCCAAATTTCGCCCCGATCCGTTCTGCGGTTCCGGAGAAGTCGTTTCCATGAAAACTAGTTTATCCAAAATGGCCGCCGAACTATTTCGCCAATATAGTTCCCTTGAACAAACTTGGTTCAGCTCTTACCCTAGATGATGTTTCACGAGTTTTGAATCAAACTCCAAAGTAGTTTCGGAGAATTTTTCTGGCCAGGTGAGCCAATACCAACTTAATTTACGCCTACACTCCTAGTCACGTCACCTTTGTATAAGCGTGTATAATATGTCACAATATAATAAAGAAACTTGAAACTTGATAAACAACGTTGTTGTGGGATTTTTTTTCGCAGTTGTACAATTTGTAAACCACTTGAAGATATTACAATCCATACCGCATTGATTGTTTTTAATTTCAAATCTTGCGTCAGCGTAGGGGCCTACCCTAACCGCCGCGTACCGTAATCGCCATAACATTTATGATGAAGTAGGTTATTGTGCCGGTAGGGTACCAATGCCGGGCCGTATTGGCCCGGTATTGGTCCACTACCGGCCCAGTAACTTGTATGTGTTATCAAGCATGTGGCCATTTTTTCTTCTTTCGGAGTTCGGCACGTAATCAAACATACAGCTTCTCAAATAACGTACAACATTACACTGAAAAGAGATGAAGATCTGAAATCTACACATATTTTAATTAAGAATGAATCGTTAGGCTTATATGACTCTGACATGGACTTGAATGTTATAACAGTGGAATACTAAATAAAAGAAAAGGCCTTATATTGTTATATTATAGACATTTTCAACTACACTACAGTACGGATGGGTCAGATAAATATGTACCTCAAGTATGCCACGTCATAGTCAATTACCTCACATGTAGGCTGACGTCACAATCAAACTGCATACTGATTAATATATCTAGATCCTTCATGAACAGTGAAAAGTCCGTCGAGTGTACGAATTGTATTTTTGATGGCTTTACTATTTAATAAACATTCTATTGAATATTTTGAAACTAAATTGACTGCCAAGGGCAGTAACAGTGTCCAGCCAAATTAGTTTCAAAATATTCAACAACTTATCTATATCATTACAATGTGATTCTGAAAAATCTGCGTTCAAAGTATATACAAATTAATTCCAACACGCGAAAATCTTGGGCGGAGCATAGATAGAAATGGATCCTTCCGGCGCAGTAGGCCTATAGGGGTAGGGTGAGGCGGTGTGGGTGGGTGGGGGTGGGAGCTGGCAGGGGGGGGGGGGGGGGTTGGAGTTTGTCAGTTGATATTCAGGGAGCCCCTCCCGGATTTAAGCCAATATGGCCCGGTTTTGGTCCCGTACCCGCCCAGCAAGCCGTGTTATCAGGGCTCCTCAACCTTATAGGCTACATATGGTTTCAGAATGTGAGTATTCTTATATTTTTCAGAAATATATCTTCTTTCTCGGAGTGTGTGCCATTTTGGCAACTAGTCTGAATGGGAAAAGGATTGCCGCGTTGCCAACATGCCGAAACGAAGCAGTTGACCCTAATCTCCGTGGCATGTTTAATAAATATCCCGAGAACTTTGGAATGAAGTACGTTAACTTTAGTTTTACTTCAATGCCTCAAAATGACACCTATAGGCCCTATCGGGTGTTTGTTGCATGTGAGGTGGGGGACAAACTGCATGACATAACCCTGATAACGCAGGTTACTGGGCCTTACTGTGGCAGCAACAGCGCCCATTCAATAGTTTCAAAATATTCAACACCATGTTTATTAAATTGTAAAGGTACAATTCTTACAACAACGCTAGTCCGTTATCAAGTAAATGTTCGCGACGATTTTATCCAGGCCATTCATGACGTAATTGATTATGACCTCATCCTACACGTCACGTAGTTGAATATGACGTCATGTGATTGATGTATAAACTGGAAACTTCCATTCTGTCGATAGTAGGCACCTACCTTTGGGACCCCATCACTGGACTCCTTAGTCTGAGAATAAAATTGTTGTTTAAAGTATACACTTTTAGAGGCTTAAACGTGTGCCTATATGTAATGAAACGACATAAATCTTAGCATATGATGATTCCATTCCATATAAATTAATATAATTTTTTAAGTTGCGAAATTGAAATAGAGGCGGGGTTTTATTATTAATAAGATTTATTTCGTTTCATTACACATAAGCACATAATTTAAGCTTATCAAAGTATGTAATTTTAACAATTTTATTTTCAATCATTCTGGTGTGAATATGCACCTTTAATCAATGAGTTGTATTCTAAATGCGACCACCTGTCTTTGTTGACCACATTTTGTGGATCATACCAGTTTCGATATAGTGTGGTATTTCTGCTTATTTCAGAGTCGCAAAAGCAATGGGAGGAGCGACCGCTGCGACACGATCTGCCGTGTATCGGGTGCAGAGAGGCCAGCGAATAAAAGCCGTGAAGTAAGTATGGAAATTCGTGAATCCAGCAAAAATCAATCAAGCAGATTTTAGTTGGGACTCGCAACTGCCTATGGCCGCCAAACTTCCCAGTCCAATTACTTTCAAAATATTCAACATAATGTTTATTTAATTGTAAATTCATCAAAGACATACAATTCATACATTTCGTGCACATACCATTATACCTGCAACTGTCCTGACGGACCTCATCATTTTGAGTGTGACGTCAGCTCAGCTCACACATAATAGGCCTATATTTGATTATGACGTCAGATATTTGAGTAAAAGATCAGATCCCTCTATTAATTTGAGTATGTTTCGAGTGGTCAACTTGATTGGAAATGAACTTTGCAGTCTGAACGTCATATTTTAACACACGATCGTCATAGGCCGCGTTGTAATCGTATGAGAGTCAGGTAATCGCCTTACATGGACAAGTTGAAATAAAAATGTAGGTGGGTGGTTTTCTTTCAAAATGTCCGATTTTTTTCGACGTGAAATTTGGTCAACCTATTGGTTTTAGTGACTTGATTGAGTGTTAATTGTACATTTGATCCATCCAATGTTTTCAGAGAGATCTGCTTCTCCGTGCCAATGTGTCCCTATAGGAGATTTATGGGGGGGGGGGGGAGCAATATTGAAACCCTGTTTTCACCTATAGGTCTTTACCAAATAACTTCAACTTTGGTCAACCTCTAGGCTACCTGTGCCTTTAGGGTCTCTCCAAAGAGCACATTGCTGGCTTCATTAGTTTTTCGAGCTACTTAGTTCTAAGTAAACTCCACCAACATTTTCCCCGTATTGGGATCGATCGATCCATAAACTCTCTGACTGTCTATTTCCAGAAAGGTATACAGGTAAGCTGTTGAATATTTTGAACCTACTCTGACTGGGTGCTATTGCTGCCTATGGCACCAACAGCACCCAGTCAAATTAGTTTCAAAATATTCGACAGAATGTTTATTAAATAGTATAGACATACAATTCGTACAGCGTGTCTGACTATTAAGCATTGAAGACGGACTAAATCGAGGCGTTCATGTTGTAATTGATTATGGCGTCATCTTACGCGACACAGTTGATTCTGACGTCATATGATGTATGTATAAACTGGAAAGGTAAACTCTGTGGGAGCATCAGGTGTCAATATGATGCACCCAAAGCAGGGTAGATCTTCCTCCATAAGGACCTGTTTATGTTTGTAACCGAGCCAGTCATTCCAGTGGTAAATATTAAAAAATAGTCTTCTCTTGGTCTGCAAATGGACATTCTTATAAGAAATGTGTTTAGTTTTCTTGATTAAAACATGTCTTATGCTCTCACCCCCACCTTTGGGTATCCAGCCTAGGGCCTCGCGACAGCTTAATCCGGCACCGTGCACCTCTGGCAAACAGACTCACAATTCACAGGCAGAAATACGGTACACCCAAGACTACTTAACGAACTGTATGCGGTTATAAGCAGCTCCATAGAAATACTATTCAACACAGCACTCAGTATTGGGATGATAACAGAGAACCCGAAAACTGCAAACATCACAGCTATTTTTTAGAAGGGCAGCCAGACGTCAGCGAGTAACGACATACCGATTAGGCTTACATGCATTCTATGGACGGTACACGAGGCTATGGACATTTCCATTTTTAGCTATGCCCCGCCCATCACTAGCTAAGCTCCACCCACACCTCGCCGTGTTGGGATTGATCGATCCCCAAATGCTCTAGCTATCAATTTCTTGAAAACTATACAGGGAAGTTGTTGAATATTTTGAAACTAATTTGACTGGGCGCTGTTGCTGCCATAGAATATTGATTAAATAGTAAAATCAAACGCTTTGTACAACAACGCATAGACCGTCTTCAAATATGCGTTCGTGACGTACTTATCGACGTCATTCATGACGTCATTCATTATGATGTCATTGCACACATCACGCAGTTCATTATGACGTCATGATGGGTGGGTACCCTGGAAAAGTGAATTGTCAGGGATCGCATAATAGAACATATGAAGAGCAACGCTCTGATTAGCGATAAGCAGTTTGGATTTATATCCGGAAGATCTACATCGCTCCAGCTGTTGAAGGTGTTAAACCCATGGGCAGATCAAATGGATGAGGGAAGCACCATTAATGGCATCTATCTAAATTTCATGAAAGCCTTCGCTGCTGTACCACA
The DNA here is from genome assembly GCA_034401795.1 of Chaetoderma sp. LZ-2023a. Taxonomy (NCBI): domain Eukaryota; kingdom Metazoa; phylum Mollusca; class Caudofoveata; order Chaetodermatida; family Chaetodermatidae; genus Chaetoderma; species Chaetoderma sp. LZ-2023a. The sequence continues at coordinate 45,311,586 of CM067363.1, read as the reverse complement.
CCAGCGCCTACTACTAACATTCTATGGATATGATGTAACTGGGGAATGTCGACCAGTGGATCGCAGCATTCCTATCGGATCACAAATAACGAGTGAAAGTTAATGACTCAGAATCTGAAAGGGTCCCGTATTTTAAGTTGAATCCCATAAGTCAGTGTGTTTGGTCCGGTATTATTTCTATTGTACATAAATGGCGTCCATGAAACTCTAACATGAGAAGCATGCGTGTACGCAGATGACAGGAAGATCTCTCGACAAATCAGCAGTGATATGGATCAGCAAGAACTTGGATAGGCTTAAGGAAGGGTTAAACATGGTTGTTACGCTTGCAAAGAAGAGCCACGAAGTTGGTCCCTGGATTCAAGGGCATGCGTTATGAAGATATACTCAGGAAACTGAAGCTGCCATCGCTTTCATATCGTAGGCTTTGCGGTAAAAGGATTGGGATATTTAAGATGCTGAACGGAATATATGACAGGGATGTATGGCCAAAAATTCCACTTAGAGCACGAGAAGCGCCATGACGTCACCACTTGAAATTGTTTTAAGATCGGAGCAAATGGCAAGCTGAGACAGAATATTGTCTGTAGTGGTCAGTGCCCAAACTTTGAAAGCATTCGAAGCCCATCTGGATAGACACTGGTCAAATCAGGATATAGTGTACGATTACGAGGCTGCGCTGATAAAATCTGCAGATCTGGACTTATAGGAATAATCCTTCGTCCAGTAACTACATGAGGTTACATAACGTAATAAAGATGCATTATGAGGCTATCGGGCGGGGTCTAAACCTACACCACTGGTATAATATGCTATGCTATTCAGTGTTCACATTTTACTGGTGGCGCCCTTTTAATAGGCGTTGCTATGGAGTACGCAAAATTCCCTTTCAGATGCCATTTGCAGTAAGTCGATATCGCGAACGGTTCAGGAAATATCCCGATTTTTGCCTCACAACCACATTCTTCCCATTGAACACGTATGGAAAATTTATTTGCTAATATGTGACGCCATTTTCCGAGAATCATCTCTAAACTAGGGACACTCCACTCCCCGTACCCATACGCCCTGTAGGGGAGACCGGGGCTAGCTCGGCCATTTTCACAAGTTTTAGGCAGTGCATATTTCTTAATAAATTTATCGATGAAAATTTGCATTTAAATTGCCCGCAAGGGCCCAAGGATTAAATAAGTAAAGCAACAAGCTTTAGATCTTGGATAGTTTTTTGAAAATCAAGGCGGAAGAAGACGTGGTGGGGGTGGACGAACATACCCCGTTACTGGGGGCAAGTTCGACAAGCATGTGGGGTAAGTTAGACAACATGGGGAAAGTTCGTCCACAAAAAGATTTCAATATTTAAAGACTCTAAAAGGTTAATTCTTCTCAATTGTTTATTTTAAAGAAACAAATTCTAACTGGCAATTGATCTTTGAGCGCCTCTACCTTTGGCCGTTACATGCTTTCCTATGACACAAAACGTATTGTGATGAAAATATTACTTACTTCTTCCTGAAATTAGCTTTCATCGATTATTCACAGTAGACAAAACAGAAGGTGATGCGGCCCACCGTATCTGGCAAGTGTGCCATCGGGAATACGTACACGCTGCGTAAAACGCTATAAATAGAAATGGCTTAGTATGAGAACAAGTGGGCGGACATGCCCCTATGGCGAACTAGCCCAGGTCTTCCCTATTGCTTTTCCACAGAATTTGTACCCGGTGTATGATTTCCGAGAGAACCGTTTTTCCGTGCCAAAAGTCTCACGGGAAATGTATGGTGTGTGCGCGTGTGTGCGTGCGTGTGTATGGGGGGGGGGGGGGGGGCTTGTGTTCAGTATTGGTCTTTGACTTATTACTACACCTTGAATTGTAGTTAGTTCATCACGATCCGTAGCTAGGACGTTACCATTGGTGTTGCGAAGATGTCTATTTTATTAATTTTGGGATCAAAGATCAAATGTAATGGTTACCGTTTAGGCATAAAAGTTTCCATTTTTGCCAGAAATAAATTCTACTGCTTCAGCGAAGGTTAATGGAACGTCAAAATTCCATAGTTAGACACCAGCTCACTAAGTTGATGCACGCAAAAAGAATATCGTTAAATCTCATAAAAACCTTTTTGTGATGGACAAAATGCAGAATTTCACTTTCAGAATTCAACGGCCGATAACTGGCTTATTTGCTGTCAGATCTAAAAATAATTGTACTTCTAGACTCGAAATTGGGCCATCCACTCGAGATATTCGAACTTTAGTAAAATAGAAATTTTCAGAAATCAGGCAACGTGAGTTATGACGTTGTCTGGTGAAATTTCTAAGAATTGACGTGCTATAATGAGCTAGTCCCTTTAGAATCTGATAATCTTACTCATGTGAGCAAAAATGTGAGCTTTTTAATTCACCTTTACAGAGTATTCATCTATCATCTGACGTCATAAGAGGTAATAAAACAACTAAGCGGCGTGTAGGATGACGTCATAATCATTACGCCATAAATGATTCTATTTGGCCGTCTTTAACTCTTAATAGTCCGGCACGTTGTACGAATTGTATGTCTCTACCATTTAATAAACATGTTGTTGAATATTTTGAAACTAATTTAACTGGCCAAGTCAAATTAGTTCCAAAATATTCAATTGCTTACCTGTAAAGTTTTCTGGAAATTGGAAAATCGGTTCATCGCTTTAGTATAAGGAGTTGCGAAGCATGTTCGAGTTTCAGACATTTTCATCAATTTTCCATGGTTTTTTTTTTACCCATTTCGACTTTAAATATTAGTTTTCCGCACTTTTTAGCAGTCGTTCAAGATATTCTACTGAGAATTGATACATTACTTTGTTATGAGAAGTTACAGAGCAAGTTCGAGTTTCAAGCGTATGCAGCAATCCCTTATGGAGTTATGCCCCTTTCGACTTAAGAAATACGAAAAATAGATAGAATAGATAGTGCATTTATATTGCGCTGAACTCCATGCTATTGCATGCTCTAAGCGCTGTATAATCATATCCCCTGGTCATTGGACCTTTTCCATTCCTGCTTTCAGAGATTTTCATCAATTTTCCATGGAGTTATACCCCCTTTCAACTTACGAAATATAAAAAATATTAGTTTTCCGCAAATATTTTTCGCAGCCCTTCAAGATATTCAGCTGAGAATTGTTACATTGCTTTGTTATAAGAAATTACAGGGTAAGTTCAAGTTTCAGGCGTTTGCGTCAATTTTTATGGAAGTATGTCCCCTTTCGACATATGAAATATAAAACATATTCAGCTTTCAAGAATTTCATTCTCCTTCACTATGTAAGGAATACCATAGAACGAAAAAGCATATAACATCAGGCAACACACTCCCAGCAACAACTTAATTTTTCGACTTTTTTCAGTTTTCACTTATTTAGAGCAACCCTTCGGGGAAGCACCTCTAAGAGCGAGTCATGGCCCAAATACATCTAGGTGTGAGCGGCCAATAAATACCAACTAAAATGAAAAAAATAAAACCGAAATAAAGAGACAACAGCTGAAAAAGGCAAGCAAAGCTTATAAAATATCTATTAGGAAACATTTAGAAACTGCACGCACACGACTTCATGTTAAACTACGTAAACCTAAAACTTAGAACTACAGATCCTAAAGCGTTCTGGAAAATAATCAATAGCACAAAGAAAAACAAAGATGATAATAGCAATATTGATTTAAATTCTCTATATATACATTTTAGAAATGTAAATGACGCAGTTGAAAGTAATGATAATGAAAATAACATAGATCTCAATATAAGTAATAATGCTGAGCTGGACATCCGGATATCTAGAGAAGAAATACACAACGCATTTTTAAAACTAGCAAGCAATAAAGCAAGTGGTACAGACCAAATTATAAATGGATACATCAAATCAATTGCAAGCGTGATGCCCCCTGTTTATGAACAATTGTTCAACATTATATTCGATAAGGGAATGATGCCTGAAGCGTGGCTCATTGGAAAAATAATCCCTATATATAAGAAAAAGGGTGACCCTTCAGATGCATCAAATTACCGTCCAATAATGCCACTAAGCAGCATGGGAAAATTATTTACCACGATTCTGAATAAAAGACTAAATATATACATGTATGCTGAAAAGCATGACATAATATCAGATTCAGGTTTAGAAAAGGCAGATTTACTCTTGATAATATTCTTTCATTACATTTATTACAAGAGTTAATTTTTGCCAAAAGAAAAAAACTACAGTTGTTTCATTGATTTTAAACAGGCTTTTGATACTGTCTGCCGCAATGGTCTCTGGCAAAAACTTATAAGAAATAACCTAACCGGAAAATGCTTTAAAATTGTGTATAACATGTATCAGTCAATAACATCTTTTGTGTTTCACAGAGTCCGAAATATTTCCGTGCAAAATTGGTGTAAGACAGGGTGAAGATCTATCCGCGTTTCTCTTCTCCATCTTTTTAAATGACTTAGAAAGCTTTTTAGAAGAGCGTCATATTGTAGGATTACCTTCAATTAGTGAAATTGCTGATAAATTATATTTATACTTTATTACCATCATTCTCCTCTGTGCTGACGATACTGTAATAATGGCAGAATCACCTAATGCTCTCCAAAAATCGTTAGATGTGTTTCAAACGTACTACGAAGAATGGAATTTGAAGGTTAATTATTCCAAGACAAAAATAGTTTTTGAAAAACGTAAGAACCCGAATAAACCACAATTTAAGCTAGGGGGCCAAATTATAGAGACAGCAGATGAATACTTGTTTTTAGGTGTCCTGTTCAAGTAGACTGTAGAAAACGTTACCTTCAACAGGGAACCAAGGAAATGTATACATTAATCCAATAGACCTCCAATGTAAACTGGGGTTTCGAAAAAAATTATCTATTAGAAAATTCAGATAATTTTTCAAAACTATCTTACAAATGAAAAAAAGCACGCCTAACGTAATGATATATGCAGAATTAGGAATATATCCATTAGATGTCGCTATACAGTGCAATATGCTTCGTTTCTGGGCGAACATTGTCAATGCGGGATATGGAAAGCTATCTTCCATCCTTTACCACATATGTTTACATCACAGCGAAGAAAAAATTGTAAAATTTAAATGGATAGAAAAAATAAAAGCAATTCTTAACTCAACAGGATACATCACTATATTTGACACTGAAAACATAGACACAGTGCAGATAACCCATCAAATAAGAACTGATTTACAAAATCAATTTAAAGAAAAATGACATTGAAATAAACGAGTCCAGTCGATTATCTTTTTACAGGGAAATAAAAACCGATTTTCAATTTGAAAAGTACCTTAAAACTTTGCCCTACCGGAAGGCTATCACTCTATGCCATTTTAGAACTCTAAACCATAGATTAGCCATTGAAACAGGGAGACGGGTGGGCATTGAACGAAATGAACGGTTATGTGAAAACTGTATATTGTAAAGAAGATGAATCACACTTCCTTTACACTTGCTTGAAATACAGTAATGGGCGACAGAAATACATTCCTGAGTACTATGTTACCAGCAGTTCACCAGAAAAAACAAAAGGTCTTCTATCGATATGTAACAAGCCTGTATTAATAAAGCTATGTAAATATCTATCATACTCAAAGAAAGCTTAACCACTTGGTGTATATATGCAGAATTCCAATATTATCATATTAATAACACTCAAAACATATGCCATTATTTCCACTACCACTAACTAACATTGCCACCACGACTGACATGGCCACTGGCACTATCACTGCCACTACCACTACCATCACCACTAATACCAGTACAACTACCACCACTATTGCTACTGCTGCTACTACTACTGCCACAGCTACCACTGCTACTACTGCTACTACTACTACTACTACTACTACTACTACTACTACTACTACTACTACTACTACTACTACTACTACTACTACTGCTCCTAATACTGCCAATGCTACTAAAGCTGCTGCTGACGACGACGACGACAATAATAATTGCTGCTACTGCTACTCCTACTACTGCTGCTGCTGCTACTGCTACTACAACCACTACTTAATACGTACCTATGCCCATGTACCACCTATCAGCACTATCTGGCTTTGCTGCTAATACAACCCTAATATAAGCGCTGAGTTGCGTACTTGTAGTCTAAACTGCGCCAGCAATGAAAGTTATATGAGCAATGGTTCATGTTTGCATTATAAACGCAATACATTTTTTACTGCGATGTGTTTCAAGATAATGAAATAATGCAGAATAGCCCATGATATTAATAAAGGTCTTCTTATATCTGATATATTTGATAGTGGTGATAATTTACCTAGCTGTAATATGACGACAACTTGTTCACAACATGTAAATACTGACTATTCAACCCGAAAATCATACAACCACATTGATTGTACCTGCTCAAATTATAGATCATAATGCTAAAATACTGAATGATGCTATATACAATGAGTGCAGTCCAATTGATAAAGTCTCAAGATGATAATAATGATAGTGATTGTGACTGTGGGGATGGTGATGGTGATGACGAAGATGGTGATGTGGGTACGCAGGGTGGTTGTTCGGGGGGATCGGTGACGCCAGCTCATTAGCATATTAGGACAAGCCCATGCATACTTCCATGTATGTGCATAAGGGGCGGGGCCTAGTATGCTGAAGATATGACGTCGCGGGGCTCTCGGCCAATCATTATGTGTGCCTACCGCGCGACATAACTAGTACTGATGATAAAGAAGATTATTGTTGTGGTGATGAAGATGGAGATATTAATAATAGCATTAATAGGACTTTGATTGTTCTATAATATTAGTCTTAATGATTTAATTATTATAACAAACTCCACTGCCAAGAACAGTATAATTACATATTGTTACCTCCATATGCTATTGTAATAGCCTGGATGTAAATAAAGTGAACATGAACATGAACATGTATAACTGAAACTTGGTATATTGCTTTGGTATGAGATGTTACAGAACAAATTCGAGTTTCAGCTGCTTCTGACAATTTTTAATGTCGTTTTGACTGTTAACCACTAAAGATTTTTATCACCAGATAGGGGCATGTATTGCAAAACAATATTTACAGAATTATTATTATTATTATTATTATTATTATTATTATTATTATTATTATTATTATTATTATTATTATTTAGAACTGCGTTTCCAAGTTTCATCCAACCAATCGGTCACTACTACGATATGTGTCCAGAGAGAGCTCGCTTGATTCGCAGATATGGCGGATGCTGGATCCTCCCCGGGCAGTACGTGTATTACGTCACCTGCACTCGTTATTGCCGCTTCTACAGACACGCACCATGCCATGGACGGTGTGGGTCTAACTCCTTCCCATTCTGGCCATCATACCGTTGTCTACCCGGGCACTGGTTCCAACAGAGGGCCTGGGCTCTCTGTCCAATACGCGGATTTCCATTCTGGGTCATCAGCCGTGTAACCATTTGGTCCCCACGGGTATGCTGTTGCCATATGTGGGTGCCGTGGTATCAAACAATGCGGAAAAATTTCTATAACTCGCAAATATCAGATCATCGCGTAGAATCCTGTGGGTCAAATGGGCCCGTATCTACGGTGACGCCATGGGGCGAAGCACCTGCCCCCCCATAGGCAAAGGCCCCCTCCCAATTTACCAAGGAAAAAAGGACATTTAAAAGCAAACTTTATTAGCTTAGAACTCTTAATCATGCATTATAATTCTATTCTAATATTTGTGGGGGCCCAAATTCTTGTTTGGTGTTCGGCAACAATGTTAATTACGAAAATCTGCAAAATAAAATAATTTTACAACGAAAGAAAGCGCAATAATTCACCCTAAAATTAGACTCTGGCCGTCTCAGAGCACCACAATTTCGGGTGGCGGGGGGAAGGACCTCAGAAGCCCCCCCCCCCCCCCCCCCCGCCGCTCATTCTTTTCCCCATGGCCCCCACATATCTAAATACGGCCCTGGGGTTAATTGCACGTTATCTGCCGTAGCTGTCTATAGCAATCATACGTTTGTCCAATAACAGCTATTAAAGTGTAATCATAACTCTATATCCTCTAAAACACTGACAGATAGAATTCCTAAATTAAATCACTTTTCATATGATATATGGTAATAAATTTGGAAATAATTTTGACATGACCAATGTGAACCCCCTTAAAACGGTTCCGTTATTGGTTATTATGAAGGGCAGAATAATCACAAAATCCGAAACGTTTGTGAGAGTCTCCTGGTATGAAGAAAACACGGAACAACCCCACCCACCCCCGCCGTATGACCACCCCACCCACCCCACCTCGCCTCTGAAATATGCAAGCCTGTGGTCGCTGGCTATAGCAAACGCTTCCTTTTGAGACATCGTGATGGTGTTTTAGGCTGATAACTTTAAAGCGATGCTAATCTCGGCTCAAATGTTGTATTGTACCGATCGAGCATAGTTTATAGATGCCATGTCAGTCACATCCTGTCACATTCCCTTATCTGTATCAAAATTATCTTCTTTGCAATATCGCGTTAATTTTGGACAGTGATCGCCGCCATTTTGTCTCCTCAAGCTCTAGTGTGATGTCATGTAAGTGGCAATGCATTATAGTATTTGTTATATAATACCCATCTTGTTGAATATTTTGGAAGTAATTTACCTGGAAGTTGTTGCTGCCTAAGGCAGCACTAACTTCCAGTCAAATTAGTTTTAAAATATACAACTTACCTGTATGGTGGCTTTTACACAACATTGTCAAACTATAGATGGCACCTCCATGACAGAGCGTATATACCGAGGCAGACACATTAGAACTTTTCTAAAGTAAATTATGGCAGCCATCATCACCTGAATAGATATCAAGAGATGAGGTTAGTTATCCTTTAACACCACTTTCTGAATCGTTTCTGTGGGTTTGAAGCCAATCATAACCAGTCTCTGCAGTGATAACCGAGTCGGCCATTTCAGTGGTAAAACTTCAAAACTAGTCTTCTCTTGGAATGCGTATAGACATTCAATATACAAACATTTAGATTATTTTAACTACATTTGAGCCGTAAGTGTTAAATTATCACCATGTTGCGAGCTTAGAAGGAAGTCCATATGACAACAGACTTATATGAAGCAACTTAATGTGGTAGTAACTCTCTTTAAATGATCCACTAAAGTTTCCGGTATAGACAGGTTGAATTTCGCCTTTCCAATGCATCCATCTATCACATGACGTCACAATCAAATAAGTGACGTCTAGGCGGACGTCATAATCACGAGGTCATGAATGATTCGATATAGCCCGTCTTTAGCGCATGCTAGTCTGGCACGTTGTACGAATTGTATGACTTTGCTATGTCATAAGCATGTTGTTGAATATTTTTAAACTAATTTGACTGGGCACTGGTGCTGCCATAGGCAGCAACAGAACCCAGTCGAATTAGTTTCAAAATATTCAACAACTTAGCTGCATAGATTTCTGGAAATTGATAGTCATGGAGTTCATAAATCCATTGATCCCAACACGGGCAAAGTGTGGGTGGAGCTTAGCTAGAGAGGGGCGGGACATAGCTAAAACTGGAAACGTCCATTTAAAACTCGTTTCATGATTAAAGAGACAATAGCTGATACAACTATATGTATATATATATATATATATATATATATATGTATATGTATATATATATACACCTGTGCAAAAGTTAAGCACCACCCTATTTTTACGCACATGCCAGGGTATATTCATGTGCTATGAAGAAAGCAATAGCATAAACATTTATGTACCCATCCATCTTAGTGCAAGAGGTAATAATGCAACTAGAGGAATGCTGATTATGATGGTGGGGAAACACTGTATGTTTTTGTTTGAACTTGAAAACGAGGTCTGAATATGGTTACGTTGACACAACTGACAACTATTGCACTACAGTTGACACACGTGGCTAGATTGTCATTAATGGTGTCTGAAAACGAAGTTTAACATCTGTGCACGAGTTTGAGACTGTCATTATTAATACCGGGTATATCCACCTTGTGCCTGGATGACGGCCTGGACACGACGTCTCATGCTGGTCACCAACCGACTGATACGCCATTGTGGTATTCGTTGCCATTCAAGATGGAGTGCGTCTGTTAATTTCTGTAGGTTCTGCACAGGAGGATCCCTCCTTCTCACCATGTTTCCCAGAATGTCCCAGATATGCTCAATAGGGTTCATGTCAGGGCTCCTTGCTGGCCATGGTAGGGTTTCGATGGCATTCTGGCGGAGGTATTCATGCACAGCTCTAGCACGATGTGGTCGGGCGTTGTCATCCATGAATATAGGGTGCGTTCCAGGTGCATGATTTACAAAATGAGGGACCACAACTCTATCCAGTATGGAATCTTGATATCTTTGTCCATTTAGTGTTCCAGGTACAGTCAACAAATCCAGCTTACAATCAAATGAGATGCACCCCCATATCATAACGGAACCTCCACCAAATGGAACTTCTTCCATGATGTTACGTTGGTCGTACGCCGTGCGTCTGGACCTCCATACACGAGTTCGACCATCTGTGGCATGAAGGAGGAACCGACTTTCATCGGACCAGTGTACCCGTCTCCAGGATCTCATGTTCCAGTGTCTTCTTTCGTTGCACCACCTCAGACGCTCCTCTTTGTGGTGTGCAGTGAGGAGAGGACGTCTGACAGGTCTCCTAGCTATCATGCCAGCAGCATACAGTCTCCTTTTGACGGTAGACATTGACACTCTATTGCGCGTTTCCCATTGCTGTCTGAGCACTCTGCTGTTGGTGAATGGAGATCTCCTAACAAGGCGTACTAGGGCTCGATCATCACGGGCAGTAGTCTTCTTCGGTCTTCCAGATCTAGGCCTGTCCTTCACCTCGTTAGTTTGCCCATGTTTTGCAATCAAACGACTGATTACAGTATGGTTAATGTTCAGCTGTCTGCCAATCTCTCTGCATGACATACCAGTGGTATGCATGCCTATGATTTGCCATTTCACACGATCACTTAACCTTCGTCTTGCCATAGCGGTTCACAATCAAGAGCTAATTCTTTCTGTACAAATAAACCACGGTCATGAACACAAAATTCCTAATCTTGTCGCCTAAATCTGTATGTAATGTTCTACACCTCAAACTGGACTTTTACATAACTGAACACGTGTGCTGTTTCCCGCCACGCACGGACATCAAGCGGCGTGAAGTCATGCATGCATGTGCATTTCGTACTTGGAATTATGTCAGCTAACGCGGGGGAAAAAAGTATGGCAGCCTAGTTGTACCATCATGTTTCTACTTTCTATTGTTTTTGCTGGTGCTTAACTTTTGCACAGGTGTATATATATATATATATATATATATATATATATATATATATATATATATATATATATATATATATATATATATATATATATATATATATATATATATATATATATTAGATGGTTGGATGGATTTGCGTGAATAAAATTCTGCAGATAATTTTTGCTTCGCATTATGTGCATACCATGTCAATGATCTAAACTTAAATTTATATATCTAAATGTCTTATATATAAGGTTTTAATGTACACTGAATTTTTTTTATCCCAGTAGGCCTATGCTTTTGCAATTTCAACATTTGCTTACAACTTCCAACTACTAATATACAATTGCTTTATATAAATATATTTTTGATATTATTGTAATAACGCTACACTCTATTGTGACACGTGCACGAATAAACTTGATCATGGCATGCCTTACATACATTGTATGTCTACTGCTGTATGATTACTGTATTCTGCGGATGTTGTAGTTGAAATATCATACAACTGCAATCAGCCCTTCTTAGCTGTTGACCACTGTTTCTTGTCCTCAGCCAAAATCTTTAGCTTCCTCAGGTCCATTCTTGATTTGAGTGTAATGAGTCCTGCTTTCTTGAGGTTACCTCGTAGCACGCTTAACAGTTTTATGCAATGACGTCCTCTCCTGGCTTTATATCTGTGGCTCCCAGTAGCGCATATTCCAAGGCTCGCTGTGCAAGTCTGGCATCCAGGTTACATAAAGAGCTAGAGATGGAATTCTCATGTGTGCACCATAGAGGGAGGGAGGGGAGAGAGAGGGAGGGAGGGAGAGACTAATATGGTCATCCTCTAGTTTTGCACACGGCCCTATAGCATCATAGACTTTAGCAGGTTTTCTACTATTCATGATAGCTTTCCAGAAAAGCTGTGGAATATGTTAAGACCATTTCTACTGGATCCTGATGCTTTTGGCAGCAACAGCTTCTAGTCTAACAAGCTGGAAAATATTCAACAGAATATTTATTAAATTGGAACTGATTTCTATCTAGGTGCATGTCAATACCGCCCACCCCCAATTCCACCTATGCAGGGGTCAATGTCTAGTTTTAGCAAAATCTGTCTATTGCCCATTGTTATTTCCCCCATAAAAACCTGAAATTCCTTGAATATATGGTTTTCAGTGTATCACCAGAAAATATCTTGACACATTTAGTTCAAATTTCAATGGACCATTCTAGTTTTAACTATGCCCCACCCATCTCTAGCTAAGCTCCACCCACACCACGCTTGTGTTGGGATCGATCGATCTCTGAACTCCCTGACTATCAATTTCCAGAAAACTATGTAGGTAAGCTGCTGAATATTTTGAGATTAATTTGACTGGGTGCGGTTGCTGCCTATTCGTACAACTTGTCAGATTATTAAGCGTTAAAGACAGACTATATCGAATCATTCATGACGTTATTTTATGACTTTATCACTTAGTTGATTATGATATCATATTTATTATGATGGATGGATAAACTGGAAAGGTGAATTGGTATACGGATAAAAGTATCTGACAAAATGTCAGATGTATCAGTTCTAACCATGTTTCAGCAAAATGGAGTTTCCAGATGTGAAATGAGTATGACACCTATTGTGGTTAATATTTTGAAGCTACATGTCTCCATTCAAATTATGTTAAAATACACAAGATAATATTCCTTAAAGGTGCATATTCACACTAAAATGCTTTAAAGTAAGCGTTCAAATTTAATAATTTTAAAGGCTTAAATTTTGTGACTAGATGTAACGAAACAAAATAAATCTCAGCATTCAATAATTTCATTATGTATAAATTAATATAATTTTTTCAAGTTGTGAAATTGAATTAGCGACATGAGCCCCTAATTCAACTAACAACCACATTTTTAAAATAATTTATATGGAATGAAATCATCATATGCTAAGATTTATTTCGGTTCATTACTTTAAGGTCCACAATTTACTCCTTTAAAATTATTCGATTTAAACAATTTTATTTCAAAACATTTTTTGTGTGAAGATGCATCTTTAAGCTGTGAATAATTTGTAACTGATGTGCAAAGATAAAACAGTTAAGTAAGTGGTCACTTGTGCTTTTATTCTGCTATGTCAGTCACTGACAGAGTAAAATTCTGAGATTGACTTCATAACACCTTGTTGAGCTAAGAAAGATGTGATTGATGGGAAAAAAATGTCCAGATTGTATTTGGAATCTGACTACTTAATATGATATGATGCCCGGATGTCTTTTCTATGTAAGACTTTCTTACCTGGAAAAGTGATATGAAATTCATCATTGGTGTCCGATTTCGCCCTAGAATGTTTAATAGCAATTATTTGACCATGGATCAAATGTTCTGGATCACAAAGCTATAGATAGCCTATGCCAGGGCATAATATGATAATTTGTTACACGCCATTTAAAACGTAATTGGATACATCTTGTAATCACTGCTGATGCAGCTTTCATCTGGCTTGACCATAATTAATCAAAATTTTCCAAATTATTGTCCATTTGCAGTCTAATAGATGACTACTTATTGAAAATTTACCACTGGAATGACTGGCTATTTTATCCAGGCAGTTATCAAATGGACACTCCAAGATGACTAGCGAGTTAATGTTTTCACTTGCTTGAAAATTAAAGGGTTAAGATGTGCAAACCCATAACCCTGAATTTGGCCTGAAACCTATTATGTAATATTACCCTTAGCTTTATTTAAGCTATCTATCTGGATGAGAATGGTTTGTGAACGTGGGAACAAATAATAGAGCATTAAATGTGTTGGCAACATGCACGCTCGTTCTCTGGCGATTGCTCAAGATATTGAATCTTGAATAGCTTTTTCACGGCTAACGGGGAGTTAACTCTGCTTACGTCTGGAGCCTGTCGACGATCGTCTCCCTTGTGTCATATAATGGAAAAAGCTATCTCGCACGTCGTCCTTATTTGTAAGCTGTATTCTTAAATTTGTGTACAAACTATTTGAGGAATCCCAACGTCCATAGTACCAAGCGATGCAGCTATTTCCAGACACCCGAGTCATTAAAATCGGCGCAGGGACATTGGCGATATCAGTATCTATAGATTTACACCAGAAGTGTCTGTCAGCTATACCGGCCCTTTAACAATTACGACGTCATTCACCACTAGTCACGCGGGAAAATACCACACAAATCTATGGGGAATGCCTAAAATATTGTGAGACGGTATATTGTGACGTAAACGATGACGTAGTAGGGGGAGGTGGGGGGGGGGGGGGGGGGGTTATGTGGTAGTGATATTGATGGACGAAAATTCAAAGGCCTGTGCACAAATTGCGTGACAAAATCGTCCAACAGCTAACCAACAGCCAATGACGTCATCGTTTTACGTCACAATATACCGTCTCACAATATTTTAGGCATTCCCCATAGATTTGTGTAGTATTTTCCCGCGTGACTAGTGGTGAATGACGTCGTAATTGTTAAAGGGCCGGTATAGCTGACAGACACTTCTGGTGTAAATCTATTGATACTGATATCGCCAATGTATATATACATCATGTAGTAGGGGGATATGTGGTAGTGATATGGATGGACGAAAATTCAAAGACCTGACGTGATTTGCGCTTGTGTGTCCAATCCAGTTAGTATATAGATCAATGGGTTAACCCTCCGTGACGTCGTAACTCCAGACAGCCGATTACGTACGATGAATTACGGCGTAATTAGTACGGCCCGATGTTGTTGCGAGAATGGCCTGAGGTGAGGATGACCCCTTGAGACAGGACAAAGATATTAAAGAAGTCTATCCGTCAAGATCAACGCAAAGTAGAATACAACAAGAGAATGGCCTTCTTCGGCAAAGTTCAATCATCTTATGTAGGAGACAAAAAGATGTTCTTTAAGCTCATTAACCGCCAAAAAGCAAGTATCCAGACAGTCACAAATGAGTTGATTGTTGACGGGGAGATACTCAGATCAGATCAAGATATCTTATGTGGCTGGGCCAAATATTTTGAGAACCTGGCAACCCCAACAGACGAGTCAGATTTTGACGAGGTGTACAAGGATGATAGTGTATCAACGACCTACTTAGCGCCACAAATTCATCAGGGTGCGATGCTCTCCTAGCTCGCAACAAAGAGCTACTACTTAAGGCCATATTGGACCTAGACCATGAGTCTATACCAGAGGTGATCCGCTCTGATGATGAACCGTGTATGAAGCTGGAACGGATAACATGCTCCTTACTCTTCAAGCTGCATAGAGAGAGAGAGAGAGAGAGAGAGAGAGAGAGAGAGAGAGAGAGAGAGAGAGAGAGAGAGATGGTGTTTGCTGACCAACAATTCAACCGGCCCCGTAACTACGCCAAGTTCAGCGATCCACACACAATTGAGTGTAAACCGTACCTAGTCTGATCAAATTAATTCAAGGAACCTTTTAGCAATTAATTACTATATAGTCACACACTTAGCGTTTGACTATAAGTTTATTCTGCTTAATTATATCTCCGAACTATTGCATCCCGCTCAATCACTTGCGCTATATATATATAAACAAACTGAACAAAATTTACCTCCGCTGCCTCGGATATCGACGTGCCTGCGTGATTAACTGTTTATTTATCTATATTCACTCACAACGTGAACTTTCTACTCCTGAAAGGAGGTGCTCCATATTTGGAGGAATCTACAAAGATCCAGATTCCTGACCAGGCTATTCGCCGAACGTTCGCGGCGAACGTTTTGTGGCTAGGCGAACAACTTTATAGGTGACTCGCCATGATTTGCCGTGAAAACAAAGATGGCGGCAAAATATACAGCATCGTCAATTGAGACACATTGATTGTCTATGTAGCCATATAAATAACGCATCCCAATGCGTTCTGAGCGATCGTAGCGTTATGTTAGTCTTCAACAAATGTGTATGCTAGGTCAAGTTCGACTCCTAACCATAGTTAGCTATAGCTAACTAGAGTACCAGTCGAACTTCAAAAAGTTAACTAGCTGTATAGTCAACTATATAGTCAACCGAGCGCTCGACCTCGGTTCAGATAGTTAGTCTGATATTTTCGTAAATTTCAAACTGGCGGACAGCGATCGCTTGCCACGAACATTGACATACAATGGGAAAGCATAATTTCATCAAACCTAAGTTATTTAGTAAAATATTTACACTTTCATATGCATACAAACTAGCCATTATTTAGTGATGATTCTATTCAATTACAATTTCTTTATTTGAATTATGTAGAATTAAATTGAATTTCATTTTTTTTAAGTCGGATAATTGTGATATTACGCATGCGCGTCATAGAGTATTTGACCAATCAGCGTTTGGGTGACGGTCTGTTATTAATGGCTAGTCATCAAAACACACGACAGAAAGGGTTAATGGAGACTGGTATCTGGTTCCAAATTTTCTGGAATAGTAATTCAATAGGGAATGGGCACATGCCTTTGCATTTTCGTCCATCCATCCCTCTACCACATATCCCCCTTTACTATATATAATATACACAAGGTATGAAACCTTCGTCTGTGGGCACCATTGTCAGAAAGCTGATTGGTTGGTTTGTAGTCAGAACCGTGATGTCAGCGGATTTTGACAACAACCCAACCAATCAGCTTTCTGACAATGGTGCCCACAGATGAAGGTTTCACACCTTGTGTATATTATTATATATAGGAGGGGGATTAAGTGGTAGAGGGATGGATGGACGAAAATTCAAAGGCCTGTAGAACGGGTTACCAATGAACTATAGTCGACTACGATCAAGTTCGCCTGGACATACTGTTCTGTTCTGTTCTTGGAGTTTCCGCCAATGTCTGGTACCACCTTTCGGTGTATTATCCGGGAATCTCTAGAATCCGCAAATTACTGGAGTTTTCCATTAATTATATATTATATTATATACACACCCGCAAACGATCATTAAATCTGACATTTATGTACATGCATGTACACACGCAAGTATTTTTCCTATCTGTATATAGGTAAATGGTCACAGTTCATAGACGAGTAAATTTATGTTCACCAGACGCGTAAATGAGTTCATTGTGATTGAAATACATGTAGGAGCATCCAGAAAGCATAAGGTGCACCATATTTTTCTATGTGCAATTGATACTAACTTGATATTTTATAATGCAAGCTTTGTTAGGTAATTCATTTCATTTAAGAGGTGATTACGTCTGATATGAAGTTTATAGCAGAGTTTCCTGGAGATGGATTCAATTTTCGACATTGAATCGTTTCCAATCAGGCCAAACAAGAGTTGTGTCAAGTAACATCTGGAGAATAAGATTCTCATCCTTGCTTATTAATTCCCAGCTATCTGCCGCCACTAGATGCTCGATTTCCGCTATATAGATGCTTCTGATATCTGCAAATTCTGGACACTGAACTAGGAAATGCATACGGTCTTCTATAATGTTCTTACAAAAAGGACAGGCATCATTCTCATATTGATTAAATTTGGATCCGTGTGCTTGCAGATAGTATGTACCGGTTAGTAACCTTGCCTTGATGACGGCACGTTTTACATCATATGTATTTGCTGTCACTGTTGACCAGATCGGATGTGGCCTTCCGATATCAAGGATGTCAACATTCACAAACCGGGCTGATGATTTCTGCTTAATGTCTTCCTTTAGCATCTCTAGGACTACTGTGTTTACAGCCTTTTGGACATGACGCTTCCATACACATTTAGGTGGTGGGTCTTGTAGCAGCAGGTGGGCTGATGGTAATTGATATCTTTGTAAAATCAATTCGACATCTTGAAACCAACTGTGTCTGCCTTCTCTTTTCATAACGAGCTGCCGAATTGCTATTTGTTGTTCGACAGAGCCTTCACTCCTTAGTATTGCACCAAGTAATGTCAGCTTTTTCTTTTCAATTTGCGCCTCTATCGGCAGTGCACCAAGAAGTAAATATGCCAGTGAATTTGCACAACTATTTGGAAGTGATTGCAATTGCTTTAAGGTGTTCCTTTCATGTGTAGTGATCTGACTCATTTCCTTCTTTGGTATAATTAATGCCTCCAGTCCATACGTGCATCGTGGTATTACATATGTTGACCATAGTTTTATACTGACAATTGGGCTTAGTCCATTAATTCCATGAAAGCCAGCACCCATCAATGAATAAGCTGTTGCACGAGCTTTTCTTATAATTTCTTTGCCTAGGCCACTTTTGTCATCTGTTCTTATTAGCCCCAGATGTTTACATTCCTTTACCACGTCCATCTTTTCTTCGTTTAGTGTCCACTCATATTCTGTTTCTTTGCCTTGATTGAAAATCATCACTTGGCTTTTGGCAATGCCATTAACATACCGTTCTTTATTTGCATGCATTGTTGCAGCATTCAGTCCCACCTGTAACCCATCTGAGGATGTATCTAGGACTGTCTTATCATCACATAGTGTTGAGCCCAGATATATTGAACCAATATGTAGACCAGTTGCTGTTTGCTCAAGTAATTTTAGTAGCGGATCCTCATATGGTTTATGGAAATCAGGAGATGTGGCCCCACCTTATAGAAGGCCTTGTTTGACAGCAAACTTTCTACTTCTATGTCCCTCCCACTTGACTTGTGCTGACATGTTTCTGTACATTTCATTCGCAATCAACCATAGCTTCCCTGTTATACCGAGGAGGTAAAGACGACGCAATAATGAAGAATGCCAGATAACATCAAATGCTTTCTGTGTATCCATAAAGCCAACATAGCTGGCACCTTATTTTTTCTGCATTCCGCTATAATTTCAGTCATTAGCACTGCTGCAACTGATGGTGATTTTCCAGGTGTGAAACCAAATTGTAGATTACTTTGGCTTTCTGAAATCAATGATCTAATGCGTTTAAGGTAAAGCTTCTCAAAGACTTTTCCCACTATGGATGTCACTGTGATTTTCCGGTAATTATCTGGGATCGTCAATGGCTTTCCTGCCTTCTTATGGATTGATGTACTCAGACCAGTTTTAAATGCATCTGGATATATGCCTTCAGCTATGATCTTATTATACAGTATCAGAAGTGTGGATTAATAAGACACCACCATGTTTTAGGTGCTCTGATGAGAGGCCATCAGAATCTGAGGCCTTTTTCAGGTGTAGCTCATTCACAGGACTGTTTACATCATCCCACGTGAAGGGATCTGGACTGGACCGATCATCACCGGAGATAGATTTAATGTCGGTTATATCATCGTCAACCTGATCTTTATATGCCTTATTAAATGTGGCGTTTTCCTTTGGTGTTCCTAGCTCCTCAAAGTAAGTTGCCCATCCTTCTATTATATCATTTCCATGATGCTCCTTATCATTCACATGCAATATTTCTGTTGACAGAATTTTCTGTGATGTATTTCTCATATCTCATAGTTCATATTAGCTGTGCAAACAATGACTGATCTGAGGGTAGGGCGTTCATGATCTTGTTTGTAGTATCTTGCTCTGCTCTTGTTACAGCCTGCCGTTGCTCTCTCCGATATGCCTTATTAGCTTCTCTTAATTTGATCTTTGATGGATGTTTTGGATTTGAAGGTCTACCGGCACGAACCCATTGATGATGTATTGTTTTGGATATGTTTGATGTTTCTGCAAGTTTATAATTCCAGAGTCGACCCTGTGAAATCTTTGGTTTCCTCTCTGGGATTGCCCCTTTAGTACTTGCCTTCATACATATGGTGACAGTAGTAATAAGTTCGTCTACCGATTTGTTTGATGAGCAGAGATCCTTTTGATGCATCATTCTTTCCAGATTTTCTTTATAGTGAACCAGATCACCTTTTCCCCACTGAAGCTTTCTTTCTTGTACTGGCTTCAGCACATTGCTACTCATGCTGCTTTCCTTAACTGTAATGACAGCTCTGAGCAGTTGTCGAATTCCTTTGATACATGCTGAACTTGTTTAATGAGATCTATGTTTGATGCAATGATATAGTCAATCTGTGAAGAGCCATTTGCACATTCAAAGGTTTTTCCAACTGGATAAGTTGGAACTAATTCTAACTGGTTCTTGGTGCAAAAATCTTTTAATAGTTTGTCTCTTGCATCTGAATATTGTGAATGCAATGATGCATTTAAATCGCCGCATAGCAGGACATCATTGGAGCCTTTATATGTGTTCAGTAGTTCCTGCCATTCTGCTAAGAGTTCCATATATTCCTCACTATATTTGCTACATCCTTTACATGGGGCATATGTTGCTATAATGATGACTGAAGGTGATGAGTTTATTTTTATGCAGACTTCTATTTGAACCATCAGGTAGACTTTCAATTATACTATTTAGCTCGTCTCTCCAGCTTATACTTGATCCGCCGTATCCCCGTGGTAACTGTATGGGGGATAATGGATTGCCTTCATCCACAGATCTGGAATGATGCTGAAAACCAGGAAGTAGTTTTTTCATCCAGTATTTTTCACAGTCAATGTTCTTGCAGGGCTATAATGTCTATTTGATCTCTCTCACACAATTTCTGGGTATACATAAAGTTACCCTTTATGTTCTTGATGTTGAAAGATGCTATCTTGAGATTTTTGTAACTCGGCCTTGCCCTAAAAAAGACTGGTCATGATCACAAGGCTGCTGGATTGACTGGTTATCATGTTGCTGTCGGATTGAGTAGATACCCCAGCCAACATTCGCTAGTGGGGCCCCGATCGGGTCCCGATTGGGCTACCGAGTGGACCCTGATTGGGCTGCCCGATCGGGGCCCGCTCAGAAGTGTCACTGGGATTGGTGCGGGCCCTGATTGGGCTAGCTCAAATGTTGGCTATGAGTGGGCCCCGCTCGGGCTATGAGTGGGCCGCATGTGGGCCCCAATTAGGCTAGTAGACGGTCCCTGTTGGGCTCGATAAATAGGTAGGACCGATTGGGCTGCCCGATCGGGACCCAATTGGGCTGCCCGATCGGGACCCGCTCAGATGTGTCACTGGGTTTGCTCAGGGCTCCAATGGAACTTTCAAGATTTAGCTATGCCCCCGCCAATGCCTAGTTAACCTCCAACCACGCTACACCCAGGTTGGGATCAATCAATCCCCAACCACCCTAGCTTTCAATTTCATTATTGACAAACAGGAAGAGTATCAGTGATCAATGCAGCAGCCATCACTGACATCATTGTTAAATGTTTAAAGTATACAACAGGGTTCTCCCAAGGCAGGGAGGGCCCTTGTACCATTTAACATTATAAAACTCACAATGCCCCATTATTACCTTCACACATGTGTTAATGGCCCACATGATTTTAGGCCACAGCTATCTTCCATGTATGCAATTGACCCATCATTTGCCCAAATAACCCATATCTTCTCGAGGGAGTGGGCCAATTGACCCCACTAAGCAACTGGGTCAGCAGAACCATACGGATCGAATCCTGAATTCCCTGAATCTCAAATTCCAGAAAACTATACAGGTAAGTTGTTGAATATTTTGAAACTAATTTGACTGGTTGCTGTTGCTGTCAAAATATTGAACAGAATGTTCCTAGATAGCAAGCAAACATTGGCCTAATGTTTTACACCGTTATTTTGTTCATCAGCCTAATGTTGGCGTGAACATGGAGCCAATGAGCAACATACGTAGGGCCAACATTTAGCCAACGAGCAAAGTTACATTGGCCCAACAACAGAGAGCCAACATTGGTAAGATGCCTAAGCTACAACACTGTGTGGGAAGCATTTACCCGCAATGCCCATTGGCTGACCAACATTGTCTGCAGCAGATTTTGGTTGTCTACTTACGGTCTCGATCTATGTATTGACATTGAACCTGTTAACCTTGATAACTCAGGACCCAAGCTTGAAACTGAAGCAATCATACAATAGTCGTTGAATACTTTAAGTTATTTGAGTAAAATGCGGCAACAGCTTCCACTAAAATTACTTTCAAAATAGTCAACAGGAATCATCTATGATTGCTTTGAAATAATCTAAAATTAAAATACATCTGTTTATTATATTTATAACAAAGTGTTCACCCTTCCCTTTGGTGAGATAGATGTCAGACTTGAGATTTCAATGTTAGACTATTTTAGGTTAATCAACCTGGTGAATCGTAAAGAAAGCAATACTGGATGGACAGACGCCACTTTCTTTATATAAGGTAATACACCTACATATATGTGATGATCAATAGGGACAAGCAGTGGATATTTCAGTAGCAAAGAGTGGACAGCAAGAAACGGTCAAAGGCCAACGATCTTCAATCTCTCGAAGTTATTGTCTCATTCCAATATGCTGAAATCTGATCATATGGTGTGCTGATGTCTTCTGTTAAGGTTACCTTGTTTCAAGAAAACCTTTCCTCAAGCGGGCCAATATTACACTCATGACAAATGGCTGATATCATTTTGGTTAGGCTGGCTAGCTAGGATAAGGTGGTTACAATGTAACTTAGGATAGAGACCTGTATCATGTCCAGTTTCATACGCTAGTTATGCAATCAAAATATTAAAAACTTTCGGAAGCCTACATGTACCACCATATGGTGCTTCCAGCCAAGTTAGGTTAAAATCCGCTAAGTGATAAATGAGTAGAGGCCTTTTAAAGCAGTAAAATTTAACAGAGGACATGCAAACAACAGGTGGATGAATGGACGGATGATGGGTGGACAATGGGTCAACGATGGATGGTTGCCATGCCATAAGATCACTGAGCTAACAATCTTAATTCCAAGCATTATGGTGACACAATTTGGGTTAATTCAGAAACTAATATGCAGATGATATCATGATGAATGGTAATCGACTAGGGATCTACAGTCATACAGAGAATCCTCATCATTGTAGAGGTGAATACAATTGAGTGGAGAAAACAAAAGCTATTCGCATTTCTAATTGGGTTTTTACAGGTTTAACCCTAGCGAATAAGAATGGCTGAGGGAATGCTAATGAAAGCAACAGAAGATTCAAATGAAATTGTAATAGGACCTTTTAACGTGTACTTGTTAATGAAATTGCTATAGTAGAATACATCTTAAGTTCTTAAAATTATAAGCATATATCTTGTTCGGGCATGGATTTAGTACACCGTCTTCAGGCACCAAACGATTCAAGGCGTTTCAAAGCGATTCCCCAATAAGGTTCTAGATTTCTGATTCTGTTGTATTCTTGTGGTTCCTACATTTGTACGCACAACCTGTGAAACAGAAAATAACTTTCATTTTACATCTATTCATACACAGTGCAGCTCAGAAATAAGTTAAAATGCTTACAAAACAAAAACACAAACATATTAATTTAAGTCATATTAGCTAGAATAATTTAGAATACGATGTAAGAAATGTCCTATCGACTATTTTAAACATAACTGAATTGGATGTCTTCCGATCCAATTATAGACATGACAGACACGTACAGGTATGCAGGAGCATCCGGCAGACGGGTCCTACAATGCAACAGCAGTACTGCTGTTATGTCTGCTGCAGGGAGTAGAGGATGAGGGAAGAGGAGCAGCAGCATGGAGTGGAGGATGAGAGGATGGAGGATTTATCATGTCTTTTTTCCTTCACAGAAGTTATAACGTCATAACTAGGACGTGCATTGTATTGTGGATAATCTGTTCCTCTTGATTCAAGCGCATGGTTATAAGTGCAACTTTCACACTCAGAAAATTTGAAAGACCACTCCCAATATATTTTTAGAAATGAAGACCGGTATCCAGTCAATTTACCCAGAAGAAAATGCGCCTCCTAGTTATGATGTCATAACTTCCGTGAAGGAAAAGGACAATATAAATGCTCTACCAATGGGGGGGGGGGGGGGGGTAGGAGGAGGAGCAGGAGGTAGTGGCGGATGAGGGAGAAGGAGCAGCAGGGAGTGGAGGATGAGGAACAGCAGCAACAGAGAGTGGAGGAGGGACGAGCAGCAGCAGGGACTGGAGGATGAGCATCAGCATCAAGGAAAGGAGGATGAGGGAGGAGGAGCAACAGCAGGGAGTGAAGGATGAAGGAGGAGGTGCAGGGAGTGGAGGATGAGGGGGAGAGAAGCAGCAGCAGGAAGTGGAGGATGATGGAGGAGCAGCAGGGAGTGGAGGATAGGGATGAGCAGCAGCAGCAGGGAGTGGAGGATAAGGGAGTAGGAGTAACAGTGAGTGGAAGATGATCGAGAAGCAGCGTATGATGATTATCAATAGGACAACCATAATTGATGCCACTGACCAATGGAGCCATAGGCATGGTCCTTGGCCTTATTGAGCAACGATTCAAGTATCATTGGCACAATGTACCAATGGGGTTACATGTAATGCCACTGACCAACAAGCGCACAGGTTCATGACATTATTGACCAATGAGGCAGGTGTTAATACAGACATAATTGACCAATGGATCAAGCACCCTTGGGCAATGTGTCAAGAGTAACTGATGCCATAAACAAATGTGGCGAGGGCCCTTCGTATTATTGAGCAATCATCCCTGACACAAATGGCCAAGAAACCAAGTATCATTTGCACTATGGACCAATAGGACAAGCAACGCTTGTCAATGAGGAGAGCACAACTGATGTTAATGATCAAGGAGTCAAGGGTCACTGGAAAACAAACGGGCCGGAAATATGAAAATGTGTGTGTAGGAAAACCAGTCTGATACTATTGACCACCGGGGAAAGCTCCATTGGCTCATGAGACACGCATACAGGTGAGGAAACGCAAGAATATTGGCGTCCAACGTATTGAACCACGAAAAAAGTACCATTGATTAAATTTAATTGGGCAGCCATATCTGACAACACTGGCAAATGGTTCAAGTGTATCAACAGATTTACATGTACATTGTACCAATGGGACAATTGTGAGTAAAAAATCTGGATGAGGAAAGGCAAGAATATTGATATTCTTGACATTATTGACCAATGGGACAGCTACCATTGGTTAATGGGGCAGCCATCCCTGACATTATTATCAAATGGTTTAAGTGTACCAACACATGCCATTTCCAAGATGAGCAATGGCCTAATGATCACAAGTACAACTTTGAGCTGGTAATACAAAACTATCATTGTCCTTGACACTATTGACCAATGGGATAAAACCCACTGGCGAATCGGAATGGGGAAGCCATACCCAATAGGATACTTAAACTATTGACCAACGGTTCGAGTGTCCTAGCAGATGACATTTACCAACATGACAAATTTTGGTCCTTATCATTATTGACAAACAGGAAGAGTATCAGTGATCAATGCAGCAGCCATCACTGACATCATTGTTAAATGTTTAAAGTATACAACAGGGTGCTGCCAAGGCAGGGAGGGCCCTTGTACCATTTAACATTATAAAACTCACAATGCCCCATTATTACCTTCACACATGTGTCAATGGCCCACAGGATTTTAGGCCACAGCTATCTTCATGTATGCAATTGACCCATCATTTGCCAAAATAACCCATATCTTCTCGAGGGAGTGGGCCAATTGACCCCACTAAGCAACTGGGTCAGCAGAACCATACGGATCGAATCCTGAATTCCCTGAATCTCAAATTCCAGAAAACTATACAGGTAAGTTGTTGAATATTTTGAAACTAATTTGACTGGTTGCTGTTGCTGTCAAAATATTGAACAGAATGTTCCTAGATAGCAAGCAAACATTGGCCTAATGTTTTACACCGTTATTTTGTTCATCAGCCTAATGTTGGCGTGAACATGGAGCCAATGAGCAACATACGTAGGGCCAACATTTAGCCAACGAGCAAAGTTACATTGGCCCAACAACAGAGAGCCAACATTGGTAAGATGCCTAAGCTACAACACTGTGTGGGAAGCATTTACCCGCAATGCCCATTGGCTGACCAACATTGTCTGCAGCAGATTTTGGTTGTCTACTTACGGTCTCGATCTATGTATTGACATTGAACCTGTTAACCTTGATAACTCAGGACCCAAGCTTGAAACTGAAGCAATCATACAATAGTCGTTGAATACTTTAAGTTATTTGAGTAAAATGCGGCAACAGCTTCCACTAAAATTACTTTCAAAATAGTCAACAGGAATCATCTATGATTGCTTTGAAATAATCTAAAATTAAAATACATCTGTTTATTATATTTATAACAAAGTGTTCACCCTTCCCTTTGGTGAGATAGATGTCAGACTTGAGATTTCAATGTTAGACTATTTTAGGTTAATCAACCTGGTGAATCGTAAAGAAAGCAATACTGGATGGACAGACGCCACTTTCTTTATATAAGGTAATACACCTACATATATGTGATGATCAATAGGGACAAGCAGTGGATATTTCAGTAGCAAAGAGTGGACAGCAAGAAACGGTCAAAGGCCAACGATCTTCAATCTCTCGAAGTTATTGTCTCATTCCAATATGCTGAAATCTGATCATATGGTGTGCTGATGTCTTCTGTTAAGGTTACCTTGTTTCAAGAAAACCTTTCCTCAAGCGGGCCAATATTACACTCATGACAAATGGCTGATATCATTTTGGTTAGGCTGGCTAGCTAGGATAAGGTGGTTACAATGTAACTTAGGATAGAGACCTGTATCATGTCCAGTTTCATACGCTAGTTATGCAATCAAAATATTAAAAACTTTCGGAAGCCTACATGTACCACCATATGGTGCTTCCAGCCAAGTTAGGTTAAAATCCGCTAAGTGATAAATGAGTAGAGGCCTTTTAAAGCAGTAAAATTTAACAGAGGACATGCAAACAACAGGTGGATGAATGGACGGATGATGGGTGGACAATGGGTCAACGATGGATGGTTGCCATGCCATAAGATCACTGAGCTAACAATCTTAATTCCAAGCATTATGGTGACACAATTTGGGTTAATTCAGAAACTAATATGCAGATGATATCATGATGAATGGTAATCGACTAGGGATCTACAGTCATACAGAGAATCCTCATCATTGTAGAGGTGAATACAATTGAGTGGAGAAAACAAAAGCTATTCGCATTTCTAATTGGGTTTTTACAGGTTTAACCCTAGCGAATAAGAATGGCTGAGGGAATGCTAATGAAAGCAACAGAAGATTCAAATGAAATTGTAATAGGACCTTTTAACGTGTACTTGTTAATGAAATTGCTATAGTAGAATACATCTTAAGTTCTTAAAATTATAAGCATATATCTTGTTCGGGCATGGATTTAGTACACCGTCTTCAGGCACCAAACGATTCAAGGCGTTTCAAAGCGATTCCCCAATAAGGTTCTAGATTTCTGATTCTGTTGTATTCTTGTGGTTCCTACATTTGTACGCACAACCTGTGAAACAGAAAATAACTTTCATTTTACATCTATTCATACACAGTGCAGCTCAGAAATAAGTTAAAATGCTTACAAAACAAAAACACAAACATATTAATTTAAGTCATATTAGCTAGAATAATTTAGAATACGATGTAAGAAATGTCCTATCGACTATTTTAAACATAACTGAATTGGATGTCTTCCGATCCAATTATAGACATGACAGACACGTACAGGTATGCAGGAGCATCCGGCAGACGGGTCCTACAATGCAACAGCAGTACTGCTGTTATGTCTGCTGCAGGGAGTAGAGGATGAGGGAAGAGGAGCAGCAGCATGGAGTGGAGGATGAGAGGATGGAGGATTTATCATGTCTTTTTTCCTTCACAGAAGTTATAACGTCATAACTAGGACGTGCATTGTATTGTGGATAATCTGTTCCTCTTGATTCAAGCGCATGGTTATAAGTGCAACTTTCACACTCAGAAAATTTGAAAGACCACTCCCAATATATTTTTAGAAATGAAGACCGGTATCCAGTCAATTTACCCAGAAGAAAATGCGCCTCCTAGTTATGATGTCATAACTTCCGTGAAGGAAAAGGACAATATAAATGCTCTACCAATGGGGGGGGGGGGGGGTAGGAGGAGGAGCAGGAGGTAGTGGCGGATGAGGGAGAAGGAGCAGCAGGGAGTGGAGGATGAGGAACAGCAGCAACAGAGAGTGGAGGAGGGACGAGCAGCAGCAGGGACTGGAGGATGAGCATCAGCATCAAGGAAAGGAGGATGAGGGAGGAGGAGCAACAGCAGGGAGTGAAGGATGAAGGAGGAGGTGCAGGGAGTGGAGGATGAGGGGGAGAGAAGCAGCAGCAGGAAGTGGAGGATGATGGAGGAGCAGCAGGGAGTGGAGGATAGGGATGAGCAGCAGCAGCAGGGAGTGGAGGATAAGGGAGTAGGAGTAACAGTGAGTGGAAGATGATCGAGAAGCAGCGTATGATGATTATCAATAGGACAACCATAATTGATGCCACTGACCAATGGAGCCATAGGCATGGTCCTTGGCCTTATTGAGCAACGATTCAAGTATCATTGGCACAATGTACCAATGGGGTTACATGTAATGCCACTGACCAACAAGCGCACAGGTTCATGACATTATTGACCAATGAGGCAGGTGTTAATACAGACATAATTGACCAATGGATCAAGCACCCTTGGGCAATGTGTCAAGAGTAACTGATGCCATAAACAAATGTGGCGAGGGCCCTTCGTATTATTGAGCAATCATCCCTGACACAAATGGCCAAGAAACCAAGTATCATTTGCACTATGGACCAATAGGACAAGCAACGCTTGTCAATGAGGAGAGCACAACTGATGTTAATGATCAAGGAGTCAAGGGTCACTGGAAAACAAACGGGCCGGAAATATGAAAATGTGTGTGTAGGAAAACCAGTCTGATACTATTGACCACCGGGGAAAGCTCCATTGGCTCATGAGACACGCATACAGGTGAGGAAACGCAAGAATATTGGCGTCCAACGTATTGAACCACGAAAAAAGTACCATTGATTAAATTTAATTGGGCAGCCATATCTGACAACACTGGCAAATGGTTCAAGTGTATCAACAGATTTACATGTACATTGTACCAATGGGACAATTGTGAGTAAAAAATCTGGATGAGGAAAGGCAAGAATATTGATATTCTTGACATTATTGACCAATGGGACAGCTACCATTGGTTAATGGGGCAGCCATCCCTGACATTATTATCAAATGGTTTAAGTGTACCAACACATGCCATTTCCAAGATGAGCAATGGCCTAATGATCACAAGTACAACTTTGAGCTGGTAATACAAAACTATCATTGTCCTTGACACTATTGACCAATGGGATAAAACCCACTGGCGAATCGGAATGGGGAAGCCATACCCAATAGGATACTTAAACTATTGACCAACGGTTCGAGTGTCCTAGCAGATGACATTTACCAACATGACAAATTTTGGTCCTTATCATTATTGACAAACAGGAAGAGTATCAGTGATCAATGCAGCAGCCATCACTGACATCATTGTTAAATGTTTAAAGTATACAACAGGGTGCTGCCAAGGCAGGGAGGGCCCTTGTACCATTTAACATTATAAAACTCACAATGCCCCATTATTACCTTCACACATGTGTCAATGGCCCACAGGATTTTAGGCCACAGCTATCTTCATGTATGCAATTGACCCATCATTTGCCAAAATAACCCATATCTTCTCGAGGGAGTGGGCCAATTGACCCCACTAAGCAACTGGGTCAGCAGAACCATACGGATCGAATCCTGAATTCCCTGAATCTCAAATTCCAGAAAACTATACAGGTAAGTTGTTGAATATTTTGAAACTAATTTGACTGGTTGCTGTTGCTGTCAAAATATTGAACAGAATGTTCCTAGATAGCAAGCAAACATTGGCCTAATGTTTTACACCGTTATTTTGTTCATCAGCCTAATGTTGGCGTGAACATGGAGCCAATGAGCAACATACGTAGGGCCAACATTTAGCCAACGAGCAAAGTTACATTGGCCCAACAACAGAGAGCCAACATTGGTAAGATGCCTAAGCTACAACACTGTGTGGGAAGCATTTACCCGCAATGCCCATTGGCTGACCAACATTGTCTGCAGCAGATTTTGGTTGTCTACTTACGGTCTCGATCTATGTATTGACATTGAACCTGTTAACCTTGATAACTCAGGACCCAAGCTTGAAACTGAAGCAATCATACAATAGTCGTTGAATACTTTAAGTTATTTGAGTAAAATGCGGCAACAGCTTCCACTAAAATTACTTTCAAAATAGTCAACAGGAATCATCTATGATTGCTTTGAAATAATCTAAAATTAAAATACATCTGTTTATTATATTTATAACAAAGTGTTCACCCTTCCCTTTGGTGAGATAGATGTCAGACTTGAGATTTCAATGTTAGACTATTTTAGGTTAATCAACCTGGTGAATCGTAAAGAAAGCAATACTGGATGGACAGACGCCACTTTCTTTATATAAGGTAATACACCTACATATATGTGATGATCAATAGGGACAAGCAGTGGATATTTCAGTAGCAAAGAGTGGACAGCAAGAAACGGTCAAAGGCCAACGATCTTCAATCTCTCGAAGTTATTGTCTCATTCCAATATGCTGAAATCTGATCATATGGTGTGCTGATGTCTTCTGTTAAGGTTACCTTGTTTCAAGAAAACCTTTCCTCAAGCGGGCCAATATTACACTCATGACAAATGGCTGATATCATTTTGGTTAGGCTGGCTAGCTAGGATAAGGTGGTTACAATGTAACTTAGGATAGAGACCTGTATCATGTCCAGTTTCATACGCTAGTTATGCAATCAAAATATTAAAAACTTTCGGAAGCCTACATGTACCACCATATGGTGCTTCCAGCCAAGTTAGGTTAAAATCCGCTAAGTGATAAATGAGTAGAGGCCTTTTAAAGCAGTAAAATTTAACAGAGGACATGCAAACAACAGGTGGATGAATGGACGGATGATGGGTGGACAATGGGTCAACGATGGATGGTTGCCATGCCATAAGATCACTGAGCTAACAATCTTAATTCCAAGCATTATGGTGACACAATTTGGGTTAATTCAGAAACTAATATGCAGATGATATCATGATGAATGGTAATCGACTAGGGATCTACAGTCATACAGAGAATCCTCATCATTGTAGAGGTGAATACAATTGAGTGGAGAAAACAAAAGCTATTCGCATTTCTAATTGGGTTTTTACAGGTTTAACCCTAGCGAATAAGAATGGCTGAGGGAATGCTAATGAAAGCAACAGAAGATTCAAATGAAATTGTAATAGGACCTTTTAACGTGTACTTGTTAATGAAATTGCTATAGTAGAATACATCTTAAGTTCTTAAAATTATAAGCATATATCTTGTTCGGGCATGGATTTAGTACACCGTCTTCAGGCACCAAACGATTCAAGGCGTTTCAAAGCGATTCCCCAATAAGGTTCTAGATTTCTGATTCTGTTGTATTCTTGTGGTTCCTACATTTGTACGCACAACCTGTGAAACAGAAAATAACTTTCATTTTACATCTATTCATACACAGTGCAGCTCAGAAATAAGTTAAAATGCTTACAAAACAAAAACACAAACATATTAATTTAAGTCATATTAGCTAGAATAATTTAGAATACGATGTAAGAAATGTCCTATCGACTATTTTAAACATAACTGAATTGGATGTCTTCCGATCCAATTATAGACATGACAGACACGTACAGGTATGCAGGAGCATCCGGCAGACGGGTCCTACAATGCAACAGCAGTACTGCTGTTATGTCTGCTGCAGGGAGTAGAGGATGAGGGAAGAGGAGCAGCAGCATGGAGTGGAGGATGAGAGGATGGAGGATTTATCATGTCTTTTTTCCTTCACAGAAGTTATAACGTCATAACTAGGACGTGCATTGTATTGTGGATAATCTGTTCCTCTTGATTCAAGCGCATGGTTATAAGTGCAACTTTCACACTCAGAAAATTTGAAAGACCACTCCCAATATATTTTTAGAAATGAAGACCGGTATCCAGTCAATTTACCCAGAAGAAAATGCGCCTCCTAGTTATGATGTCATAACTTCCGTGAAGGAAAAGGACAATATAAATGCTCTACCAATGGGGGGGGGGGGGTAGGAGGAGGAGCAGGAGGTAGTGGCGGATGAGGGAGAAGGAGCAGCAGGGAGTGGAGGATGAGGAACAGCAGCAACAGAGAGTGGAGGAGGGACGAGCAGCAGCAGGGACTGGAGGATGAGGGAGGAGGAGCATCAGCATCAAGGAAAGGAGGATGAGGGAGGAGGAGCAACAGCAGGGAGTGAAGGATGAAGGAGGAGGTGCAGGGAGTGGAGGATGAGGGGGAGAGAAGCAGCAGCAGGAAGTGGAGGATGATGGAGGAGCAGCAGGGAGTGGAGGATAGGGATGAGCAGCAGCAGCAGGGAGTGGAGGATAAGGGAGTAGGAGTAACAGTGAGTGGAAGATGATCGAGAAGCAGCGTATGATGATTATCAATAGGACAACCATAATTGATGCCACTGACCAATGGAGCCATAGGCATGGTCCTTGGCCTTATTGAGCAACGATTCAAGTATCATTGGCACAATGTACCAATGGGGTTACATGTAATGCCACTGACCAACAAGCGCACAGGTTCATGACATTATTGACCAATGAGGCAGGTGTTAATACAGACATAATTGACCAATGGATCAAGCACCCTTGGGCAATGTGTCAAGAGTAACTGATGCCATAAACAAATGTGGCGAGGGCCCTTCGTATTATTGAGCAATCATCCCTGACACAAATGGCCAAGAAACCAAGTATCATTTGCACTATGGACCAATAGGACAAGCAACGCTTGTCAATGAGGAGAGCACAACTGATGTTAATGATCAAGGAGTCAAGGGTCACTGGAAAACAAACGGGCCGGAAATATGAAAATGTGTGTGTAGGAAAACCAGTCTGATACTATTGACCACCGGGGAAAGCTCCATTGGCTCATGAGACACGCATACAGGTGAGGAAACGCAAGAATATTGGCGTCCAACGTATTGAACCACGAAAAAAGTACCATTGATTAAATTTAATTGGGCAGCCATATCTGACAACACTGGCAAATGGTTCAAGTGTATCAACAGATTTACATGTACATTGTACCAATGGGACAATTGTGAGTAAAAAATCTGGATGAGGAAAGGCAAGAATATTGATATTCTTGACATTATTGACCAATGGGACAGCTACCATTGGTTAATGGGGCAGCCATCCCTGACATTATTATCAAATGGTTTAAGTGTACCAACACATGCCATTTCCAAGATGAGCAATGGCCTAATGATCACAAGTACAACTTTGAGCTGGTAATACAAAACTATCATTGTCCTTGACACTATTGACCAATGGGATAAAACCCACTGGCGAATCGGAATGGGGAAGCCATACCCAATAGGATACTTAAACTATTGACCAACGGTTCGAGTGTCCTAGCAGATGACATTTACCAACATGACAAATTTTGGTCCTTATCATTATTGACAAACAGGAAGAGTATCAGTGATCAATGCAGCAGCCATCACTGACATCATTGTTAAATGTTTAAAGTATACAACAGGGTGCTGCCAAGGCAGGGAGGGCCCTTGTACCATTTAACATTATAAAACTCACAATGCCCCATTATTACCTTCACACATGTGTCAATGGCCCACAGGATTTTAGGCCACAGCTATCTTCATGTATGCAATTGACCCATCATTTGCCAAAATAACCCATATCTTCTCGAGGGAGTGGGCCAATTGACCCCACTAAGCAACGGGGTCAGCAGAACCATACGGATCGAATCCTGAATTCCCTGAATCTCAATTTCCAGAAAACTATACAGGTAGGCTATTGAATATTTTGCAACTAATTTGACTGGGTGCTGTTGCTGCCTATGATAAAATATTTAACACTATGTAATTGTTTATTAAATATGTACAATTCATAGAACAGCCTATTAAGTGTTTATGATGGATTTAAGTATGCCATACATGTATAATTGACTGACAGAATGGATTCCTCTATTGCTCTCGGTACCCACCCCACCCCACCCTACACCTCTGCATAGTCTGTGTATATTGAAATATTTAATGTTGACGAAAGGTGTATTATGCCATTAAACAGTACTGCACACTCACACATGCATATTCATGTACATGTATATCTTAACAAGAATTACATGGAATTAAAATTCTCGTCAGTCTCCTGTTTGTCACAATGTCCTTGACCTTTGACCGTACTGTTATCACTCTGCTCCCTAACAATATAGGTAGCCATGTATCGAAGTTTATTTTTAATAGGATTAACGAGCAGAGGTCAAATAACAATGTAAGAATGACCGTGACCTTTAATCTCACTATCAGCACACATCTCCCTTATGGTATAGGGAACCATATGTTCAAGTTCAGTTCTTGTACATGTAGCATGTATAATGTAAATGTGTTGCTAAACGGAACAATGAACGTTAAAAAAGCATCTATAGGTCAAATAGCAATATCAGAATGACTTTGACCTATGTAGTGACCTCACTATCAGCACACATATTCCTTATGGTATAGGGGAGCATGTGTCCAGGTTTAGTTCTGGTAATTCTGAAATATAAATGTAAATAATTTCCTAAGCGCAACAACTTAATGTTGAAAAAGCAGAGGTCAAATAGCAATGTCGGAATAACCATGACCTTTGACCTAGTACACCTTGCTGTCAGCACACATTCTTGGCACAGGGAACCATGTGTCCAAGCTTAGTTCTGGTTGTATGAGCAATTCTGAAATTTAAATTTGGTAAATGATTCAAAGCTAAACGCAAAAACTTAATGTGATAACTATGTATCGCTTCCTGCTTCGCAGACGAGACAAAAATTCATGCTGACTTAGTAGGGCTAGAAATTAACCACTGATCCTGTAATCTGTAGGCCTTTTTCGCATAGGGATCAGTAATGGATCACTGTTTCAGTGGTCCAATAGTTTTAAGACAATTCAAACAGGATTTACTGCTAACTTCATCAACAAGCTCATCCAGCTGTTGAAATCTTTTGTTTTTTAACAAAATGGCCTCTATAGTGATCTTGAGAAATGTCCATTTGCAGGCTAAGAGAAGACGGTTTTTGAAAATGTACCGCTGGGATGACTAACTCGATAAATGAGCCAGCCATTCCAGTGGTGATTTTTCAAAAATAGACTTCTCTTGGCCAGCAAATGCACAACAACTAAACAAACATTATGAGTTCATGACCATTAAATGATTAATTATCCTCAAAAGGGGTAAATGATGCATTCAGAACATTTAATTAATTTTATTTTCTGAATGGTTTATTTCCTCTGAACTGTACACAGTTATAGAGATACAATATAGTATTATTATTATTATTATTATTATTATTATTATTATTATTATTATTAATCGCAGATTATTGTTTTCTCTCAGGATCTTTCTTCTTCTTTCTTATTCTTTGTCCAAAACTTTGGACCCTATCTCCTCATACAGTGTTCATTCAATCAACTCCAAATTTTGTCGATTTCTGCTACTAGGCCTGGAATCATGTGCTATTACTTTTATTTTGGATCTGCCAAAAAGTTTTCGAGCTACCCACCTTTGAGTGGGCAAAAAAGTCCCATAGGAAATGTATGGGGGGGGATGTTCAAAATTGATCTTTGAAGTGCTACTACAGCTAGAGTTTTCAACAGATCACTACCATACTTGGTGAGGATGTTACCACTGGCGATTTGTTTTTGAAAAAACATTTTTTTTCCAAAATGCCCACCATACCTTTGACCCCACAATGCATGGAAATGTATGGTGATTTCAAATGCATGTTTGAAGTGCTACTACACCTAGAGTTTTGATTGGATCACTCTCATTCTTGGGTAGGATGTTGCCACAGATGATTATTTTTGGAAATAATTTTTTCAAAATGGCCATGAAAAAGTTTTGGGCAAAACACCAGTTTTTGTTTTTCGCAAAAATTATCTCAGAATGAAAAATTGTGAAAGAAAATTTGTGGGAACATTTTTTTTTTTCAAATCTGGATGAAGATTTTTCAAAATGCCCGCCAAAGTGAGTTTTGCTCCAATCGACTTGAAATTTGGTGAACTTCTACCTCTCATATTGACCAGACTTGGGGTCAAATTAAAAGTTGATCCGACAAACAGTTTTTGATAAAATCAGCTTTTGGTTGCCACATATCCCCATAGTAAACCTATGGGAGCAATATTGGAACAGTGTTATCTCCTATAGTTTTCTTCCGATTCTCTTCAAACCTGGACAGATTCTAGAACATTGAGAGATCTAAAAAGATTTCAATGAAAATGTTAATATCTCCCTCAGGGTCAAGGTTATTCACGGGTAAAGCTTTACAGTTTTCATGTTAGGCATACGTTACCTGCCTTTCATCATGCAACTTCAAAGATCAAGTTAGAAGACACACTTTATTTTATCCTTAGGGTCAAGGTGACCTTTTAGTTTAAACCTATCGGCATTTCTAGCACGGATCTTTGAGCTGTGACTACACTTTCAGTTTGTATTCGATCATCATCAGGCGTGTTCAATGGCGTTAGAAGACGCCTTATACTATTTCTTCATGGCCATACATCGCAGATTTACAGTTACTTCAGTAAATGTTCTCTAGTTATTATTATTATAAGAACTGCGCAGAACTATAGTACGGATCAGTACAAAATGCCAGAGATCTCTGAAGTTTGTGGTGTACTGATCTGTATGGATCACCGTTAAAACTGCTAATTTCTAGCCCTGCTTAGACATGATTTCCACTTACGAGGCACACACACATGCACGCACGCGCGCACACACACACACACATGCAAACTACACAAATGTCATCTGTTATACAACTTACTTATTACTACACGTTAAGACTCATGGACGCGAAATCACATTTCTCCCCTTCACCACACAAGTTGAACACCAGTGGAACTGCATTGGTCCAAGGAGGCGTTGAGCGAGGTTTTCAACGTTCCTTCTCCAAATTACGCATGGTGATTGCTCTAGAAAGATAAAATCAAGGCACCATTGCATACATGTATCTAGTGTTTCATAGAGTGAAATAAATCTAACAAATCTCTCTCTTATGAAAAATGATAGCACGGTAGTCCTTGTATACTAACATACATTAAACCAATTGGCTGATTTTTATTAAATTTGGCAGTCGGTCCCACCAATGTTGTTGAAGATTTTATTGTAGCCAAAAAGTTGATTGCATAAACACCGACCAACAAGGCGGATTTAAGCTGCTGAGCCACCGAATGATGTGCCGTGTGGCACTTACCTACGCCCACAGTGGACTGCTTGCCACCTCTGATCAACTCATTAATGGCCAAACTACCTCTATACGTAGTCGTCTTCAGGAATGTCATTATTGAAAGTCTATTTGCGTGTTGAGAAGAGTATTTTTGTAAATTATCACATTGCAATGACCGGCTCACCAAGCGAGCCAGTCATTCCAGTGATAAAAGTTCAAAAACCTGTCTTGCCTTTGCCGCAAATGGACATTCAGTAATGACAGATTTTAATTTTCTTTCTTAGCCAATCTTGACCATTAAAGGCTATAATCACTGATACTTGCTGTTGAACTGTCCAGGACAAGGGCCAAATAGGAATTTTCGTCAACTTAACCATGTACTGGGCAGGCCGGCCAAAGCGGCCTCTGCAATGGTCTATGAATTTCCATTTGCAGGTAAAGAGAAAATTACTTTTGTATATTTACCACTGGAATGAGTGGCTTGGTAACCGAGGCAAACATTTCAGTAGTAATGTTTTAAAAAATTGTATTTTCTTTGCATGCAAATGGACAATGATTAAGCAAAAATTTGGATTTTCATTTTTGTTTGAATGTTAAAGCCGGCTCTAGAAACATATTTGAACGACTTCAAACAGATCTTTTCTGTAAATTCCAGTGATAATTTTAGAAAATAATCTTCCCTTGACTTGCAAATAGACATTAGCGGAGCAACAATTTAATATTTTGTATTTGGTTAATCAGAATGCGTAGCAATTTGAGGCGCTGTTGACACAAAAGGGGTTAATAAATCATTCTTTTATTTTCCAACCCCACCACATTCCACCCCTCTACACATAACAATAGGCTAAATAGATATATTATCACTACATTTTTGCACCAGAATGACAAATACGTGTACATGTTCTGTTAAAACTAACGTGTACACGTGTAATGGTACATGTATTGGCCCAAATGCACACCCCTAGTCACTAGTTAGCTGACGTCACAATAAAAATACTGTTTAGTTCCATCACAAATCTCAAAATGTTTGTCACGATGTGTACAAATTGTAAATTTCTGATTCATTTACAATTTAATAAACATTCTGCTGAGTGTTGAATATTTTGAAACTCATTTGACTGGAAGTTGTTACTGCCATAACAACAGCCCTAGGCAATTAGTTTCAATATTTTCAACAAATTACATGTATTTCAGTTACCTTAACATTTAGATTCTGTGTATTCAGGTTTCAAAGTGTAAACAGTGAGACCTTAGCTAGAAATAGCTGGTGCATAGCTACATGCGCATATGGATACCTCTATTTCAAAACAGTAAAGAGAATATGTCTGACATAAGAAGCGATCTGCTGTATCAAAGCTACAGTGTATGGAGTGTTGAACAAAATGTTTGAGCTAAACTTGCACCATTGATTTCTCAGGGCGAGCTTAAATGTGCGTAAAATATGTCTTACACTTATCAATTGGCAGTTAGACTGGGACTGAGGTACCGGTAACTCATCGATGGCGGGAGGGCTCCAATCCCGTGCTACACCATACCGTCAATGTCTACAGCCCACATATAGTCTTTACCACATGAAAGGATTCCGATTGATACACCACCTACAACAGAATAGAATTACAAGTTATATATGCATTATTTTTTATGAATGACCAATAAAAATTCTAAATACCGGTAGAATGGAGTTGAGCACCATAAGATCGCTCCAGCAAAATTTTTTTTTAAATCTTTTGTTTAGACAGGGGGGGGGGGGGGGGGGGGGGTACTCAGCGGTATTCTTAAAATAGCTAATAGGGCATGATATATATGCTCTATTTATTAATTAAAACAGTAATATTTTCCAATTTAAACCCCAAGGGCCTTAACGCTCACCTGGATGATTAGCGTTTGAACCATTAGCATTTGAACAGACAAAATACTTTAAATTCAGCAGCAACAAGACATAAAATACATACATGTACAAAATTCGGAATTCAGTACACTCACTATTTAGTAGGAATTAATGATGAACGATGACCTCACAATCATATTGAATCCTAGGTTCCATCCACCCAATATAAAATCCAATATGGCCGTCAAATCCTAAATTTGGATTAGTCCATGACAACCATGTTTTATCAAGGATCAAGTTCTCGTCAACAAATTTTAATCACCCTTAGTTATTGATGAAATTAAATCTAATTAGTTTCAGCCTGATCGGTACAGCAGTTCCTGAGATGTCATTTTGGAGAACAAGAATGGCCACTGGAACAAGCGGTTCATGAAGAGTATCAGTTTTTTAAACGATTTATAGCCATTTTTTTTATAATTCAATATGGCCGCCAAACAAACAGACCAATCAAAACTCTGTGTACATGATCTGAAGCACACCACTCTATTCAATATTCTGTATACAAGTTCTGAAGCATATCAGCCTAGGGTCCTCCCAACCAAACATGGCTTCCACTAATTTCTAAACACAGGAAGTCCTGGACTTCCTGTGTAGTAGTTTTGGGAGTCTGAGCATGGAAATCTAAGATGGTTCCCATACATTAAATTTGCTTAAAATCATAGTTTTAGTGGTGTCAGGGCCAGAAAAAAGGAAGTCAAGGACTTCCTTAGTCTTTGTTTTGGGAGTCCAAAACATGAACTTTGGGAGTATAGTACTCTCAGACTTACACTAGTGGAAGGCATGCAACCAAGCTTGCTTGAAATCGGGCAAGTAGTTAATGAGTAGGTTTTTAACTGATTTCCAGAAATTTTCAGAAAATCCATGGGGTCAGAAAAATTGACCAATCAAAATTCTGTATTCATGTTCTGAATCCCTCTTACCCTAGTATCCTTCCAGCCATGTCTAGTTGAAATTGGCCAAGCAGTTAATGAGGAGTAGTGCTTAACCTTTAAACGATTTCCCGCAATTTTTGGGAAAATTCAAGCTGGTCGACGAAAAAGTAGACCAATCAAAATTCTGTATACAAGTTCTGAAGCATACCACTCTAGAGTCCTCCCAAAAGGGTTTGCTCGAAATCGTCCAAGTGGTTAATGAGGAGCATGATTTTAAAATGATTGTCAAAATTTTCAGAAAAGCCAAGATGGCCGCCAGAAATATTGACCACTCAGAATTCTCATTAGAAGTGTTGAAGCCTACTAGTATAGAATTAGTCTACCCAAGTTTTGTTGACATCGGGCCATTTATATTGGTTGAAATCGGTCAAAGCATAAATGAGGAGATGCGATTTGACGGACGGCCATCATGCCATAAGTTCACCGGGCCAGTTGAGCTAATAATTAACCTAAATAACAGAAGAAATGTGATAAAACACCAATATCATTATCTGCACGTAAAAAAATAACAGTGACCGTTGACATGTAGATCTGTACGAGGGAACCTTTTGCAGGGTTTTTTCATATACTATTAGCGACTCGCTATGCTAGCGTATTTGTTTATACATAATGTAATATTGCTGATTATCATCATGTGAAAATGTTTATTTTTTAAATTTTCAAAAAATGTTATGTGCCAGAATGTTCTCCTAATTCACAGCAGCATTTGAATATCTAAAGAAATTCTGAAATAGTTTACTAAACTATTTCGGAATTTCTTTTTTCTAGATTCTGACCACTTGCAATTTTCATAGTGCTTTCAACATACATACCTGTATTTGGCTAGCACAGTTGCGCAGGCCTAAAATTGCTGAATTTCTACTGACATTCGGAGCTCAGAGAAACTTTCATTTTTTCGGGAAAAAATTCAGGATCCTATACCAGTAAACAATTGAATTCAGTGGTAAACCTTTTGATATTCAATGTTTGCCTCCTAAGCTTTATTGTTTTTTGCAACGCTGTACAAAGCTGATTTTGCGACTTCATCAAAGTAGCAGTAGGCTTATTTTTTCAATTTCTCTACAATCTTTCATAGCCGTAGGAACAGGGTTGGGGGAGGAGGTAAGGGGCCGATATCACCCATATATTTTTGCTCTCTGATAGTATATCCCCCATAGTGCCCGCTCCCACTATGTTTTGGCCCAACGCATAGTTTAGGCGCCCCACCCAACCCGAAACTATATTTCTACACCCCCTGTCTTTCGGATGAGACATTAAACCAATTACTCAGCCAGTCATTCCAGTGGTAAATTTTCAAAAATAGTCTTCTCTTGGCTTGCAAATGAATATTCAATAAAATATTTTGATTTTCCTTACCAAATTTAGTCGTTAAAGCGGTATAGGGATAGAGGAAAATGAGAAATGGAAGTCTCAAGGATGTGGGGTGGAAACGTATGTATTATGTATTTAAGTGCAAACGTCATTTTAAGATGTACACCGCAATTGTGCTCCTAAATAATAATAATAAAAATACATTCAATTTCCTAACCTGCAGTTCACTGATCAATCCCCTCACCGTCAGTCTGTCCAAATATCTGGCACAGGGGTTGGCTGAATCAGAGTAAACTTTGGACTATTTGCTGTATTATCAAGATTTGTTAGAATTGAAATATAATTGGCTTTGTGATTGTCCATTCTCTGCATTTGTATGGCAAGAAGGTTATTAATGAAGATTTACTACTGATTTAGTGGTCGCTGACGGTATCATGTGTGAGTGAATGTGAGCGATGGTAATTATGAGTGCTTGTGACAATGAGTGATGGTGACGGGGAGTGACAGTGATGGTGACTTGAATAATGCTAACAATATTGACAATAGTGCTGACAGGGTTCTGCGCACACTGGTCGGGATTAGCCACCACTCAACAATTTTAACCAGCACTAAAGACTAAACTATCTTTTTTAACCACCACTTCTCACATATTTTGTTGAAATTAAGCTTTATTTCAAGGGACTCTGTAAAATTGCTGTAAAAATGTCTGCCACTAATTTCATCCTGGGCAGAACCCTGTGCTGAGTGATGATGCATGATGATGACTGTGAGTCTGTGAGTGTGGTTGTGAGTGAGAGCAAGTGAGTGAGTGAGTGAGTGAGTGTGTGTGTGTGTGTGTGTGCGTGTGTGTGCGTGCACGAGCGAGCGAGAAGTAAGTGAGTGACATAGTGAGTGACATCACTCAGTCGGTGACTCGGCGGATGCATGAGTGAGTGGATTGGTAGGTATCCCTGTAGTGTGTGGGTGGATGAGCAAATGTACGTGTCACTGGCTGGGTGTATGTGTGAGTTGGAAGGTGTCACTAAGTGGGTGTGTGAGGATAGTAGAAATTCACAAGGGATCTATAGTAATAATACTCCAACCGATTCCAACGAGTATTTAAATTAACTAAAACCTCATATCTTGGTTTTAATAATAGCTCAATCACATCGATCAATCTCGATTTCTAGGCTACACAAAAGTAATTCTGAAATCGAGAACAGGCGTTTTGTTTGCCCTATGGTAACCTGCTAACGCAGGTTACTGGGCTATTACCAGACCAATTAAGGGGTCCAGACAATTTTTCAAGGACCCAATTTTATCATTATGATGCATCGACACATGGTCCAACATTTAGAAATACAGGACATCTAAGACAATCTAAAAACCATTGTTTTCAATGTTAACCATTACAATGAATTATCCCTGAAAGAGTAAATTCTTTACACTGTGTAGCATGCTCTGTTGAATATTTTGAAATTAATATGAGTGGAAGCCATTGCTGCCTTATTTCCAGTCATATTAAATTCAAAATATTCAACATCGTTCTCATTCATTTGTCCCGAGATTGAAATACTGGGAATTCATCGGTTAGTTAATAGGGTTAATAAGATTGGCTCAACCTGCAATAGACTCATCACCTATATAAAATGATTTTATGTTCGCAATCTTAATATGAATTGAAAATGTATGTCGCCAGCTAGGCTAGTGAGTTTGAAATTTTGGTAGGCTCCCCCCCCCCTCCCCCCGCCTAAAATCTAGGAGCCACGGTAGCCGGGCCCATGCTAATCTTCAACACTGCATAGTATGCAACAGAGTATAGTTTTATGACAAGAGTGTTGTATTGTATTGCGGGCTAAAAGTAGGCCATGCTGACATACTTCTGATGCGTGACATACTTTCAGAGTAGTGGAAGTGCCAAGAGAAGACGATTTAAAAAAGTTGTCACCAGAATTCCTGGCTCAATAACCGAGACAGTCATTGCAGTGGTAAACTTTTCAAAATAATATTCCCTTGGTCTACAAATGGCCATTCAATAAATAAATATTTTACTTTTCTTGAAATTTTGCCAATTAAAGGGTTACCATGGTCAAGTGTGGCAATCATGAATGTCACATTTTTGTGGTAGCATTGAGACACTAGCGTAGAGAACGAGACTCGGATAGGGATAAACACAGAAAATGAAAAATCATGAATGTCACATTTTTGTGGTAGCATTGAGACACTAGCATAGAGAACGAGACTCGGATAGGGATAAACACAGAAAATGACAACAACAGCAATAAGACCAACTACGGCCTCCACAAATCAACATGTAACCAAATGCTAGGTGCATGATTTAACAATGAGTGTAGGCAGCACACCACAGCTAACACGGGACCACCCATCTGCACCACAGCATTTCCACAAATAAGAGTGAACGTCTTAAATAACAGTCAATTGATTCAAGACCAAACTAGAATAGATTATCAACTTCAAAGAAAAATATTTTGAGTTGGCCTTAGTAAGCCAACTACAACAAAAAGAGCCCGAGGCAATAACATGGCACCGGCTTATGCCTCCCGTAAACATGATGCTGATGAATGCATTCTATTGCCCAACTTTGGGAGTGGGTGGGTGGGTGTGTGTGTGTGTGTGGTGGAACCAACATAAAGCCAACCACTATTAGTTATGCCTCCGACACCTTTCATGATTAGCTGTAGAGTTTCCATTGGTTTCATTGTGTGGTCGGTCTCTAAAATAATATTCCCCAGGCCAGTCTAAAAACGAAAACTGGTGTCGTTCAAACAGCGTAGCCATTTGTGTTGATAAATTATTTATATCGTTTGCATCAATAAACCACGCATTAGATCAATACATAAAATTAATCTAAACTATGATTATCATTATGCGTTTGGGAGTCATATAGAGATTTTATTTTGTGGAAACTGGTTCTAGCATCTAGTTCAAGATAACAATTTATTACTTGCATGACATTTACCGGAAAGCTGATGTTCTCCATGAAGGCCGCCGTCACGAGATCAATGTTTTCTTCACATTTAAATAAATCGGACATCTTTGACCTTGAACAGTCAACATTCAACAACCATTTTACAAATTGGAAACG
Organism: Chaetoderma sp. LZ-2023a; assembly: GCA_034401795.1. NCBI lineage: Eukaryota > Metazoa > Mollusca > Caudofoveata > Chaetodermatida > Chaetodermatidae > Chaetoderma > Chaetoderma sp. LZ-2023a. The sequence continues at coordinate 45,266,998 of CM067363.1, read as the reverse complement.
CATATAATTCAGATATGTATAATTATTAGGCAAAAGCTTGCGTATGAACTTGCCATTGTGTGCTACCAGGTTATCAACTATATTTTACCACAAACCCAGAATTGCCCCGTGAAATTGGTTTCAAAATATTCAACTGACTATTAAATAGGGAACACATACAATTCGTACACTTAACAGAATTCAATATCCTTGATTTATCTAGATACGTAATTTATTACGCACTTTGATAACAATGTCGTATTCCCAAGTGACAAACTGATCTGATCAATCCATTACTGTCAAACACATATATATCACTTCACATGGATTCATGTAAAGCAACACTGGGCAAATCTAAATGAAAATGCGTTTTCAAGTTCTCTTCAAAATTCAGCTTGACCTGTCATGTATTATTTTATGCTATTTTCCTTGCAAATATATTCTCTGTTCTCAGGCATTGAAATGTAAAGGCTGAAGAGTGTTTAACTACAGCACTTGAGTAAACACCCATATGGTAACAATAAGCAATATTATAATTATAATTCCTATATTAACGCACATGGATTCCCATCCAGCTGTTCACTGCGATGAATATTACATATGCAGCAGCCTGTTGGCCTGTGATGCCGATTAACTGGATGCTATGATGCTTTATAATCAATGCGGAAGCTTCCAGTAACCTAGTATCACTAGCGTCAACAATGTACTTTAACATGATTATCCTCCTCAAGCCTAACATATAAATATGAATATAGTAACTAATCTCCTCCTCTAAATCCAAACCTAAAACTGCTGTTTATCCACAGAAACCGGTGTTAATCACCAAAGCCGCCCACAACCTTGTTTGTATGTATTTGTATTGTTTGTTTTGTTTGTTTCCATATGCCAGTCAAGTTCCCCTGCGTATCTTGTAGCAAACCAGTCAAGACCAATCAGCGTGCAATACTCTGCGATTGTTGTGCCAACTGGGTGCACCTAACTTGCTCCAAACTAACCATATCTGATTACCAATTATTATTACTCGCTCTAGTTTAAAGAATTATGATAAACTAAGTAATTTCCTAGATTCTAGTATTCATGAATTTATTATTGTAGGGAGTACTGAGACCTGGCTAAAGCCGGACTTTCCACTCAACTTAATTGATATGCAAAACTATAAATTCATAGAGAAGTTCAGGCCTATTAAACCTGGAGGTGGTGTAGGCATCTATATAAAGAACAACATACAGTATATTATGAGGGAAGATTTGTCAACAACTGAAGAATTCAATGAAACAATATTTATTGGAATTCCTGTGGAAAAATCAAAGAATAAAATTATCGGTGTCACATACAGACCTCCTGCCAAGGGCGGATCCAGAGGGGGGCGATTGGGGCGATCGCCCCCCCCCCCCCTCCCCGTAAAGCTCTCAAAGATGGTAATTTTTATAACCACATTTTTGCACAATTGCTACCGGTAGTCGCCCTGTCAAACGTGGCATATCGAACTATCCAAATGCAGAACGCAATGACGCTAATATATATTGACGTCATATCATGATATCACAAGGCACTTCGTGTCTTCGTCGAAATTCCTTCTGTAAATTAAAAAGCCCGCTGCCCGCAGTGGGAGGGTTAAAATGATGTCCATATGACGTAATGCTTCATTCACGCGCCAGAACGAGCCACGAGGCTATGAGCTGTCAATCAGTCAGGATCAAGCGTGTCAGTAGTTTGTAAGTGTCGATTGGTGCAGGTTATCCAAAGACTTCGGTCTCGCTTGTGCGCGTGTTCATATACATTATTCAATCTGGCTTGTATCCACTTCGCAGTCGTATTATTTGGTTAGTAATAGCGTCAGATGCTATCATGCTATCAGTGAAACCTAGATTCGTCCTTCATTTTGCGGCAAGCCGGCAAAGTGTGTTTTAACCATTAAAGATTGGAAATTTCTAAATTGAATTTATTGTATTGTCAAATTATAGCTGGTGTGCAATTTGGAAGCAATGCTGCTGAAACCTATTGCTGTATTATGACAGCAACAGGCTTCGACAATTATTTCCAAAATGCACAACAGCCTATCATCGACTGACCCTATTTACTTTTTGACACCAGTGTGCTAAGGGTTAAGTAGTCAGTAGTGTCGTAATCGTGAGTGTAGACAGTAGTTTGCTTTCAAATTTCAATAAAACATTTACATTGTGCAATTCGCTTTGATAGAAACAAAATGAAACGAAGTCAAGGTCAGCCAACATTAAATGGCTTCATCAAAAATAGTTGAGGCACTAGAGTACATATCTAACTGGAATGAAACAACAACATCCTCTAAAGCCAACGCATTACTAGCCGTTATACAAAAGGTTGAGTTTGTTATCACATTGCACTGCCTGCTGTCTATTTTCATGTTGTGTCTACCACTTAGCAGGTTGCTTCAAAAGAAAACACTAGACTTAACATGTGCTACTACCCTTGTCGCAGACCTATTGTCCGTTTTGAGGAACAAGCGTGTAAATTGCAATAATGAATTTTCCAGTGTATTTTCTAAGGCTTCCGAAATTTTGTCCAGCTTAGATGTTCTGATTGAGCTACCCCGAATCACTGCTAAACAGAGACAAACACATAGGTCTAATGTTCCATATTCGACACCCGAGGAGTACTATAGGAGATCAATCTACATTCCTTTGTTGGATTCAGTTATATGTGATTTGGAAACGAGGTTTTCCACTGAAACCTTGTCATCTTGCAAACTCACTTGCTTGTTACCCAAAAACATTTTGAACATGATTGGAGAATCACTAACATTGAATGTAAAGAGTTTTCGTAATATGTATGGGGATCTACTGAGTGATCAGCCAGGACAACTGGAATCTGCACTACAAGCTGAAGTTCTGCTCTAAAGAGAGAAAAATGGGCACGGTCAACAGAAACCATGGACTCTCAGTCTATACCAAAATCAGTGGAAGATACTCTTCTGAATTGTGATCAAGACATCTATTCATTAATAAACTCTCTTCTGCGAATTCTTCTAAAATTGCCAGTCAGCGTTGCATCACCCGAGAGGAGTTTCTCATCATTACGCCGATTGAAAACTTTAGTTTTAGAGCTTTGAACCACGAAACCAGGACTCTTTCATCACACACACAACGTGCGCACGTGGACAAAGACACACACACGCACGCACGCACACACTCACACTTTACGACTGTCTAGAAGCAAGTTACAAGTAACTGTAGTCCTTGCTTATGCCTGATTGATCAATTTGATTCACTCTCAATTTACATTATAGTATTATGTATTAGCACACAACAGTGTACCCTTTAAAATGAATTTGGACTGCAAATTTTGGAGTAGGTTGAGGTCACCAAAGAACATTGAAAGTTGATTCAACATTGCTTTCAATGTCCGATTTGTTGAAATCAATGTGTAAATAATGGGCAAATTTAATAAAGCAAAATAATGGGGTTACCTGACTCAGAATGCAGGAAATGGCTTCTCATAGCATCCAATTCTCAAATTTTCTCGGGGACAGCCAGACCCCCGACCTGTGGAAGGGGGACCCCCTCCCACACCCGCCCCAAAGTCACCCCCCCCCCCTAAACCAGATCTCTGGATCCGCCCATGCCTCCTGCAAGTGACAATGATAAATTTATTAAAACCCTAGAAAATATTTTTAAAACAATTCAAAATGAAAATAAAGCAGCCTATATATATATTGGGAGATTTTAACATTGATTTATTGAAACAAAATAATTTCTATACCCAGGATTTTTTTAGCTTACTAAAAACATTTGGATTCTATCCATTTATATCAAAATCAACAAGAATCACTGAGTTCACAGCTACTGTTATTGACAACATTTTCTCGAATGCCTCCGTAAGCATCAAGAACCAAGCAGGTATTTTCGTTGTGGACATTTCAGACCATCTACCTATTTATTACATGGAGAAAGAAAAAATAAGACAAAAATCATTCATAAAGGAAGAAATAACATGCAGAGATTTTAGAAATGATAACATAGAAAAATTTTAAATGAATATGGCAAATATAAACTGGAATCAGATAATAGAGTGCCAGACATGTGAAGATGCCTACAACGCATTCCATACTCTTTGCACTAACATTTATGAATCAAGCTTTCCACTAAAAAAACTAAAAAAGTTTAAACAAAACCCTACTAAACCCTGGTTAACAACAGGATTGATAGGCCTATCATAAGAAGAATAAGATGCATTTAAATTTTATAAAATTTCCAACAAGAAATAATGATGCACAATTTAAAAAGTACAGAAACAGATTAAATCAGATAATCAGGATGGCAAAGATAAACTATTATCATTATAAATTTGAAGAGCAAAAGAACAATATAAAAGAAAAATGGAAATTAATAAAAACACTATTGAATAAACAAAAAAGCAGTTCAGAAACATCCCGGTTCATTTATAATAATACAATTATAACTGACAAAAAACAAATTGCGGATAAATTTAATGAATACTTTATAAATATTGGGCCTAATTTATCTAAATAAATACAGACCAGTCCTGGAATAAATGTGCAGGACTACCTGACAGGCGACTTCCAATCCTCAATGTTCCTGACCCCTACTGACAATGAAGAAATTTACAAAATCTTAATGAAAATTAACCCAACTAAGAGTGCCGGCATTGATAACTTTAAATGGAAAATCTTTAAAAACTGTGCTAGAGAAATACTAACTCCACTGTATCACATCTGCAATCTATCATTTTCACAGGGTATATTTCCATCCCGATTAAAAACTGCATGCGTACACCTATATTCAAAGCTAAAGACCCATCTGATTTTACTAACTATAGGCCAGTCTCAGTACTTCCGCTTTTCTCTAAACTTCTGGAAAGATTATACTACAATAGAACTATAAAATATCTTAATAAAAACTCTATAATCTATGAATCCCAGTACGGCTTCAGAGAAAAACACTCTACCATGCTTGCCATTGTGGATATGCTTGAAAAAATAACCACATCCCTTGAGAGAAATGAACACACTCTAGGTGTATTCTTGGACCTCTCCAAAGCATTCGATACTATTGATCATGAAATATTACTTTAAAAACTAGCCCACTATGGAATTAGGGGCATTGCATTAAATTGGATATATAGCTATTTAACTAACAGAACACAATGTGTAAAATTCAGTGGGGCCATGTCAGGAGACAGGACATTAGTCTGTGGCGTTCCACAGGGATCAATTCTTGGACCTCTGTTGTTTTTACTATACATGAATGACCTACCCAAAGCATGTAATCACCTCTCACTAATATTGTTTGCGGATGATACCAATGCCTTTTGTAGTCACAAGGACATAGACACTGTTTACAAGTATGTAAATAATGAAATGAAAAAAATCATAGACTGGTTTAAAGTGAATAAATTATCTCTGAATGTCGATAAACCTAACTATATACTTTTCACAAAATCTAAGAATTTAAAACAAATAGCTCTCCCCAAAATGCATGTAAATAATCAAGAAATTCACGAAGCACAATATGTCAAATTTCTCGGCGTCTATCTGGATAAAAGCTTAACCTGGGAGAAGCATATATAAATAGTGAGATCCAAGGTAGCAAAGAACATAGGTATCATGCGCAGACTTAAGCCATATCTTCCCCCTAATATTCTAAAAACTCTATATTGTACACTGATCCTTCCATATATCACATATTGCAATGTAATATGGACTAACACGCATAAAACTAAACTAACACATCTAAAATCACTACAAAAGCAAGCAATCAAATTATTCGCACAGCCAGCAGAGGGCCAGGATGTCTTTAAAACCGAAAAAAATGCTAAAACTTGAAGACATTGGAGCTGTCCAACTATACACTATCTTAAGGGACTACCAAAATGGCAATCTACCCTCCTCATTATCAAACCTTTTTAGGAACAACTCCGATATACACTCGCACAACACACGAACTAAGAATAACTTACACCAAACCTATTACAGAACAATGACAGCTACACAAAAACCATCCCACCAAGCAATACAACTCAACACAGACATAAATAGACGCACACAAATTCTAACACAAAGCTCTTAAACAAAATATTTAAAAAATAATCTTAGAAAGATACTAAAAATCCAAACCAATGACAGGAATGCAGAAGTCACCACCATGGCAGTACAAAAACAAGTATGTACCCAGTTGCCAGGATAACAACTAGAATGTAAAATACACATCAGCAATAATAATAATAATGCATCCGTAATTGTTGATGTGGATGATGCAGTTGTGTATAATAATAATAATAATAATAATAATAATAATATAATAATAATAATAATAATAATAATAATAATAATAATAATAATAATAATGCACCAAGAAATGTTGATACAAATTAGGCCGCATTGTTATATATGATAATAATAATAATAATAATAATAATAATAACAATAATAATAATAATGCTGCACCAAGAAATGGTGATACAAATTAGGCCGTATTATTATATACGACAATAATAATAATAATAATAATAATAATAATAATAATAATAATAATAATAATAATAATAATAATAATAATAATATTGTAAACAAGATATATATGCATGTGTTTTCCCCATTCCCGTGTGTGTGTGTGTGTGTGTGTGTGTGTGTTAATTGTCTATTGTCTTAAATGTATACATGTAAATATTATATTATCTTCACCCATGATCCAAGTATTACTGAATTATATGTTTATTATATGTTAAATGTAAGGGGTCCACCGCTGTATAGGCTCAGCCTTTGGTGGACTGCCTGTTGTGTAAATGTAAAATATATGTGTTATATGAAAAAAAAAAATTTTGAATCTTGAATCTTGGAAGCAGACGACAGTCTTCTTCTTCTTCTTGCTCTGTAAATTCCTCCTGTCGTAGGAGCAACGCGGCTGGTATACTCCACGTACAAATGTAATGTTTAGGCATGAAAGTAAATTAGTTTGTATTGAACGATCTGTGATTTATTTATAAACATTCAACATTTGACAAATTGAAACAGACGACAGTGATGGGTATGGCTAAAAGGGGAATATCAACTGGTTCCGATCACCAGCACTTCTTATACTACATTTTTGTTCTTGGTTTAACCTTTTGGGGAAATTCCGTACATATTAACGATTGCTGCTTTGGGGTGGTGGGGTGTGGGGTGGGAGTGGGGGGGGGGGGGTTACATATATAGGCTATGCTTCCAGTGGACTCCTTGTATGCACAATATATACTGTAAATATCATTTAGCCAAATAAATGCAAATTCAATTCAATTCAAATTGTGGTTGTTGTTTTTTTTAAACATATTTTATTGCATATATTTCAATGGGATTGGGCACAAGTTGTTCGAAACTTAGAAAAGCCCTCACCCTAAATTGTGATTGTTGGGGAGGGAGTCAGGGGTGGTGGTGGTGGTGGTGGGTGTGGGTGTGCAATGGGGTGGGAGTGGTGGCTCCCCAGTCTCTCGATCTATCTTGAGATACAAATCTTGAAATCTAGATGTTCTGAGATGGCTTCTGCATTTTTGTGGGTTACATGTAAATATGAAATTTCACGTTTAGATGCTCAAAAAGTTGGGATGGGCTGGGGGCAAACTCATAGCTTTGCAACGGCCTCCAGCAAATACCCCACCCACCTTGATCCAAAAGTTATGGAGTGTGGTTACACGCTATAAACTGCCATCATGCTTTATGCTTCACGATTTAATTGGGAAAATAATTCTTGTCTTGTCTTGTCTTGTTAAATCTGTTTCTTGGATGCTTGTCCTTTAGATGCACCTCGATCCTTATCGAGTAGTATCCTAAGATGTAGAATCATCTGTACTCTTCAGTAGAACTTCTGCATAGTCGTTATAGTAGTTCACGATTCACATTTATTCGCAGTAATGGAAAGTCTCTGATCTTTAATCATAGTAATATATGCAACGCAAACAAGAAGCCCAAGGGCCTGTGACGCTCACCTGGTCCATTAGCAGTTGAAACATTTGCATTTAAATATACATGAATCTTTACATTAAACAGAAGGCCACCGGAAAAATCGACCAATCAAAATTCTAAATAGAATGTCCAGATTCTAGCACTGTTGGATCATCAAAGTCAAATTTGGCTAAAATCCGCCCAGGATGTGTTTTGACAATTTCCAGTAAATATTTCATTAGAAAATCATGATTTTCACCCAAAAAATTGACCAATCGAAATTCTGAATACAGCATCTGGAGTCTATTCATATAGGATCATTCCAGCACAATTTTGTTGAAATCCTTGAAGCGGTTTTGACAATTTCCGGTAAATTTTTCATAAAATCAAAGATTTTCACGCAAAAAATTGATCAATCAAAATTCTGAATAAATGTTCTAGAGTCTACTAGCATACAATGCATCTAGTCAAATTTGGTTGAAATATGTCCAGCAACTAACGAGGAGTAGCATTTTGGCCCATTTCCGGTAGATTTTTCATAAAATCTAAGATTTTCACCCAAAAAATTGATCAATAACAATTCTGAATAGAAGTTCTCAAGTCTACTATGATAGAATGATTCTAGTCAAATTTGGTTGAAATATGTCACGCAGTTAAGGAGGAGTGGCATTTTGACCATTTCCGGTTGATTTTTCATAAAATCTAAGATTTTCACCCAAAAAAATCGATCAATCAAAATTCGGAAAAGAGGATCTAGAGCCTACGACCATAAAATCCATCTAGTCAAATTTGGTTGAAATAAGTCAAGCAGCTAAGGAAGAGTAGCAATTTGACCATTTCCAGTTGATTTTTCATAAAATGTCAGATTTTCATCCAAAAAATTTATCAATCAAAATTCTGAAAAGATGTTCTAGAGCCTACCACCCTAGAATGCATCTAGTCAAATTTAGTTGAAATATGTCAAGCAGCTAAGGAGTAGTAGTATTTTGCCCATTTCCGGTAGATTTTTAATAAAATCTCAGATTTTAATCCAAAAAATTGATCAATCAAAATTCTGTAAAGATCTATAGGCTACCACCATAGAATGCATCAAATAAAATTTGGTTGAAATATGTCAAGCAGTTAATGAGGAGTAGCATTTTGACCATTTCCGGTTGATTTTTAAAAAATCTCAGATTTTCACCCAAAAAATTGATCAATAACAATTCTGAAGAGGTTCTAGGGACTACCACCATAGAATGCATCTATACAAATTTGGTTGAACTATGTCAAGCAACTAAGGAGGAGTAGCATTTTGACCATTTCCGGTTGATTTTTCATAAAATCTAAAATTTTCACCCAAAAAAATCGATCAATCAAAATTCGGAAAAGAGGATCTAGAGCCTACGACCATAGAATCCATCTAGTCAAATTTGGTTGAAATAAGTCAAGCAGCTAAGGAAGAGTGAGCATTTTGACCATTTCCGGTTGATTTTTCATAAAATGTAAGCTTTTCACCCCAAAAAATTGATCAATCAAAATTCTGAAAAAATGTCTGGAGAATAGCAGCTTAGGATCATTCCAGCCAAATTTGGTTGAAATCGGTCAAACCGTTAAAGAGAAGACTCGATTGGACGACGGACGGACGGATGAACGACGGACGGCCGCCATTGCATAAGCTTACTTGGCCTGAGCTAATAATGAGTACTTCCTTCAGCCATGCTATTTCTATGGTAACTATGCTATGATATTGTATAAACAAGTCATTGATTATTACCCATAATGCCATGCAATGGATGGAACTGGATAGTGTCTAAGAGGTTTTAATTGTAACACACATGGTATAAACCTAGCATAATGAGAATACAATTTATGCTGAGCAAGCAAAACTTCATCCATAGGTACTATTTATTAATTATAGACTTAACCCCTTAACACTCAAGATGCCTAAAAATGGCGTCTGGCGCCAGTCATTCCCGTAGTAAATTTTCAAAAATAATCTCTAAAATGGACATTTTCTATTTTCTACCAGAACATTTAAATTTTCTTGACCAAGTTCAAGAATTAAGGGGTTAACCTTTGTTAACTCTAAACGCCAAGTACCTCAACTTGATTATATGTATCTAGCTAAGTACTTCATTCAGATTGTAGACAAAGATCACTTCATTCAAAGATAATATTTACTATAGGATTAACCCTCTTAACCTTCGAATTTATTCAAAAAAATTTCAATTTTTCTCATAGAAAATGTCCGTTTGCAGGCCAAGAGAAGACTATTTTTGACAATTTACCCCTGGAATGACTGGCTCGGTTATTGAGCCAGTCATTACACTGATAATTTTCAAAAATTGCCTTCTCTTGGCCTGCAAATGGACAAATGATCCGGATAAAAGAACCCTGATCCCGATCAAGTCAAATTTTGGGTCTGTGGATATCTCAGAAACTGCTGGTCCGATTTGGCTCAAATCTAACACAGGAAGCGATGTGACCATATACAAGGATTACACAACTTTAGGCATCATCTGAAGAAATATGGAAAGTCCGAAAAAATTCACATCATCTGGGGAAAAAACACCGGAAAATCTTAAAACATTTTTGTGCAAAAAATGGGGGAAAATGGGATTTGAGCGCTCTTGTTCCTACATCGTAAATTATAGTGCACTGCATTTAGTCTGTTATGTCTGTGGAAATTTTACAGTTTTGCCGATTGATTCATTTCAAAACGAAATGACTGAATATGGCTGCAATGTGACCCTTAGTGGTGGTTCTATAAATTCGCACTGCTATATCCAGGTCAGTCATTGTGATGTGATCACTGATATCGCCAATACTTAGGCTTACTTAGGACATGGTCAAAGATCCTCGGTAAGAGTGCTGAGGATGTACATTGTACAAGCCATGCTGCAATGGGCCTTTCCAGTTTTTGCCACCTCTAGCTAAGCTCCACCCACACATCGCCGTGTTGGGATTGATCGATCCCCGAATGCCCTATCAATTTCCTAAAAATTATACAGGTAAGCTGTTGAATATTTTGCTAATTTGACTGGGTGCTATTGCTGCTGCCTATGGCAGCAAAAGCGCTCAGTCAAATTAGTTTCAAAATATTCCACAGACTTTATTCAATAGTAAAATGGTTGAATTTGTTTGAACAAGATGGTTGTTGGAAAAATTTAACGTCTTAAATTTCACTATATAAGTGTGGAATCTTACCAGAATAAGGTCATTCTTGTTCCGCAGCCATATTGGATTTAGGTAAATCGGCTCCTTTTTAACAAACTTTCACCCGTATTGCCCAAGGACAAGATAAGTCATGTGATTTTAGCTACTAATGTTCTCAAGATTTGCATGAACTGATGAATGACGACATTTGATTTACTCTGCAACATGTGTACTACTTGTAGGCGTAAGTAAATTGCCATCTATACACTGTGCTGTTTCTAATCATTTTGCTGTGTAATGCCGCTTAATCTGCATCTTAGATTTCTGTCACTGCTGCCCAGATTGGTTTATGGTAACTCCAATAGCTTTCTAGTGTACCATATAAAAAACATGAAAATGGATGCAAGGAATATTTGTGAATATGAGATCAATTGTTGTATTAAGATCTGTTGTTGCTTCTTTCATTAACTGACTGTATCCATGTGTAGACATGATATCAGTAAGACTCTTGTATCTTGCTGGGTTTTATGCTTGAGCATTTATATTAAAGTCTCCCATTATGATAACTGTTGAAGTACTGGAAATGCTCTGATGTAAACGGCGAATGGCAGAGTGGATATGTTGCAATGACTCCTTTTGACGACAATACATTGAAACAAGCTGTAATAACCCAGATGACAGATGTATTTTGCATAGTGATACCTCCACTGTCATATAGTTCAATGGGAAGAACTCAGAAACAAAGTTCTGTCTTATATACATGGCACTGCCATTTGGATATCTTACGCCACTGTAGTTATTTCTATACCAGTAGAAGTTTTGCAAGGCACCATTCTCATCACTATATATGCAAAAAAATTCCTGCGCCCCCCCCAAATTTCCTGCACCTCCAAAACATGGTGCACCACCAAAAATTTGCACCGCCAAAAATGGTACAAATATGTCCATATTTAGGCATATCCGTCCCTACTTCCGATCCGCAGGTGGAAGAGTATAAAAGGAGCTGACGTGCAGAACTGAAGATCATTCAGCTTTCTGGTCTCGCTGAGCGAACACGCGTCAGGCTACGTCGTTACTACCCCATGTCATGCATATCTACTAAGTGAAATGCCCATGTTCCAGATGGCCGATACAGGTCACTTGGTTTTCTTGTCAGTCAGTTATATGACGTCATAATCAACTACTCTATGTGACATGTAAGGTGACTTCATAATCAATTATGTCATGAATGACGTAGCTATGTTCGTCACAAATTGATAAGTGTTGTTGTATGAATTGTATGTCTTTACTATTTAATAAATATGCTGCTCCCCATAGGTCACAATATGGTGACCTGGGTGTAAATAAACTTGAACTTGAATATTTTGAAACTAATTTGACTGGGCATGTCAGCAACAGTACCCAGTCAAACTAGTTTGAAAATATATATAACAGCTTAGCTGTACAGTTTTCTGGAAATTGAGATTCAGAGAGTGCAGGGATCAATCGATCCCAACATGATCAAAGCGTTGGTGGAACTTAGCTAAAGATGTGTGGGGAATATCAAAATCTGAATTCCTCAATTATCGTTTAGTGAGTGTCTGTGTGTAGGGCAAGAATAAATTTTTGAAATTTTAACACTCGAATCATTGGTTCTGGTATTGAGACAGTCATTTCTGTGGTAAAATTTAAAAATTAGTTTTTTCTGGTCTGCAAATGAACAATCCTCAAGACCACTGTAACTGCAAGTTTTAGGTGGTTTGACCATTTAAGGGTTCATTTTTATTCCCCCCCCCCCCCCACCCGCCCTCCCCTCTCTCCCGGTCTGGAAGATGGGTGGATGTACCGATCAGCATGTCCATCCATCCGTCTGTCCCCGTCTTGTCAACGCAACTCTCAAGTCTCAATGAATTAACCTAAATTTTGCCCACATTATCAGTATCAGGTGCATGTGCTTTTTTTCGTGGCCAAAATATTGTTCATTACAGAGTTACCCCCCCCCCCCCACCCCTTTAAATATCTTAAAGCTGATACATAAACTGCATTGTCAATCATTTCTTGTCAATGCAACTCCTCCTACAGTTTAGCTGCGATTCTTTTGAAACTTGGTAAGTGTTATCAATATGGCATGAAGATGTGCATGTGCTATCCATACTTGTGCGTCCATTCGTCTGCCCAAAATGTATGTTCGGCTGTCGGTCCATCCTTGTCAACGCAACTCCTACAGTTTCGTTGCAATTCTTTTGAAGTGTGGTAAAAATAGTCATTACCATCTGAAGATGGGCATGCGCTTTTTTTCGCGACCAGAAAATTATTCATTACAGAGATATCCCCCTTTATATACCTTTAAGCCTATACATGAATTGCAGTACCAATCATTTCTTGTCAACACAACCCCTACAATTTAGCTATTTTTAGACTTGTTAAGGGGTCTCATTACCACTTGAAGATGTGCATGTGCTATCCGTATGCCTGTACATCCATGCGTCTGTATAGAATGTATGTATGCCAGTCTGTCGGTCCATCCATCTCTGACAATCATTTCAAGATGTCAACACAACTCCTACAGCTTAGCTATGATGCCAGAGGTCTCTGTTTGATTGACATTAAGGGCGTCTAGTCGTCTACTCCATCCAGAAACCTGGACTAGAGTAGAGAGTTGTGGTTCGTGCATTAGAAGGCATTAAATGCAAGATTAGAAATCTTTTTCTGGCCCTAAATGAAAGTAGATTTATTTAGCAAATAGTGATTGAACGATAAGTATGTTTATGCGGTTAATAAAATGACAGACCAACCCTAGGGGGTCTGTGGTCGTTATCTCCCCAGAAATATTTAAAATTCATCAAAATTGTCTTGTTCGTGCCAGATCTTGAAGAATTTTAAACCTATGCACTCAATTCCTTTGGCACTGAATATATTACTTGAAGAAGCAGTGCTATGATTCCATTTTGAAGAAATTCATCGGTATTTTCCTGAGTTATCTCCGTTGAAAAACTTAGAATTCACCAAAATTATCTTGTCCTGGCATACTAGTTGAATGGAATTGAACCTGCACTTGCAAATCTATCTTTGTTTAAGGCGAGATGCAGTGTCGGGATTTCATTTTCCATTGATTAGTTTTTCTAAACTATTGGCCGTTACAATTAACGTTACATGTATGTCCACTCTTGATGTATGTTTATCTGAAATGTTTGGATCCGGGGGGATATGATGTCTTCTGATGGTTTGTGTTCCATTACATGAACATACATGTATAAATATAGATGGACATTGGAGCTAATGAATGAATATGCCACCATTAATTAGCATCCGTCTTGCTTCTTGTTGAGCGTGTCAATGTCTTCTATCCATCGTACTGTCATTTAGCCTCCTTGCTTTCAGATTCCCGTTACTTATCCCACAACTGCTCCAGAACTTTCGATTCCAGAATTGGATGGCATCATCCACCAAAATTGTTGAAAAATGAACACCAGTTTCTTTGCTATTGACATTTTAAAGGATAGATATTGACATCAGTGGGGTACAGGTTAAAAAGCTAAGGCGGTGTTAAGCCACTCGGTTTTAATAAGGCCGTTCTGTTTGTAGTGAACTAACCAATTTATCCTAACCCGCTCGTACCTCTTAATGTTGTCGTTCTGACCGATACAAAGCTCAACACAAACCTTGTCTTACATCACCATTCACATACGTTCTGAGAAGCCGGCTTGACCAGGCGATGGTTATTTCGACAGCAGGGCTATTGTAGTGACTTCCTGTTGTGCCATACATCCATCGGCATCCTGAGGGCTGGTTCATACCGACTCCTTGAGAGGTTCTTACTGGCGAGTGAGCAACTAAGCAAAAAATTCCACTATTCCAACTCTAATCTTAGGCCGTGTTCTAACTGAAGAGTTAAGCTAGGATTCCATTAACACGTATGCGTATGCGTATCCACATGAGTGATTCCATTTGTACGTATGCGTATGCGTATCCACATGAGTGATTCCATTTGTACGTATGCGTATGCGTATCCACATGAGTGATTCCATTTGTACGTATGCGTATGCGTATCCACATGAGTGATACCATTTGTACGTATGCGTATGCGTATCCACATGAGTGATTCCATTTGTACGTATGCGTTTGTGTATCCAGATGAGTGATTCCATTTGTACGTATGTGTATGTGTAGGCCTATGTATCCGAAAGTAGTGATTTTATTCAATCAATTGGACTACTATACAGGTTTCGCATACGCATGCGGACATATGGAATCATACTATCTATTCGTAATGGGAGCGAAAAAATTTTTGCTGCGGATACGCATACGCGTTAATGGAATCCTAGCTTTAATCAGGAATAATGACATACCTCAGTATGGCATTGCGCCGGTCAAGTCTCTAGTGAGAACACGACCTTAGACTCCTGACCACACACTACACAGTGGGAAAGTCTTGCTGGCAAGAACTTATAATTGCAACTACCTTTTTTTATAAAACAAGGTCGTCATATACTGATAGACAGACCCACAGCAAATGATCAAATTTAAGATTTTCCAGCCATTTAACTATTTCAATAAATATCTTCGAATTGCACAATGTCTCTGTGTTAATGTCAGAGGAGCCTAGCTTCCTATTCCAGCGGTTTACCACTCCTGCATATAACCTGTTTATTTTGAAAGTGTACACTGGTGATTACACTCACCGTGACCTGTTCCATCGCGACATGTGACACTTCCATGGTCACAGAGGCATCATGAAACCCACGATGTGTTCCGTCTCTAGCTAAGCTCCACCCTCATCTCACTTGTATTGGGATCGATCGATCTCTGAACTCTCTGACTATTAATTTCCAGAAAACTATACAGGTAAGCTATTTAATATTTTGGAACTAATTTGACTGCCTATGGTAGCAACAGCGTCCAGTCAAATTAGTTTCAAAATATTCAGCAGCATGTTTGCTAAATAGTAGAGACATACAATTCGTACAACATGTCGGACTATTAAGAGTTAAAGACGGGCCATATAGAATCATTTATGACGTAATGATTATGATGTCATCCTACATGGCACTAAGCTGATTATGACGTCAGATGGATAGATGAATACTCTGGAAAGGTGAGTTGAGATTCTAGTCTAGCATATCAGCCATTGACGTCCATGTACACTGTGCATGCAAGATTACTGACACCAGACATTTTAACTGGTATTTTAAAATACGCTCAAAATATGCTTATTTTAACCCATTGATGATTCCATAAGAGATATACACCTGTGCAAAAGTTAAGCACCACCCTATTTTTACGCACATGCGAGGGTATATTCATGTGCTATGAAGAAAGCAATAGCATAAACATTTATGTACCCATCCATCTTAGTGCAAGAGGTAATAATGCAACTAGAGGAATGCTGATTATGATGGTAGGGAAACACTGTATGTTTTTGTTTGAACTTGAAAACGAGGCCTGAATATGGTTACGTTGACACAACTGACAACTATTGCCCTACAGTTGACACACGTGGCTAGATTGTCATTAATGGTGTCTGAAAACGAAGTTTAACATCTGTGCACGAGTTTGAGACTGTCATTAGTAATACCGGGTATATCCACCTTGTGCCTGGATGACGGCCTGGACACGACGTCTCATGCTG
This sequence comes from Chaetoderma sp. LZ-2023a, assembly GCA_034401795.1. Taxonomy (NCBI): domain Eukaryota; kingdom Metazoa; phylum Mollusca; class Caudofoveata; order Chaetodermatida; family Chaetodermatidae; genus Chaetoderma; species Chaetoderma sp. LZ-2023a. Next base: position 45,250,361 of record CM067363.1, on the reverse strand, counting down.
GTCACCAACCGACTGATACGCCATTGTGGTATTCGTTGCCATTCAAGATGGAGTGCGTCTGTTAATTCCTGTAGGTTCTGCACAGGAGGATCCCTCCTTCTCACCATGTTTCCCAGAATGTCCCAGATATGCTCAATAGGGTTCATGTCAGGGCTCCTTGCTGGCCATGGTAGGGTTTCGATGGCATTCTGGCAGAGGTATTCATGCACAGCTCTAGCACGATGTGGTCGGGCGTTGTCATCCATGAATATAGGGTGGGTTCCAGGTGCATGATTTACAAAATGAGGGACCACAACTCTATCCAGTATGGAATCTTGATATCTTTGTCCATTTAGTGTTCCAGGTACAGTCAACAAATCCAGCTTACAATCAAATGAGATGCACCCCCATATCATAACGGAACCTCCACCAAATGGAACTTCTTCCATGATGTTACGTTGGTCGTACGCCGTGCGTCTGGACCTCCATACAAGAGTTCGACCATCTGTGGCATGAAGCAGGAACCGACTTTCATCGGACCAGTGTACCCGTCTCCAGGATCTCATGTTCCAGTGTCTTCTTTCGTTGCACCACCTCAGACGCTCCTCTTTGTGGTGTGCAGTGAGGAGAGGACGTCTGACAGGTCTCCTAGCTTTCATGCCAGCAGCATACAGTCTCCTTTTGACGGTAGACATTGACACTCTATTGCGCGTTTTCCATTGCTGGCTGAGCACTCTGCTGTTGGTGAATGGAGATCTCCTAACAAGGCGTACTAGGGCTCGATCATCACGGGCAGTAGTCTTCTTCGGTCTTCCAGATCTAGGCCTGTCCTTCACCTCGTTAGTTTGCCCATGTTTTGCAATCAAACGACTGATTTCAGTATGGTTAATGTTCAGCTGTCTGCCAATCTCTCTGCATGACATACCAGTGGTATGCATGCCTATGATTTGCCATTTCACACGATCACTTAACCTTCGTCTTGCCATAGCGGTTCACAATCAAGAGCTAATTCTCTCTGTACAAATAAACCACGGTCATGAACACAAAATTCCTAATCTTGTCGCCTAAATCTGTATGTAATGTTCTACACCTCAAACTGGACTTTTACATAACTGAACACGTGTGCTGTTTCCCGCCACGCACGGACATCAAGCGGCGTGAAGTCATGCATGCATGTGCATTTCGTACTTGGAATTATGTCAGCTAACGCGGGGACAAAAAGTATGGCAGCCTAGTTGTACCATCATGTTTCTACGTTCTATTGTTTTTGCTGGTGCTTAACTTTTGCACAGGTGTATATAAGACAGTGGCTGTATTCGACTGGGCGAAAAGTTAGAGTAAATGGGCTCCGTAGAGCTCCATATCTTTTTATTCAACTCGTATTTCCCGGGAAAAAATACAGCACGAAACAAGCTAGGGCCAAAACGTGTGGCATGTTTAATGAGGTATGTCATGTGATGCAAAACATGCAAATGCGGGACCTAGGAGCTGAATTCTGCTATTATTCAGCATTCACTGTCTGAAAACAGCGCAGAAAGGTGGATTTTATTTTCAAGATAGTAACATTTAGGCGATTTAGTCAGTTTCTGCACCTTCCATAACAGCTTTTTTTTTGTATTCGACATTGGTACATTTGCGTAGAGAACATCTTGGCAAATGCGCCGGTAAATCACCTCTTCGGAAAAGTCCTAGTCGAATACAGCCAACGTGTCATACAAGCTCGTTTGGTTAATTTGACTGAAATTGTCATGCAACGTTGTAAAAAATGGGGTTTTTTTCACAACAGAGGTGGAAAGATCTGCTTAACAGACCATTTCAAGCCGCTCTGGGCAAGGAATGTTCCGAAGTTTGGCATCACTCACGCTATGGCATTAGGGGTAAGTTAAACCATTTCACTGCTAATCAGTGTTCCTGTAGGACCGTGCTTTCAAAGCCATTGCTGCCAACATACTAATGTGTTCCTGTAAAATTAATTTTAAAATATTCAACGAAATATGACCAGTCATTCCAGTATATACATCTTAAATAATAATTGTTATTTGTTATCCATGATATAAGTCTCAGTGATAGAAGAATCCACATGTACTAGTCACAAGCCTGTTCACAGGATGTGGTCAGTAATTACGCACGCACGCACGCACGCACGCACGCACGCACGCACGCACGCACGCACGCACGCACGCACGCCCCCCCCCCCCCCCCTCACACACACACTGTAAGGCCTTTATTACTTTCTAGCAATTTTGATCTGGCAAAATACCAGTAATCATTCATTTTACGAAGTCTTACCAGATATAAGTAGATTTCTCGCAACAATGGATTGCAAGTCTGTGATGGATCACAATATCTGGCAAATTTAAATCATTGATCAATACATTCTCTTAGACAATCCTTGAAATTTGTGCCGGTTTTTCAAACACCTTTCCCGCCGTCTTCCAGACACATTGATTATATTGTATATTTTCTCAACATACAATTTAGACCGTTCCAGTTTTAGCTATGAAACTAATTGGACTCGGTGCTGCCTATGGAAACAACAGCGCCCAGTCAAATTTGTTTCAAAATATTCAACAACATGTTCATTAAATAATAAATACGTACAATTCGTACAACAACTCTTAGTCTGCCACCAATTATGCGTTTGTGACGAACTTATCTATTCATGACGTCATTGATTATGGTGCATGGGTTTCAGTGAGAAATAAATGTGTATGTTTATATAAAGCTGACATCACGCGTGCACGTACGCACTCACGCATACACATGCATACACACACAACGCACACACGCACGCACGCACGCACGCACGCACCATGCTCACATACACGAATATATATATATATATATATATATATATATATATATATATATATATATATATATATATATATATATATATATATATATATATATATATATATATATATATATATATATATATATATCAACCCTATAATGGTCATACCAGCAAAACCGGCCTCTTATGGTCTTGTGGAATGTACATTTACAGGGCAAGAGAAAACAGTTTTTGAAAATTTACCACTGAAATGACTGGCTCGGTAACCGAGCCAGTCAATGCAGTGATAAATTCTCAAAAATTGTATTCTCTTGCCCTGTAAATGAACATTCAATAGGCAGATATTTTAATTTTCTTGACCAAATTTGACCATTGAAAGGTTAAAGTGCAAGTGTTTCTGGAGTTCAATAAGACTAACTGTTACTATTACAGGTAATGCCTAATCCATTAACTCTTTAACAGTCATATCAGCCAAAACGCCTTCTGCGGTGGTCTTAAACAATGTCGGTTTGCAGACCAAGAGAGTGACTATTTAAAAGAATTTACCACTGGAATGTCTGGCTCGATGAGCGAGCCAGTGATTCTAGTGTTAAATTTCCAAAAACTGGCTTGTTTTGGTCTGCACATGGACATTTTCTTTGAGAAAATTTAAATTTTCTTGAACAAATTTGGGGGGGGGGTAAATGATTAATGGTCAAACCAGGTCAAACATGGCTTCTACAATGCTTGTGGGTAATGTCAGTTTGCAGGACAAATAACATACTGAGCCCCTTATTCCAGCGATAACATTGCTTATTACCCCTCAGCAATGTCACATGACCAAATGCTGTTATTTGGTTGGTTGCGGTCAGGAATGTATGATATGGTATTTCCCTCACGCGAGGACAATACCACACGGTGTCCCACGTGCGAAAAACATGTTTTAGCTTTACTGCGCAGCCAGCCATACAGCTCATAATAATATGCCTGTCTCTAAATTGGCAGATATGCACCTGATTCACCATTTTTGACAATCAAGTATCTCAATTTCAAAACAATTATACAGGAAAGCTGTTGCATATTTTGAACCTAATTTGACTGGGTGCCGTTGCTGCAGCCAATGAGCACATTCTGCAGGTGATGCGGGTTTAATCTCCAGGTATACTATGGCAAAATCAGAGTGGCGGAAGCAACCAGAAATATACCCCTCCCTGATGGCTGACGCGGCGGTACAGTACATGGCTGGCAACTCCAGCAGATAGATACCATCAGACAGAATCTCGTCCATGAGGCAGAAAATCACAGCAGAACGCGCAGGCGATATAAGACAGCCTACACCGTCCTCGCGTGTACAACCACTGTTGCAGGTGTGATTGGAGCCAGTGCTGGGGTGGCAGCTGTGGCCACTTTCGCTACAGGGGTGGGGGCCATCGTCGCCATTCCGCTGGGTGGCGTGACACTAGCCACCACTGTCTTGGCCACGGGCTTGGTGGTGGGGCAGCGGCAGATTACAAGGAGGCTGGAGAAGCATGCTACGTACGTGGCACTGACACAGAGTATGCTACGGACTACCGATGAGTCTGTCAGCAAAGCTCTCGAGGATGGCCAGGCCACTGATGAAGAGTACCACCATATATTGAAGGTCCAAGCCCTGTACCGCACGGAGAAACCTAAAGTGCGACAGCAATACCTCAAAGGCTCCAGCGGGTGGGTTGATATGGAGGAGTTAAAAAAGGAGATGTTATGGCGATGACCCCTTGCTGGTCTCTGGAGTCGAGACGACCACAAATAGTGTGCTGCGGTAGCTTTACGAACACCAGTATAGATGGCCTTCCCACTGAACCTCACAACAGTCATCCGGAGCCAACCGCCCCTCCTGGGTACACCCTTGACTGGCCTGAGCAGTCTACTGGATGATATACCAGAGCCAACACCGTTCTCCATCACAGTGGATGGACGGTCCCGAACCAGCTTCTCCATCAACCCACAACTGCAGACCAACCGCCCCATCACCATCAAGGATGCGAAGCAAGCTCATACTTGGATGGCTGCTCTAAGCCTCTCATACTGGAATCAGCAGCTGAACTTTGCCGCGTGGTGTGCCACGGCAGGATGTGGAGTAAGTTCCACCCTGCTTCACTCCTATTCTGGTACTCCTGAAGCTGTGCTCATTGCCAGCTGTCTCAGATTCCACGTGTACTTCATGGTGCGACGAATCCTCCATGAGCTGGGTGCAAGCCTCCCTGATACAAACGCCTTCGACCCACAGCTCAACAGTCATAGCGTTGCAGTGGCCAGCAGACTAAGAGAGAGTTCAGTGCTCACCCAGATTATCTGTGGCATGGTGGTGACAACAGCGGTCTAGGGGTTATGTACGGTGACCCGAGACATGACTACTCAGGATTCCCCTATCGAACCCCCCGACAAGTAGGCCATCAGAAGACAGCGACATTCTCGTTCGATCCAGACTCCGACCCTGAAGCGCTGGTGCAAAATATGCACATCACTGGCTTGCAGCAGGACCATCCAGATGTGTGGAAGTACTTTGTCCCACACACCACCTCAGGCCTCACACCAGCAGGGATCGTTCGGATCAACCAGTCCCTGGAAGCACTGTGCTACTGCCTCCTTACGGCACAGACCCAGGTGCAGCATTCCACAGATGGTGTCGGCGGAGCAGAGGTCCAGGCCATGTTCATCAGTCTCGTTGAGGGTATGATCATCGTGGCAGACCCCAGTAGTCTTATTGCTAAGTTCCAGCAGGGGTTGCAGAAGGCCCGTCGCAAACTTGACTTTGCTATTTCGCCACACCTACGGTTGATTCCGAGCAACATGGGGTTCCCCCGGTGTCCACTTCGGCTTCAACAGTGCCATCAACGCACCTACGCGTAGTACGAGCCATACAGTCATTCCGACCCTGACACTGCAGCCAGTTGACATAGCAGCTCCAGGCGCCCCGACACTGCAGCCAGTCGACATGACACCGCTTCCCATGGTAGCTCTACGTGTGGTGTCAGGCCTAGCTATCGTGGCACTCGGGATCAGCCTACTCCGCCGCTAGCAAATCAGTTATAAGACTATCCTGACTCTCTACAGTAGCAGTGGGGGTCACGGTGAGACACTGAACCAGCTTGGCATGCCCTACAGCCCCTATGCCCGCTGCCAACATGCACATCCAAGGGCTGGAGGATTCGGCAGCGCATCCTTCTTCCAGCTTGTAGTATCGCAGAGCCTTGTTCAGCTCTGAGTCCGGTGAGGCCATGACTGTCTGCAACTGATGGAACACATCTGACAGATACTTCCGATCCTTGTAGAAACCTTTAGCTCGCAGGAGGTGCTCGACGATACTCCCGCCCATGATAAGGTATTCGAGGAAGCAGATCTGTCCCTTGCCAATTACTAGATAGAGCTTCACAGCTGTCAGCTCCTCTGTCAGCTCAGCACCGGAGAGCTGAGCGAGCTCATCTGGTGTCTTCTTCTTGTAGTCCTTCAACTCCCTCCGGAAGACATCATAGTACTTCTCGCATATGCCCGGACATGTTTAAGATGTCTCAATAGAGAGATGAATATTCCTGAGTACCAACCCGGCCACCTGGCAGACGCAGACTTGGAAGATCTTCTTAGCTCTCTCGACAGGGGATGCAGACGTTTACCCGCGTTGTATACTCAGTGCTTAAACAATGATGTCAACGGTACAGATCATGAAGCAACTGCCCGAGAGCCAGACAAGTCTTCAGAATGTGGAGAACCTGCTACGAACCAAGACACAGATATTACTGACCAAAGCAAAACCTCTGGCAGTCCATGTCACCAGTAACGTGGCGGCAAATGTGGCCATGGTGAAGATGGTAGGGGGAAGTGAGTGAACCTCGTTGCAGTGGTGAGTGGGGTGGCCGGGCACTGTCTCGGAATAACTCACCCGATCCCAAAGATCGCCCTCACTGGAGCCTCCTACACTGTTGCCACCAAGATCATGGGTAAACGTGTTACACTAAATGGAGGCCGGAGTTCTAGGGCTAGTAACAAGTGCAATGGCTGAGATCATCGTCGCCTACATTTAACCCCTCTGAATAGTGAGAGATGGATCACGAGACCCCTGCAGCATATGAGGCATGGCGTGCCGGAGGGCGGTGTGTAGCCCATAGTCGAGCACTCGGACTGAGGATTGCCAATATCCAGGAATGGTGGACCGCCCACAAGGCGTGCCCTTGCAGAGAGGGCCAGTACCCTGAGCACTGCTACCTATTCCCTTGGCCGACTTCGTGTGCCTCCTATGCCCAACTATTTCACTGGGGGTATGACTAGTAGGTTTAAGCCGTCTGTATATGACTATGACTCTGTCACTCGCAGACCTAGAAAGCAAAGAGCTAGGCGATCTTGCTCACTTGGGCGAGGCACGCCTGGTTCAAAGGACACTGATGCCCCTATCCCCTTCCTAGACTTCGATGAGAAGGGAGACCAGCGGGAGATCTGAGGTACCATCCCAGCCCAAGATCTCATCGGGATCACTGATACGGTAGGACAATTGGCCATTAACAAGGCCAAGACTGTATACAAGGGGATGGGCATCAAGGTGAGGGCGAGGATGCGAGGTATGCTCAGAGTCGATGAGGCTAGAGCCATCAAGGTTATAACTGAGTCCTATGCACAGGACCTGGTTACGGATCTCCTGAGACCACGGAGCACATTCATCCAGGATGGAGGGAATCTCAAGATAGGCACCCTCAGCCTGAACAGTATCACTGTTGACGGCCAAATAGGTGCAGGTGCTATTGACAGCCTCCGGCTACAAGAGGTGCTGGGGACAGGATTCTTGAATTTGCCGCGTAATTAAGCCCACAGGATAGTCATGGCTTTGCATGTGTCATACAGATACTGGATGTACTAGACACTGTGGGTGCTGACACAGGTCCTTTACACTATCTTCTCAGCTGCTGCTGGGATTTCATGCTTGACGCCTCCATCGCATCCTTCGTATCCGCCGGAGGTGCAGGATGGTCCTCCGGCTACCAGAGGTGAAGGGGTCAGGGCTCTTGAATTTGCCGCCAGAGGTGCAGGATTCCCGGCTCTGCAAGCGAAAGAGCTGGTGCAGGAAGTACTGCCGTTTAGTTTCCCAGATATAGACGAGGCTACCGCCGACCAAGTGCTAACCATCCTCCGCACGCATGTCTGTACCATTCGACAGGAGGGCGGCTGATGCTGGCCAGGTGGTGCTGATCATTGCCCCATCATGACACGGGAAAAACATCTTGCTGCGGGCTCTCCTGGCCGAACATCTACACTCTCAATACATCCCTCTGGTGTCTGACTCCGCCACTGAGGCGGCTGACAGTAATGATCAATGGTGCAATGGCCCAATCACCAAGATGCAGAACCTGCAAGCACTGATGAAGAAGCTGCTGGCAGCCCGACTGACAGAACCACTTGTTTTAGTTATCGATGACACTGCAATGGATCTTGCAACCGTCTTGCGGTATCTTTAATCAGCATCCTCACCTCGCTGGTGTTGTGAACATCCGTGCCAGTGACAGCCATGAAACTGGTATACTGTGTCGGATCATAACCATCTATGGGAGCCCGTACTCGTTATACAGTACTTGGTGACATTCGTTGTCAATGATCAACAATGCATTTATAATAATTATCTGCTTTAAAATGTCTGCCTTCTGAATTTCCACAGTCTACTTTTTCCATGGTGTTTAACTCTGGACCTGCTGAATATTTTGAAAACATTATGACTGAAAGTTTTTGGTGGCTAAGCCACCAAGGACTTCCAGTCAAATCATTTTCAAAATAATTTGCAGGGCCAGAGTTATTGCCCGTTCAAATTACTGTCTTGTGTATTGCAGCAAGCAGTCAGTCAGTTAACAATCAATGCTATATTTACTCACCGTGATAGAACAACAGTCTATTCAAAGTTATTCCTATTACACATGTGCATGAACAGTAGCACTAGTAGTATCTCTCATTATTATTTAAATACTTACTACAAGTCAAAATTATGGCAAATTTTAACTAATATTTGCTTATTGAGTGTTCATTTGCTAGTCAAGGGAAGACTATTTTTTAAATTTTACTTCTGCAATGACTGGCTCCGTTATCCAACCAGGCATTCCAATGGTAAATTTTCAAAAATAGCCTTTTCTTGGTCTGCAAATGACAATTGCTCAGTCAAGCACAATGCAGAGTCTGGGTTTGGATGGCTTCACCATTACAATATTTACCACTGGAATCATTGAGTAATTTATTGGGCCTATTATCACAGGCAAATTTTCAAAAATAGTAGTCTCTTAGTCTACAAATAAAGCCCTGCAGAAGCCCTTTGATTATTCAACGCTTGTTGAGATCATCAGACTTATCTTTATGACTTATCTTTATGGACTTTGTGTTATTATAACAAAAAGAATGTATTATAACTAGCGCTGCATTATTCCCTTTACTGCATTCATATTGCGATGTAAGGGAGTTTTACATTAACTCGAGATTCAACCCACAACTGTTAACTAGCGTCATAACGCTGCTAGATAAAAATCCTACTTTGCAGATCGGTCTTTCACATGTATGGGCTTGCCGCTTCTGACTCACAGAAGAATTATGTGGTGCCTGATAGATCATAATTTTAACTGGCTAAACAGATAGTGATTTATGCATAGTACCTCTTCTGTGCAAATAACACAGAGACCACATACTAACAAGCATGGGTAACCAGTTACAATTACGGTACATCAGCCACCATAGAATTCCATGCTGTGTCTGTCCCCTTTCTACCGCGTTGTTGGCCTGCTGGCAACATCTGTGTACTATGATGCTAGGTGTTGTCGCCAATTGTGGGTTTACAAAACATCTCATTACCGATGCTTCTGTATCTAATACCATAATATTGTAATATTGGTAACTAATAGTACTTTATGTAACATAGAATTACCAGCATCATATAAATGTAAAGCATATTGTTTGAGCTCTTCTATATCATTATCATTAGCAATAGCACTACGTTAAACAAGAATTGTATGATGTATGATTACTGTATTCTGCGGCTGCAGTAGTAGAAACATCCTACAGCTGCAATCAGTCCTTCTTCACTTTTGCCCACTGTGAGTTGTCCTTAACCAAAATCCTTAGCTTCCTCAGGTCCATTCTTGACTTGAGTGTACCGAGTCCTACTTTCTTGAGGTCACCTCGTAGCATGCCTAGCTGATTTATGCAATGACATCCTCTCCTGGCTTGGTATTTGCTGGCTCCGAGTAGGGCAAATTCCAAGGCTCTCTGTGCTGGTGTCTCTTCTGGCATCCTTAGCACATGGCCAAACATGGACCATCTTCGCTGGGCGACTTTTACAGACAGCGGCGACGTATAACACATCTTGTATAGTGCATCGTTGGAAATTATGCTGTCTGGCCATCGGTGTCCAGTGATGGTGCGTAGGTGTTTGCGGTGGCAGGCATCAAGTAAAAAGTGTTGATAGATAGATAGATAGGTATGTACATACTCAGTATATTTTATAGGCAGCCTTTTTTGACATAGCAGCGGCCTTCTCTGCTGACAGCCCTTATTGCCATACACCGTCCAGGATACTGTTACAGGCCCTTGGCCCCCTTGTTGATAAGCCTTCTAAATTTATTTTATGTTTGAAGTCAATCATCAGAGTTCATTGCCGTCATGAACTCGAGATTCATGGTTGCATTGCAGCCACATTTCTGGTATTACATTTGGCTCCTCCCCTGGGGTAGTGAACGTGGTCGATTGCTATGACACGCCATCGACCAAACAATCTAGTTATCACTTACTTTCCATCGTCAGATAGATCCAAGTTATCAGAGATTGTAATCCACAGCCTATAATTTTTCTTTTGATCACTTCCAGGGTTGTTAAATCTTAATGTATGATCACACAACCTCCTTTATTAAAATTTGAGCAAAATCTGACCAGTTTGTTTCCGATATATCCATAGATTAAAATTGCCCAATTGGGCCCCGAACAGAGCCCACACGAAAACCCACTCAAAGCTCTAGCCCACTTTGCCCTTACTCAGCCCAGTCAAAAGTTAAACACTTCGATTGTGCTTTAGACTTCGAAATTCAATGGTTAAAATAATTTTTCAAATGAAATGAAACACAGGAAACATAATTCTTAAGATTTAAAATTGTATCAATAGCCCAATCGGGCCCCGAACAGAGCCCACGCGAAAACCCGCTCAAAGCCCTAGCCCACTCAGCCCTTTCTCAGCCCTGTCAAAATTTAAAAAGCTATGTCATGAAATATTCTTTGAAATTTAATTGGGGGAATGATTTTTCACATGAAATGTGACACATGGAATATAATTGTCACGTTTTGTAATTTGACCAAAACCCAATCTGGCCCCGAACAGAGCCCAAACAAAAGCCCACTGAAAACCCTAGTGGGACCCACTCGGGCATGCTGGCTGGGACCATGCTCCTGCTGGTTTGACTGATAACCACACTTCTGGTGTGTTTGGTCGCCATACTTCTCACTTGAATGATTATTTGACTGCTGGTCTGAATATGTACACTTGTCTTGCAGATGGAATGACTGGTCGCCATGCTGTTGCTTCACCCGGTCAACCTGTTGTTGCTGGACTGACGGGTCAACATACTTGATTGACAGGTCACCACGTTGCTGCTGGACTGACTGGTCACCATACTGGACAGACTGGTCTCCATGCAGCTGCTGGACTGACCGAACGTCATGTTGTTGCTGGACTGATTGGTCATCATGCTGGACTGACTGGTCTCCATACTGGACTGACTGGTCACCATACTTTATTGATTGGTCACCATGCTTGACTGAATGGTTACCATGCTGCTGATGGACTGACTGGTCACTATGCTGTTGTTTAACTGACTGGTCAGTTGATTAGCAACTGCGCATGAACAGTAAACCAGCTAACTGACTATAGTTAGCGAGTCGAACTTGACCCTTGTGGATTGTTTCCGAGACCCTGATATTCATTATGACGTAATAAATATGTCATCATAATGCATCGGATTTGACAAAAAGTGAACCCTCATAACTATCACGTGACGTCGTAAAAGTATGCTTGTCGAAGATGCGCGTGACAACTCGTTCAGGAAGGCGAATATAGTTCGCGACGAACAGCGAACATAAATAGGCGAACGTTCTCCCTTCCTGAACTCATTGTTGTGAAACTACAAAATCAGCATTTTCGCGACAGAAACCGTTGCGCTCAATAGAAAATGCTGCTTTAAGTGAAGAGCATAACCTTCGCGGTCTGATTGGGTGGACTAAATAAATGCCACGCGATTATCCAATCAGTTCGCAGGCTACATACGTTTTAGGAAGATGTCTTCAAATCGAATATGCCACATGACGTTGGCTTGTATCATGTGATTAAATTATCTCGTGACTTTGAGTTAGGCGGAAGTTAAAGGAATAAAACCAGAAAGTTTCTCTTTGTTACTTGCCAGTTTTCATTGTCATCTGCTTCCAGTCAATCGTATCAAACGCGCAATCTTACTGCAGAAACTTGGTAAGTAGCAGACACAATCATTTAGTAATACATCCACAAAAAACTTGACCCAGACAACGATCAAAGCAGCACACAATTTTGGCGATACATCATTATATCATACATCAATTATCAAAAGTAGACAACAAAAATAGCTCCAATTCTCGTTTCTCTCTTCCAGCAAACACTAATTGACTCGAACATACCATCAGATTGGAGAAAAGCAAATGTAACACCTAGTGACCTACATACAAAAAAGGAGATCGTACAACAGCTGCAAATTACAGACCTGTCTCTTTAACATCAGTCACTTGTAAAGTAATGGAGCATATCTTAGCCAGTCAAATAATGAAGCACATGGACGAGAACAACATCCTCCACCCAAACCAACACAGCTTTGGAAGAAATAGATCCTGCGAAACTCAACTCATTCTAACGACTTATGACATTGCAAGAGCCTTGAACCAACGCCACCAAGTAGATATAGCAGTACTTGACTTTGCGAAGGCATTCGATAAAGTGCCACACCAACGACTGCTCCTTAAATTACATCATTATGGCATACAAGGTAACATCCTTGGCTGGATACTGTCATTCCTAGAGGACAGAGAACAAAAGGTCATCATAGAAAGTTCCTGCTCAGAAACAACTAAAGTTTTATCCGGAGTCCCACAAGGATCAGTTCTAGGCCCAATTTTATTCCTGGTCTATATCAATGACATCGCTGATAACCTGAACGCCACAATCTGACTATTTGCAGACGACTGCCTCCTATACCGAACCATACACTCACAAGAAGATCAGCACATATTACAAGCTGATCTAGACACCCTTATGGAATGGACAGAGAGATGGCAGATGAAGTTCAATGTCAAAATGTAACATCATAAAGGTTACTCAGCGAAAATTGAACCTCCCCACATTCTACACAATGGTAGGTGAACAGCTGCAAGACAAAAAGTCAACACCATACCTTGGCATGGAGCTAACAAATAAACTGAAATGGCATAACCACATATCAAAATCAACATCAGCAGCACATAGAATACTTGGCTTCCTATGCAGAAACCTAAAGGCGTGTCCGACATCCATCAGGGTCATTCCGTATAAGATGGACCAATGCCCGTCAACTCATAGTCACGGATTTCCTTCAAACTTTCTCAGTGTGAGCATATGGATGTTTTAGTTGAGCATGACAATTTTTTAACTGATATGTGAAATACTTTTTGAAAAATGCCCTCTCAAAGACCCCTATGCTAAAACTGACAAAAGTTTCAAGTACAAATCCAATGTTTGAGACATCATATCTCATCCAATATACTGTTTACAATACTAGATCTTTTCATTCTAATGCTCTGGTCAGCATACTTGAGGAAAATAACAAGCAATATGTGTTGACTTGTTTTGGGTGTGTTTTAGGGTTCACCAAAAACGTTAAAAACAGCTAATTTTCCTGTTTCAACAAAATTTGGTGATACAGTAAAATGTATATTATAGTTGCTGTAACTAAATGATTTCTACCCAGTTCACTAGAGCTAATATTAGCTTAGTAATATTTACTGACTAACAGCAAGGTTTGCTCATCAAAAAATTTTGGGGGCCCAATGCACCACCCCTGTTCACAAAAGAGGGCCAACTTCATCGCCTATTAAGTCAAAATAACCCCTTTCAATTTTTATTTTATTTTGGTGAATGGTAGATATATGGTCAATAGTTACATGGTTAAAAGTTGCACTCTTACATTTGTTCCCTTTTGGAGCTATGGCATATTAGAAATGTGATATTTTTGTAAAACTTGTACGATATTCCATTTTTGGGGGTTAATAATTTTAAAATTATAGGGCCTAGAGGCATGAAACAAGCGATACAACCAGTTCTCCTGCTATATTAGAAGAACCAATCGGCATTCCCTGGTTATATAATACATAAACATCGATTTTCTAGACCCAAAGACCTGACTCTGTTAAAACTTGACATTTTTCGCAACAATCTAATTTGTTTTAAAAAGTTTAAAATATCTCCACTTTAGCATTTTAGATACTTTTTCATCATAGGTGGACATTGAATGCTATATTATGGTCATATTAGTACAGCTACATGGACTTCTATGGCCATTTATAGACAATTTTGACACACTGCGACCAGGCCAATATGTGTAATCTCTCATACTAAAGTATGCCTAAATGTCACCCATTTCATGGAATTATTTAATAAACTGAGACAGGCATTGGTTAATACACATGATATAATATAAAAGTGTTAAGAGATAGTACATAATACTACATACCTCAGCAATAATTGATGATACGGTACATGATCCAGCATATACCGCTCCTCCAAATTATTTAAATAGTCCATTTATAAAGTCGATATCAGTTTGTGGAAAAGTGTACTGCCGGCCAGTTGCTGTCAATGGTGTTGACACCTTACTTAGAATGTCACAAAAAGGAACCCAGCACTGGTCTGTGCGCCTTGGCCAACTAAAGGATCGAGCTGGTCCATGCGGCTTCATAAACGAAATGAGACAGTCCTCATTTTCTAGACTAATTTCTAACACTATGCCAAACCACCAATTTTTGTCATACGATGCACCAACATAGTCACTCAAAGACAGTTCCATAGGGATATTTAAATTCTGAATCTCTGATGACATACCAGGTTGTGTGTTAGAAAATGACTGAGTGTATGAAACATCATCAGTTGAAATTCGCTTTACTGTGATAGAGTTAGTGTCATTTGGAACAAACGAATGGAATGACCTGGTTCCTTGCACTGTTTTGGCAAGGAGATACCGCTCTTCCAACATTGTATGATGGCTCTGGATCTCATCTTTACTAACTAAGAAGAACTTGATCTTGCTTATGTTCTGTTGGCTGAATTCATACAATTCACTAGCATTTCGTATAAGCGCTGTTTGCAGACTAGCCCTTGCGGCTAAGCGCTTCACTGTGCCACCGATACCGTCGCAAACACCTTTACCATGGCTGGTAGCAAAGAAATGCCATTCTGCCTTAATATCAAAAACTGAATAATGATGGCAGACATTAATAAAGTTTTTGAAGTTCTTGTATTGTCCTGCACACCCATCACTAAAGTATTTAATTATATGAATATTGGGATACTTTTCCTTCAAATATCTTGTAAAAATCTCCTGAAAACAGTACACAGTATTTGTTTCGTGTTTCAGACACTCAGAGATGAAGCATACATTTTCTTCATTCAACTTTCCATAAACCTTAACATAAAATGCCAAAGGATGTATCGTGACTTGAGAATTGTTCCAATAAAATCCCTGTACACAATCTTGCACAATAATGCTGTAATTTTCAGCAAAGTCGAGAACAACAATGGCAGTAGTGTCATCTAAATCATGTTTGCACGCTTTCAAGAATTCACTTTGAGATTTCGCTATGAAGGAATGTGGTGTTAATTCTTGGATCCGTTGACATAATATAGAAATAAAATCTTCAACTGATACTTCTCGGCGCATGATTTCAATTCGGTCTGTGGATACCCATTCATTGAATTTAATGATGTCATCCTCATCCATGTGCTCGTAAAGGTCTTGCTCTAAGTAAGTTTTGGGAAAGGAAGTTCCTGGACACTTCACATCGTTGCAGCATGCAATTTCTAGAACTACTGTCACATACAGATTTGTCAATTAGGTTATGATAGTCTTCAGAGATAACATCCACCATAAACTTTACATTTTGGTGTTTTTCGCATACACAAACATTGTGGCTGCCGCTAGAAGAAACAGTTACACACCATTTGGGTCTTAACTCAACAAATTTAGAGAAACCAATTTTAAGTCCAGTTTCTGTTTTGAAATTAGCATGTACTTCCTTCAAATTTGTCAGGATTAGCCGTTTTTGCTTATGTTCTTTGGTACCACAAATTCTTATAGTAACAAAATCATTTTTCCCGGGTAATAGTCTAGATACAGTATCATCTTGGTAGTAGTTAATAACACTATCTAGTGTATGCTGATCAAGCTTATTTCTTTTAAAGGTTTCACGATCAGCGAGTATTCCATCATTCTGCGCAAGTTGTCTGGCTTGTTTCACCATATAACGCGTAACACCACATGCCTGAAAAACCTGAACGGTTTTATCTATCGACCATGATTTAGGTGTAATAGTCAATACTTGTATCTTTTGATTTCGTGATGACACAGACAATTTTTAATTCATGTTCGATACCAAGTAGTCCACATCTAACTTAGAATCACATGTACATTCAGTTTGTGAAGTGTCAGCAACTAATTTATTAGGTGGAAAACCTAGGTGGGATGCCACGTGACTTGTTGTTGCTTCTGCCATTTGTTTGATTTTTCGTTTACCATATGATACTTTCCTTTCTGAAAGGACACTCTTTAGGGGAGAAACTCCAACTGCTGAGAAACTAGAGTTGAGGCATTCAGCATTACTGTACAAAGTATCTGCTATGGCCATTGATTCCGGTTCACTGTCACTACAATCTGTCAGGTTATTAATTTTCTGCAAACAATGATGGCAAATCTTTTGGCCAGGTTGTTTTCTCTCTCTAGTTTTCGACTGTATTAATGCCACAATTTCTTGATCTATATTAACTAGTCCCTTTTTAATAAGCTTTTTGTGAACTTTTAGGGGATCACAACATGAAGTGTTCTGCTTCATCATCGGGAATATATGCAGATAGTGTTTCTTGTGGCAACAGCACACTGTTTCTAAACTATCCTCACTCTGGCTGCTTCTCATTGCAACAAGTGTTTTATCTGTAGCCGTCAATTGTACAACATCATTTACAGAGCATTTATCCGTAAACTTATGACATTTATCATTAGTGAGTCGTCCAACTGAACAAAATGTCTCTGGTAATTCAGCCATTGTGCAACGTGTCCTAGTCAAAGTTTACACTTTTCAAATTAAAAGGCCTAATTTATCATTAAAATGTATAGTGAATTATTAAATTTCTAAAGTAAATATCTAAACATTTGTGTATCAGCAACAATGTCAATGTTTCAAAGCAGTAATTATTAAACACTCACTGGTCATGCTGCCTAATCTTGATCACTTAAAATGCTTGACTGAACTCTTGTTGATCTAGCAATACTTGCATGCAGATCTCTGAGACCATGTGA
Organism: Chaetoderma sp. LZ-2023a; assembly: GCA_034401795.1. Classification (NCBI taxonomy): domain Eukaryota; kingdom Metazoa; phylum Mollusca; class Caudofoveata; order Chaetodermatida; family Chaetodermatidae; genus Chaetoderma; species Chaetoderma sp. LZ-2023a. Next base: position 45,232,997 of record CM067363.1, on the reverse strand, counting down.
CTAATCAATATCACCTCACTACCTATGTCTATTACAGCAATTGACCTAATTATATACAAAGCTCTGAAGGTTGAGTTATTTTCTCTAGATATGAAATCTCTCAGTCTTTATTAACACTGGATAACTCAAGACTGAGTGATGAGCTGTTGCAGCTCGACCAGCTTACAGGACAAACTCTGTACCTGGTGTATATTTTGAAAATGATTTGACTGAAAATTATTGATGGCTAAGTCAGCAACAACTTATAGTCAAATTGTTTTTTAAATATTCTCCAGGCAATATGTTATTCCCATTGAAAATGTTGTTGAATAATGACTTGTAGTTTACCCACAAAAATGTCAAATTTTAACAAGGTAAGGTTTTGACATCTCTAAAATCCATGTTTATCTATTTTGTAAAAGGGAAATGCTGGTTGTTTCTTTTAATAAGGCAGGGAAATGCGCTACATCTCTTGTTTCATACTTCTAGAGTGTATACTTTTAAAATTATTAACCCCCCAAAATCGAATATCATACAAGTTTTTGAAAAAATATCAGATTTTGTATTTGCCATAGCTCTAAAAGGAAACAAATGTAAGAGTGAACCTTTTGGCCCTGTAACCATTGACCATATATATAACATTCACCAAAATATTAACAAAATTGAAAGGGGTTATTTTGAAAAAAGATGTTATGAAGTCACCCCATTTTGGCGAACAGGGGTGGGGGTATGGCTCCCACAAAATTTTTGCGGAGCATATCTTGCCATTAGGTAATAAATATCACTAAAGTAGCAGTAGCTCTAGTTAACAGGATAGAAATCATTTGTGCAAACCAAATACAAATACATTTTACGGCATCACCAAATTTGGATTAAAATATGAAAAATCACATTTTTTGGCATTTTTGACGACCCCTAATACATGCCTAAAACAGCACAAAATGCTTGTGATTTTCTCGAACTATGGTGACCAGACTGTTAAAATAAAAAGACCTAGTATTGTGAGCACTGTAGTCGGTGAGATATGAAGCCTCAAACATAGAAATTTTGTTACAAATTTTTGTCAATTTTAGGCAGGGGTTATTGGATAGGCCAGTTTTCAAAAAGTATTTGACCTTTCAGTATAATACTTGGAATTTCCTGTTAATACATACATATGCTTACTCTGACAAAGTTTGAAGGAAATCTGAAACTATGACTTTACGGATTTCAAAAATTTTGGTCCTTCTTATATGGAATGACCCATCAAAGAGCGAGCCTACCAATCACTGGTCGGACCCAAACTGGAATCCACATCTACAGTGTGGGATCCACCAACAAGTGACCTCAAAATGCAGCTAGCAGAAGTACAACGAAAGGCTGCGAAGTTCGTCTCCGGCCGCCCAGTCTACCGATACCCAATAGAGAGTGTTTCTGCTATGATAGAACAACTGGGATGGGAAAGCGTAGAACAACAGCGAAAAAAGACCGATGTTGTCCTTATGTACAAAATCCTACATGGGGAGGTAGCCATACCAGCAGAGTATCACCCTCAGTGGGCGAACGTATGCACCACCAGGCGTAATCACCCGTGGAAGCTACAACCATCAGTCAGCCAGTTCCAAAGTTCATTTTTCACACGATCCGTACCAACATGGAATAACCTGGCCAAAGACATAATCACTGCTCTGGATGTAGAGAAGTTAAAAACCTACATCCAACAGACGACGATCTAACATACCTGATCAGACATGTGTAAATAGTGTACAGATCAATCATCACTTCATATTGTAAATAAACAGCATTTTATCCACCCAGCCATGTTCACGAGGCCAGCAGCTAGGCGTGATGTCCAATAGGATTTTGCCTAGTATTCTTACAGATACATAATATCGTCGTTAATCCGTCAGGTCAGGTCTGTAGATTACCCCTTATCTATGTATGACTACAAGTCATTACTGTCATGCGATGCCCAAATGAAATCCGTCCAAGCCCAAATTAATTAAAATGCTACTCAGCTACTGTATGGCTACTATGAACAGTAATTAACTGATTTACAGTCAATTAAATACTCCGAGATAGATCTGTGGCATTTATTGCCATTTAGAGATCTTATGGTTGATTTATCGTAATCTCCGCCTTTGGTTATTTCCGGCCAACTCTTTTGGTGATCTCCGCCCATATTTCCTAGGGCAGAGATGGGCAAAATGTATGTGCAGATTACTCGCAATTGGGCAATTATATGTCTACATGGACCTTTACGGGAGAGCGTTATCACAGTATTATATAAATTATAACTCCAACACATATGTATGTAATGCTGTATGATTGTGTTCCCTGTATTTGCACATCCCCTCTCTTTGCGCATACGTACTTGGTCTCATGTGAGCGTTGCTCACGATCAGCACGCACACATATTGGTTTACATGTCAATCTAAAGTTATTCATTTCGCTCATGCCAGATTTTCTCTGCTTGAAATTGTGAAACTACTTGTCAATACACGTTTAAAGCAGTGCGTTTGATTTCTGACACTGTCATATTATTTCACAATTTTCATATAACTATCACAAAAAAAATTCCCAGAAGCATAAAAGATTAAGCTTTGTACCTATATTTGATAATTAAATAGATTCAGATGACATTTTTTCCTCTTTAAAAATAATACAGACGTTTTTACGCATTCATGGTCACCATTCATCAACCGACCTTTCATATATGAGACATGTTATCTGGGGTTAAGCTGCAGTAACAATGTGCTTATGTCAAACACATTTGTGTGTGGTAGCATATGCTGCAAAACATACTTTTTGCCAGTGCGCCAAAAGAGGGTGCGTCATTGGATTCGGTAGCTGCTCGTTTTGGACTGTATCTTAGTTAAACAGATAATTAAAAAGGCAATTTCATACAGGTGAATAAGAACCCATACTAGTTTCTTATATTTATCCAACAATTAAAATTTTTGCTCAGACTATTTGATAGGAGGCAATAATTCAAATGTGCGCAATATGTTTGGAGCCATAGGATACATTTGATAAGCAAAATCATTGGTCCTATTTTAATCTTGCATGATGCATAGGTAGGCCCTATCATTTTTCCGACGATGACAGAGACGACCTGTAACAATGTTAGGTTTTTCATTTATAGCACAGCTCAGAAACAACTTAACACGTTTCCAAAACAAAGTAACACGTACATTGTACTGTTAAATAAAGTTAGATAACATAAGCAAGATTATATAGAAATGGGCCACATGTACTTGATCAGAGAGAATGGTGGTCAGGCGTAGATCCGGCCACACTCATAGCTATACGCAAATATTGGTAAAACATAATAATTTAAAAGCCATTTAATGGCCCATATTTGTCTCCGGAATTGTATGGGCGCACATCTGAGAGCATCCAGCTTTCAATATTCTTTGGGGGTGGGGAGACCCATGGCCAGCCACGCGCTCGCACGCACACACATTAGCGGATGGATGGATTCTTAGACAAACCCAATTTATTTGTGACTCGTTAGTCAGGTTTTAGTTCTAGCCCCTGGTGTTTTCTGAATACAAATGCTGGAGATGCCGTCTGAGAGTATCTAGATTTCAAAATTATCCATTTAGTGGAGGACTTTTAGGATACGGCAATCAGGGATGGGGTCAATTCCATTTTATCAATTCCAATTCCACATCATTTCATTTTATCAATTCTGTTTCCATAACAATTCATTTTATCAATTCCAATTCCACCCAGAAAAGTTCAATTCCAATTCCATTTGATCAATTCCAAGTCCAATTCCAATTCCATAACAGTATTTACTTGAGATCAACATTGTTATATTTTAACCATTTAATGCCCACAAGTGGCCAAGAAAAACTAGATTTATCAATAGCAAATGTCCATTTGCAGGATAAGAGAAGACAATTTTTTTAAATTTAACAATGCAATGACTGACTCAGTTATTAGAATCAGTCATTGCACTAGTAAATTTTCAAAAATAGTCTTAGCATACATATAATCCTTCCTCAAGACCAGTGCGGAAGGCATTTTTGGCTGGCTTCTCCGTTAATATTTAAAACAAGAAATTGTTGTTGCCAATAGGTAGTTAGGAATCATTTCAAGAACAAACTCTATCTTTCAGTCAAATTATTATCCAAAAAGTCAACATTCAGCAGATCTTATTTTTAGTTCATTTGACTTAATTATAGCTTAATGCCATGTCTAATTATTATAGATACATGTAAACCTTGCTATATAAATGTTGCATTAAAAAGCATTAGAATACAATGTATATAGTACAGTACTGAGTGAGAGTACTAAGCACATGTATGTAGAGTTTGAATAACACCTAGTCCAGGTGTCTGTGTTTTTAAGGCTGAGACATTTAGCAGAGGGGTTTGTTCTTGAAATGATTCCTTTGTTATGTAGGAGGGTATAATTACAGGGCACTTATATTGTAACATACTGCTTTCTTCACCCATTTCATTCCATGCAGATGATAGTTATTACTTTACTGAAGACTATTGCTAACATCTTGATGAATAATTTTAACACAATTTGGTTATCTTGGTTCTAGCTTATATATTTGAAATCATTTTAACTAATTTGTATGATTTTAAAGATGGCATGTTTTCATAGAGATGAAACCCTGGGATTTCCAAGGAATGCAGAATGAAATAAGTTCAAGATCAGTGGTTTTGATTCAATAAAGGTGGCACAAAGCTCACAGGATAAGAAGGTTAATTGGTCACTGGTCAGGGAGAATTGAGTTAATTCAATAATGTATTAAAGTTCATAGCATTTATCAGATCTTTATTTCAGAGAGTGAGAGATTATTTTTGCAAATTTACCACTGAAATTACTTGCTCAGTTATCCAGCTAGCCACTCCAGTGGTAAATTTTTTTAAATAGTCTTCCATTGGCCTGCCAATGAACATTTCTCAAACTCATTGCAGAAGGTGTTTTGGTCGGCTTAGGTGTTACGGGTTAAGGGCTAACTTGCACATCACTGAATTATCAGTATCTCAAATTCTAAGTCTTCAAACCAAACATATAACTAAGTTGTTAAAATTTATTTTAATAGCAACTGTTGGAGCCATAGAAGACAAAAGTACTCAGTCAAATAAATTGTAAAATACTCAATAAAGCATCTAATAATAGTTGGCATAATAAATCTCATCCACCTTCATATAGAATGAAATGTGGTAAATGGTATCATATAGATCATTTAGGATGAAATGCATTAAGGGCATATAAAGATCAGTGTATAATACAGATATTACTTGTACATTTTATATCCAACAATGTTAAGTAAATCTATGACAAATATGACTGGAATTGATTGGAATTTATCAATTCTGGTCAATTCAAATTATCAAATCCAATTCCAATTCCGGTGTCTTATAATTTATCAATTCCAATTCTGGAGTCCTCAGATTTATCAATTTCAATTCCAATTCCGGAATTGAATTGGAATTGACTGATCAACCATGGCTTTGACTATTGTAGCTGGCATTGAATTCCACTGCGGTACCACTCTATTAGCAAAAAACTGCTTACGAATATCTTTGTTGCTGTGCTTTATGTTGTGCTTGAGCCTATGACCTCTGGTCTGTGTAATACTGGATGATTCGACAAAGTAGTCCTTATCAATATTATATAGATCCCTGATGAGCTTGAATGTTTAAATTAAATCTCGAAATCGCCTATATTTCAGTGACTTTAGATTTAGGGCTTCAAGTCTTTCCGTGTAGCTATACTCTTTGATTTGTGGGACGAGTTTTGTTACTCGGCATTGAACTCTTTCTAATAGCCGAGATTGCGTTTTCAATCTCGGTGACCATGCCGAGTTGCAGTATTTAAGAATAGGTCTCACTTGAGACTTGTACAAGAGTGTGAAAGTAGATGGGTTACTGTTGGTAAATGTTCTCGTGATTAGTCCTATTGTGCTGTTCGCTTTGTATATGATATTCCCTATATGTATATTCAACATCTGAAACAAAAATTATATTGCCTTCTTCAAAATAACGTGGATGACCCAATTAGTTGAGTATTGTCCCATGATGGTTAATGCAGCGCGCGAACAAAATAAGCAGGTATCAAAGTTAAAAGAGATTTGTATTTACAGTCTAAAAACATGTGTTGTGCTGTGTTGCTTTACTCGAAACTCCACCCATGCAGTGCTGATTTGAAAGCCTCTTGAAGGTGCTGACACTGCATCTGCTGGTAAACTATTCCACACCTGAATTGCAGATGGGAAGAAGGAGTGAAGTTTGATGTGCGTACGAGTGTGCGGGATCAGCCTATGGTGGATGCTAGTTTGGCACATGCTTGTTGTGATTGTGTTTCCACGAGGTTGCGCATCTACTAGGCCATTCATGATCTTGTACATCATAGAGGCTTTGTTGATGTCCCTGCATGATTTCAATTGATCAAGTGCGAGTTGTGTGACTGGAGCTGTGGCACTGCTGGTACGACTGAAGTTGCGACAAATTCTTCTTGCTGACTGTCGCTGGACCATCTCAGTGGGTATTGCATATCATCAAAATGTGTCCAGACACACTGGAGATATCTCCCTTGTTGGATTAAAAAATTGGGGTTGTAGTAAAAAGCCCTGTTCGGGGGCCGACTGTGACCAGAACTGGTCTTTTATTTATGACGTAATGATTATGACATCATCCTACACGCCGCTTAGCTGATGATGTCATATGACGTCATTACTCTGGAAAGGTCCATTGGATCGTGCCTTCTAAGGCAGCAATGTCTTCCGATTCGACTGTGTTCCAGCTATTCAACATACATCATTACATGTAGCAGTATTTCTTACTAAAGATGTTTCTGCATTTATTAGAAAACATGATAAGCTATTTCTGGGATGTACTGTACTGCTACACTTTTCAATACCAGTAAAATATTGGTTTAAAATGTCTTCATTTCAGATTAATCGTTGACCATGTATCGTCTGTTGATGCTTTTTGTGGCTGTAACTATAGCTGTAGCGGCTAGGGCGCCATTACTCGAGCTCGATGAAGAATGGATGTTCTTTCGTAAGATGCATAATAAGATGTACAGCGAACAGGAGGAAGTAACAAGGTATATATTAGGGCTGTACAGCGAACATTCGTTGGTTCAGAAAATCACAAACCAAGAGAAGATGAACCATGGTTTGGTTCACTTGCATGAGATTTATTTGGTTTGGGAACCATACATATACATGTATATAAGCTAATGCTTTCACCGATGAATTCCCATATCTAATTTTAAGAAAACCATACAGGAAAACTAGTGAATATTTTGTAAATTGGAATTAATTTGACTAGAAGCTGTTGCTGCCTTACGCAGCAACAGCTTCTAGTCAAATTAATTCAAAAATATTCAACAGTAAGTTTTATATCATAAAGAATTTCCTTTTTTCAGGGATTTGTCGGTGAAAGTGCTAACATACATGTACAAGCAATCTCTGAATGTCCTCTAAGTGTGAGTTACGAATATGACCCTGAATGGAACTTAGCTGAATATGGATCTTATATTATTTTCTGACATTTGTTGTCAGAACTTGTCATTTGTGTTTTTCTACCATTTAGCCAGTGAAGCCACTTTATATATACATCTACATTGTTCTCTGCTGTTTTAAGTGTCCGACTGCTGCCAGCCATCAGACAATAATTTTAATGGGCAATAACTCTGGGCCGGCTGAATGTTGTGAAAATAATTTGACTGAAAGTTGTTGGTTACTTAGCCATCAACATCTTTCAGTCAAATTATTTTCAAAATATTAAAATATATCCGGAGTTAAACCCCATGAAAAATATAGTCTGCAGAAACTCAACAAGCAGACAGTTAATGGGTCCTATAGAGTGATCCATGTCTATCTGTCTAGCTACGCCCCATCCATGTCTATCGAAGTCCCATCCATGTCTATCTGTCTAGCTACGCCCCATCCATGTCTATCTGTCTAACTAAGCCCCATCCATGTCTATCTGTCTATCTAAGCCCCATCCGTGTCTATCTGTCTATCTAAGCCCATCCATGTCTATCTGTCTATCTAAGCCCCATCCTGTCTAATTGTCTATCTAAGTACCATCCATGTCTATCTGTCTAGCTACACCCCGTCCATGTCTATCTACGCCCCATCCATGTCTATCTGTCTATCTAAGCCCCATCCATGTCTATTGAAGCCCCATCCTGTCTAGCTGCGCCCCATCCATGTCTACTTGTCTATCTAAGTCCCATCTATGCCTATCTGTCTAGCTATGCCCCATCCATGTCTATCTAAGTCCCATCAATGTCTAACTAAGCCCTATCCATGTCTATCTAAGCCCCATCCATGGCTATCTGTCTATCTAAGCCCCATCCATGTCTGTTTGTCTATCTAAGCCCCATCCATGTCTATCTAAGCCCCATCCGTGTCTATTGAAGCCCCATCAGCTGTGTACATGTATGTTTAAATCGATTTTATCACTTTGATCGCTCAATTTCAACGTAATTTTAAATTTTATAAAGTAAGCTAAATTGTATATTTTGAAACAATTTCACTTGAAACTATTGCACTGCAGATGGCGGCTCCAATTCAAATTAGTGTCAAAATATTCAACAGAATGTTTATTATCCCTTTAACGCTCAAATTTATTCAAGAATATTTACATTTTCTTATAGAAAAGGTCGATTTGCAGACAAGAGAAAACTAATTTTGATCATTTATCACTGGAATGACTGGATCGGTTATCGAGCCAGTCATTCCAGTGGTAAATTGTCAAAAATAGTCATTTCTTGGTCTGCATATGGACATTGCTCAAGAATACTGCAGAAGCCTTTTTGTTTTGAGCGTTAAAGAGTTAATTAACTTGTAAATCCATGAAGGACATATATAATTTATAACTGAAGGTTAGTGGCAGGCCTTTGGCACTGGTTATGGCCCTATAGCATTTGATAGTTGTGTCAGCAAAACATAACAAGTGACATTTTTTTGACATGTTTGAAATGACTTTAAATATTTGAGTGACAGATCGGATTCCTCCATTGGGCAAAGATATTCATGGAATCTGAGAACTTATGCCAGCCATGTCAAGAAGGTTGGCCCATTGTTACAGAAATTCTTGCATGTTGAATTGTTACTTAGCATTTAACATGTTTAAAAGCAGTCATAACAGGTACATTTAACCGTTACTATTGTGATGTCAAAACTTGTTTCTTTGCTTTTGACACAGTAAAAGATAGAATATTGACATGTATCAGAGTGGTAAGGTTTAAGCTGCTGAGTCCTGTCTTTCCCAGTCAAATTAGTTTCAAAATACTCAATAGAATATTTTTTTATTAAATTGAAACTTGAATTTCTGTATTTTAATATAGAGCTACAATGTAGGATTCCATTAATGCGTATCCATATAGAAATTCTTTCTCACTACAATTACAAATAGATATGATGAGTCCATATGTCCGTATACGTAGTCAATACCAGTCCGTATCTGAATCTGATCGCTACATTTCATTCGGATACGGACAGCATTCGGATGTGGGATTCCTTGGAAATGACATTATTATTGCGTCATTCATGGGCTTTCCCCAAATCGACCAAATGTGTTACAAAATAAAAGTTAAATTCATAGTAAGCGCGCTGGAATGTGAAAGGCTGATAGAATTATTTAGAAAATATTCAAATCCTCTTTGATGCCAGCAATCCAGACCATAAAAACGCCAATTACAAACACAGATCAGATATACAGCCAGTGGTGGTGGGCATGGGGTGGTGGTGGTAGTGGTAACTACTGTAGTAGTCCACATGATTGTCCTAGAATTGAATTAATTCACTGCTTTCGGATACGCATATATGCATACGCACAAATGGAATCAGTCAACGGAGGAGCATACAATGTACTTGTTAATGGAATCTTACATGAGTACATGTAGCTTTATTTATCAGTCTATAAAATTATTGCGTAGAATAATAGAGAACATGTCTTCTTCTTTTCGATCACTGGTATCACACTTGGAGAGCCGTTCTCAAGATGAAATCTGTGGTTTTCTGCAGTTCTTCCACAGGCCCATACAGCTTTTCAAGAAATGCGGGCGATGTCGTAAGGTGGAACCGCCTGTACATGTGTTGGTTTAGTCTGTTATGTCCAGTTCTGAGACGAAAAATGGTCACTTGCTCTGGCCTCGAGAGATGATGGTAGGCATCTTCTGATTGAGGTGTTCTATAGAGTGACTTGATGATGGTCTTCATCTCTGTATGGGTAACCATGTTTTCTGTCTGATTCTCTTCTGCACCCACCTTTGCCATCTTGTCTGCTTCTTCATTTCCTTGGACTCCACAGTGTGAGGGGATCCACTGCAATGCTATCCGAAAGCATTTGATGGTTTGTAGTGCTTCTTCAAGTTGTGCCAGCTTACCTTTGGTGATAGCCTCAAGGACGGAGCGGGCATCAGATAAAAAGACAATCTGTGCAATAGGGTCTGCTGTTCTGCTGAATGGTATTAGCTGCATGAACCAGTGCTTCGACTTCAGCTCTAGTTTGTACAGTGTTTGCCTGTCGGTATTGCAGCTGACTTATGTTGTCCGTTTGGATACTGTATGTGCAGTCCAGCACCTCCGCTCCTAATTGCATCTTTGGCTGATCCATCTGTGTAGATCCGTATCTATGTCTCCTGAGCGTACATTGCTTCGAGCATGGCTATGGTCAGGGCCTTCTTGCTCACATCACTGTGTTCATCTTTGGTTATGAGATGAGGTACTGTGGTGCGAATAGCTATGCTCTAGTTTGTTTTCCCAGGGTGGAGGATCAAAGGTGTGGTTTGGGTCTTCTATTTGTGTTGGCAATATTTCTTGGTGTTTCCTTTGAAGTGCTTTTGTCTCTTTCACAGAACTTGATCTTTTAAGTCTTCCTGATGACAGCTGTGCTTGGTTGTTGAACGATTTGAACTTTACAGCTTGGATCAGTGCTTTGCATTCCCTTCCTTTGCTAAGTGGGGGGATGCCTGCTGTCGGCTCCATTTTTTCTATTGGTGTTGATCTCATTCCACCAGTGATGATGCGCAGTGCCTGGTTTTGTACTCTGTTGATGAGATTTAGCTGCTGTCATCCATGAGCTGGATCCATACACAAGGTGTGGTCGTACGGCACCTAGGTAGATGGTCTTGAGGATCCTTTCATTGGCACCCAATTTGTTCCTGCCAGCTTCCTCATGATGTTTAGCTTTCTTCTGGCCTTTGCCTCTGCGTTCTGGATGTGCTCCTTCCATGTTAATCTTCTGTCATAGGTGACTCCCAGGTATGTCTGCTGGTCCTCGTACTCTAGTGGAGTACCTCCCAGTGTCAGATTGCCAACCTTGGTTTTGGTGGACAGTGAGAATAGTATGGCTGATGATTTTTCTTTGTTGATGGTAATACATTAGCGATTGGCCCAAGCTGTAATTCTGTCCTCGGCGAGCTGCATTCTGTACGTAGCAGTCGTTGTGTACTCCTCGGCGCACCAGAGTACGAGGTCATCTGCATAGAGGGCTGCTTGTATCCCATCGGGCAGCTCTGCTACAATGTCATTAATGAAGAGTATGAACAGAGTTGGTGATAATACTCCGCCTTATGGCACCCCTTGTCTTAGCAATACATTCTGTCCAGATTGTCCATCCACCAGCACCCTAGCTCTGCAATTGTGTAGGTATGACTTGGTCCATCGGAACATTTTGCCACTGATGCCTGTGCGCCGGAGCTTCATGAGGAGGCCATCCTTCCACACCTTGTCAAATGCCTTCTGCAGATCAATAAAGGCAGCTAGCATCACCTTCTTGGCTTGAAAAGTGTCCTCTATGACCTGTGAAAGATGTGTTGTTTGATCTTCTGTGCTCCTGTATCTTCTGAAGCCGGCCTGCTCTCAAACTATAATGTTCTCCGACTCCAGGTACCACTGCAACCGCTGGTTGACAATGCGCTCCATGGTCTTGCATATGCAGCTTGTAAGACTGATAGGACGGTAGCTCAGCACTTTCGTCTTGTTCTTCCCTTTTTTCAGAATAGGAGTCATTCTGGCTTCCTTCCAGCACTGAGGAATCTCTCCATTGGTCCACCTGAGATTAAAGATGTCTAGCAACTTGCGGAGAGATGCATTACCAAGGTGTTGGATCATTTCATTCATAATGCCATCTGGCCCGGGAGATTTCTTCTTCTCCAATTGGCGGATAGCCTTCAGTTCTGTTAAACTAATGTCAACTTTCATTGCATCGTGCACCTGTTCTTTCCTTTTGCTCTTTTCTAACCTCCTTTTGACGCATTCGTGGTATAGAAATGTTGCTTTCTTTTGCATATGCCTTCGCAAAGGCATCTTTCCTGACAGTGTTTGTCCATCTTCTTCAAGAGTAATCTTCTCTCCCCCGACACCCTCATCATTCAGTGCTTTAGTCAGTCTCCATAACTTTGTGGTGTTTCTCTCTGAATTAAACCATGCCGTCTTTTCCCTCCAGCTTCTTCTTTTGGCCTCCAGCTTGGTCTTTGGATACCTGGCTTTAGTTTGTTGTAGTGTGAAGTGGTTTTCATGACAGGGATTACCCTCTGCATCTTCTCTGGCCTTGTCTAGTTTATCATGTGCTGCTTGCAGTTCTGTTGTCCAGTAGGGGCGGTAGTTTTTCCTGAACCCTCGAGGAATCGCTTCGTTGGCAGCTTTGAGGATACTTGAATTAATTTCTTTGACCACATTGTTGATGTTTCTCCCTTCTACTGCTATATTTTGGGTAAGCTCATTGGAACGAATGCCGAACAGACTCCAATTTGCCTTTTTGTAGTTCCACCTTGGATGTTGAGGTGAACTTGTCGAAATACTTCCAGAAAGAAAGAGGAGGACTGGGCGGTGGTCGCTTCCTCCTAACTGCGATCCGACCACTCTACTGCGGTTTCTGTGAATGTCTTCTGTACAAAATGCCAAGTCTGGCGTTGTTGTCGAGTGCCACCGGCGCGAGTAGAAGGTAGGTTGATCTGTGGGATCGTTGACAAGTAAAAGGTGCTTTTCATCTTGCCATGCTTCAATGTCTTCTCGTTTATCAAGTGTTCTGTATCCCCAGCTCTGGGACTGGCTATTAAAGTCTCCCGCAATGAGGAAGTGGCAGTCCGGGACCTGGACCGTGTCAAGTGGGAGATTCTTGTCATTAGAGCAGTAATAATTGACAATGTCAATCACAGAGTTGCTGGTTGTTACCTTGATCTTGATATATGCTGCCTCTTCCATAAAGGCTTTGATCTGGCTGGCGTTCACGCTGTTTCGGACCAAGGTGATCACCCCGCCTTTCTTTCTTCCTCTTCAATCACACCGGAAAATCTGGTAACCTCTGATCCTAAATGGTTTTCCTTCTTGCAGGTGTGTCTCTTGGATGCAGCAGATATCAATGTTGTTTTCATACAGGAACTGTTCGAGCTCTGATTTCTTGTTGGTAACCCCTTCTGCGTTCCAGTGCATGATGTTGATACTGGGGTTATCTTTGGGTTTGGTCTTCTCTTTCGGTTGGCCAGTAGCTCTCCATCCTTGTCCCCTGGCTCCACAAGACGAGTTGATGGGACCTCCAGTAGCTGAGGGTGGGCTCCTTCGAGGCGTGGAGCCCGGCGCTGCACCTGCCTGGCAGATCTTTACAGGGCGAGCACCATTTCGGTTGATTCGATCGCCAAGTGTCATTTCATTAGTGTTGTGCATAATGCTCTGGTTAGCCCCTCCAAATGTCTGGATTGACACCCAGTGGGTTACACCCCTTCGCACGTTGAGGCCGAGCATATAGTCTTAAACAGGGGATAGAGAACATGTATATACACGTACCTATGTACAGATACATGTACATGGTGTGTGCATGCATATCAACCCAGTCATTCTAGTCCTAGAATTTTTAAAGTCTTATGCCTGAGAACCGATGTTAACCCTTTATCCCTCGAATTTGTTCAAGAAAATTTCAATTTTCTCATAGAAAATGCTCATTTGCAGACGAAGGCGAAGCCTTTCTTAACCAATCTTTACCGGCGTGGCATAATTAGTAAATATTAAATACATAACTAGTCGTATGCTGTGTTTGCAGGAGGATGACCTGGGAGGACAATGTTAAACTGATCCAGAGACACAACCTACAGGCAGATCGCGGTGTACATACTTACTGGCTAGGCATGAATGAATATGGAGATATGGTGAGTTATATAGAGTGTATCTAAGAGTGCTGATGCTGTTAGCCCTTTGATTGTCAAGCCCGCCTATACCAGGCCTTTACGCAGGTGGTGTGGACTGTCCATTCATAGGCCAAGAGAAGAGTGCTTATTGGTTTGAAATTTTACCACTGGAATGACTGGCTTGATAACCGAGCCAGTCATTCCAGTTGTAAAATTTAACCCTTTAACACTTAAATTTATTACAACAATTTTCAAATTTCTCATAAAATGTCCATTTACAGACCAAGATAGAGTATTTTTGAAAATTTACCACTGGAATGACTGGCTCATTTATCGAGACAGTCATTCCAGTGGTAAATTTCCAAAAATACTTTTATCTTGGTCTGTAAATGGACATTTCTCAAGACCACTGCAGAGGCCATTTTTGGCCGATATCAGGGTTAAAGAGTCAATGCCAGAATCTGTTCACGGAAATTAGAATATTTGGTTATTGAATGTTTCAGGCCAAGAGAATAATATTGAAAATTTACCAATCGAATGACCGGCTAAGTTATCATATTCTCTTGAGATGCAAATTTACGTTAGTCAAGACCACTGCAGTGGCGGATTTCACCATTAAAGGGTTAAAATATAGTCTTCTAGACCTGCACATCGACATTCACTGAGCAAAAATTGTAATTTTCTTGACAAGTGACCAGGGCTGGGGTAACTGTACATGTAACTGTAACTGACTGTAACTTAGTTACATTTTTCATGTAACTGAAGTAACTTGTAACTGAAGAATTTTTTCAGTTACAGTACATGTGTAATTGAAATGTAACTAGTTACATTGTAAAAGTATCTGAAATTTCAGTTACTTTTTAGTTACATTTCAAATTTTCTACCAAATTTATTACAATTTTCTTAATTTGTGGCATAGCTACTGTTATAGACCGGACATTCCAATATCCCAATTTCAATGTAATCATTCAGGTAAGCTGTTAAATATATTGATGCTAATTTTACTGGAAGATATTGATGCCATGGGCAACACCTTTATTTCCAAGCATCAGTGATATTTATTTTAGAAATTTGCCATTGGAGTAGCTGGCTTGATTATTGGGGCAGTAGTAAATTTTCATATATATATAAGTCGTGTAGCCTACAAAATAGACATTTCTTTGTCAATCTTGACCATTAAAGGGTTCTATTAAAACCCTCTCTAAAGCTAGGATTCCATTAACGCGTATGCGTATCCAAATTTTTTTCCGCTCCCATTGCAAATGGATAGTATGATTTCATATGTCCATATGCATATGCGAACCCTGTCCATATCTGAATTCGGATACGGACAGCATTCAGATGTGGGATTCCTTGAAAATGACGTTTTCATTATGTCATTCATGGGATTTCCCCAAATCGACACTTATTCTGTACATACAATGTATGTTCCAATATAAAAGTTAGTCATAGTAAGTGCGTTGGAATGTGAAACTCACTGAAAAGCTGATAGACTATTTTAGAACATATTCATGCTAGTAGTAGCAGCAGCAGCAGCAGCAGTAGTAGTAGTAGTAGTAGTAGTAGTAGTAGTAGCAGCAGCAGCAGTAGTAGTAGTAGTAGTGGTAGTGGTAATGGTAGTAGTAGTAGTAGTAGTAGTCCAATTGATTGAATAAAATCACTAATTTCGGATACACATACATACAAATGGAATCATTCATTCTGATACGCAGAGGCGTTAATGGAATCCTAGCTTATATCTGTATATATGTCATATTTTAGCAATGATAATCTGAATGTTATTGCTACATCAGGCAGCAACAACCTTTAATCAAAATCTTATACAGCTTTTACATTAATCTACAATGTAGCTTATAAACAGGTTGTTTACTAAATCATTATAGAATTACCGTTTAAAGATTAAATTTGTTGAAGAAAACTTTAGCTCTCTCATAGAAAATGTCCATTTGCAGACCATGCGATTATTTTAGAAAATGCGGCACTGAAATAATTGGCTTGTTTATTGAGCCAGTCATTCCATTGGTAAATTTTCTAAAATATCTTATATTTGTCTGAAAATGGACATTTCTCAAAACAACTACAAAAGCTGTTTTGTTCAGCTTTAGTGTTAAAGGGTTAAAAGGATGAAAAACATCGGCTGTTGAATTGTAAAGAAAGTTAAGAGCTGCCACAGTATGCGTTAACAGCTTGTCCTGTTCTTTTCTTTATATGCTATTGATTAGGCCTTAGGACTTCATTGCTCAACAATTACACTCAATCTAAGGTCAATTCACATAGGTGTGGCGATAAAACTCAAAGGACAATGCCATTGACATGATTGATAAAAGCCATGCCATCAACCATTTTGTTATAGCAGCCAGAATTTATAAAGGGTGGGATTAAACTGGAAAGTTGTTGAACCGTTTGAAAGTACATGTACTCTGACCTGAAAAAAGCTGTTGCTGCCATATGAAGCAACAGCTTTTAAAAGTAAAATTACAAATGTAGTAAGCATAAAGTACTCAGCAGATTATCTGATCAGAATCAATTTTCCATTGCAACTAATGAAAGTAATAAATTATTTTCAAAATATTTATATTCCTATTTGAAATTAAGCAAACATCAAAGCTGATGAACATTTTGAAGATTTAGTATGGAAACTGTTATAATATTGACCCATGGTAGATGGCGGATTATCTTATCATAGAAAGTCAAAGCTGTAAGGAAATCTGTTGAACACTTTGAAAATAATTTCACTGAAAAATGTTGGTACCTATGGTAGAAAGGCTTTCAGTCAATTTAGTTTCAAAACATTCAACCAATTATATCTTACAATAAGATTAATATTTGTTATATGGCATGCCTGGGTTGAAAGGGTTAGAGGAAGAAATTTATATGTACATCTATGAAGGCTGTGGAATTAAACTAGTGTCTTATTATTTTGGAAACAAGTTAAATGAAATTTGTTAAATTGCATATGGTAGCAACAAAATTCAGTCAAACTTATTAAAAAAATTTCAGCAGGTTTGATATTTTTTATCTGAAATGGATTCAGTTCTGTCAGTATTTATATTAGTGGTTATAGTGGTATTTTGTTTCTATATATCTCAATCTTTTGACTACATTACACCTTTTATGATGACATTGATGTTCCCTGATCACATAGTCTTTGATAATAATTATCAAAGTAACTAATGTAACTGAAATGTAACTTTAGTTACATTATGCAAAGTAACTGGAATGTAACTAGTTACATTGCTCAACAAATGTAACTGTAACTGACAGTGCAATGTAAGTGTAATTAGTTACATTTAAATGTAATTAACCCCAGGCCTGCAAATGACCATTGAAGGGTTAAAGGCGCTGATTTCCTCGTCTGATGTCTCAGTATTAATGGAGGAATCCAGTTGTCACTATGCCCCGCTCATCTCTAGCTAAGCTCCTCCCACACTTGGTCCGTGTTGAGATCAGGTTGGTGGTGTATGTGGTAGCCCAAATGTCGGGATAATTAAAAAGGTGTGTCACAGTCGTTCATGTTTTTCTGGATAAATCGTAACCAAACGTGGGTTGGAGGTTGCCTTTGCAATCATAGAAGCTTCTTGATTTTGGCAGGCAAAAAGTCAAACGTCAAGATCATGGAAAAGGGCCAGAATGCTTGTTTACAATACATGCATTCACTGTATATTTCCTCTGGGGTTGACACATTTCTTGAATATTCTTTTATTTGTAGACACCAGATGAATTTGTAGCGGTGATGAATGGTTACAAGCAGAGAAACACGACTAAGTATGTACGCTCAGTCTTCATGCCTCCCGCACATGTTCGAGTTAATGAGCTGCCTACCACTGTGGATTGGCGCAAAGAAGGATACGTTACGCCAATTAAAAACCAGGTAACCATAATTAACCAATCAACATTCAAGCCGACCAAAAATGGTTTCTACAGTCATTTGGGTAAATGCCAATTTGCGGATCAAGAGAGGAAGATTTTTGAAAATTTACCCCTGGAATGACTGGCTCAATAGCTGAGCCAGTCATTCTAGTGATTAAATTTTTTTAAATAATCTCTTGATATGGAAATGGACATTGTCTACGAGAAAATTGAACAAATTTGGAGTTTTAACGGTTACAATGTAACATGTGAAGCAGTGTTCATACATGCATAGATTACAAAGTACAATGTACTTGAATTTTTATATCAGTCCATTGAAAAGTGCTTGAAAATGTGCTTTTCGCAAAATACATATAGGTACATTATAAAAGTTAGATATAAAGCATTGCAAAGTTTGTGTTTATGACTAATACTGCAGGCAAATCCATCCCATCATATAGTCCAATTTTAGAGTCATTGAAAATAATACATGTAGACTACTAGACATGTAGTCGTTGAAAAGTGCTTGATCTGCCAGATCTGTTATATAGACGATGTGAAGCATACAGTTGACAATTTAATGCTCAAAGCTGGTTAAGAAATTAAAAAAATAATTCATAATGAATGTCGATTTGCAGGTCAAGAGAAGGATATATTCTGTATATTCACCACTGGAATTGCTGGCTCGCTTATCGAGCCAGCCATTACAGTGATACGGTGTACATGTAAGTAAGTTACCCAAATACTCTTGGAAATATGGTGCCTGTCAAGGACATTGTCAGGCACCGTACTATCAAATGTCAGGCACAGTCTTGCCGTTTCCTGACATTTTATCAGGTACAGATATAAACAGTCCCAGTAGTTGCAGTGTATAACAAAAAAGTCTGTATACAAGTGTTAACAAAGCCATAAAATATTCATCTACCTCATGACACATGATTAGTTACTTTTTGGTATTTTTCTAATTAGTTCAAGTAAAGAACACTAAAGTAGAATAGTATTGACAGGCAGCAAATTCTGCATGTCGGACCAATACTAAGTAACTGGTGCCTGACAAAGTGTTGGACACTGTTGAAAAAGTTATTTCCAGGCCTGCTCTTTATCCGTAGGTGTGCAGTTTTCAACACTACTTCAGAAAAGATGTCTGGCCCCAATTTTCATTTGCGCGTTAATATCATGTTAATTTCTTAAGGCCACTGTAGAGGTCATTTCTGACTGGCTTGACCAGTACTTATGTTAATCCATCGGCTGCGTGGTCATGCATAGATGTAAGCACTGTCTAATAGTTTTAACCCTTCATGCCAGCTAAAACCAACTTCTGCACTGCTCTTGAGAAATGTCCGTTTATAGTTCAAGAGAAGAATATTTTTGAAAATTTATCACTGGAATGACTGGCTCGGTATCCGAGCCAGTCATTTCCAGTGGTAAATTTTCAAAGATGCTCTTATTGGGCCGGCAAATTGAAATATTGCTTTGAGAATACTGAAGTTTTCCTGCCTAAATTTGAACATTAATATGTTAATCTGTGATTCAGGGCCAGTGTGGCTCCTGCTGGGCGTTCTCCTCCACTGGATCATTAGAAGGACAGCATATGAGACAAAAGGGGAAACTGGTCTCTCTTTCTGAACAGAACCTCGTCGACTGCTCAAAACCAGAAGGTAATCTGTGACAGCAGTGATATACATACAGTACTAATCATGGTTCATAGCACACATTCGGTACAGTGCTTGAGTTCAGAATTTATGTTTAAGGCCCTTAAATGGTGTTGCTATTAACTCTTTGACCCTGGAATTTGTTCAAGGAAATTAAAAGTTTCACATAGAAAATGACCATTTGCAGGCCAAGAGAAGAGAATTTTGAAAATTTACTACTGGGATATGACTGGCTCGGATATCAAGCCAGTCATTCCAGTGGTCAATTTTCAAAAATACTCTTCTCTTGGTCTGTAGTTTCCAGGCTAATTACAGTACAGCTCAGAGTTAACTTAACATAAAATGCGTCTGCAACGCGTACATAGCGGGTCTATTTTAAAATAATGGATGCATCACTTTCCTGTTGTGAATGGTAAAGCAACGCGGTGTGAAAGTAAAACAAATGGGTTGGAAACAGTTTGACAACTTATTACACAACGCATTTATGATATTGGCTAGACAAGTCGTTTGAAATCTGATAACATGAAATGCGTTCATAATTACGCCGCGCTGGTATAACGACATTATGCGAGTTGACCAAGATGGACAACCGATTACTCGGGCATACACACATTATGCAATTATATTTTGCAGGAGGGTACCATAAATTTTCGCGAAATTCCTGTCATGATTTTAGGGGGAGGTCGCATTCAATGTTGAATAATTGGCAGTATGTCGCATTATTAGTTCCGATACAGCTGCCTGGTAACGTAAACATTCCATTCTTACAGAACAAAATGAACCCGGTTACTTATTCACTGCCTAAATTCACCACTAATGAGAAATGCCTCACGCGACTGTCGCCAATCGATAATTATGCGCAGTCGTAGATTCTCGGAAAAGCGTAGCCGTGATTTGATTGGCTTGCTGGACATCTGACGTCATTATGAATGACAATTACTATCGTAGTAAAATTTTGATCACGTGTCATAACGAATTGATGACGTGATTTATTTTAACCAGTCTCTGAGCGACTCGCGATCAACAATGGCGGAACGCAAAATGTACACGTATTCGCGGTGCCACTTTTAAAAGCAATAAAGCAATATCTTAACGCCCACTTTGACTTTTAAATTAATAAAACAAACAATGTCTGGTTCATGAAATATAGTGAAATTAGCTCCCTGACTATTTATAATGTTAACTTTCATGGGTTTATTAAGGCACTATTTATCATCTATCTATGTTATTGCTACGTAGAGGGAGCTGCGGCAATTGCTCATTTCCTCGGCCTGGTTCCCGAGTGAGGCAACAACAATGTGTTATACTCGGCTACGTTACATTGCAATATAGTGAATCCGAATGTCACAAAAAGAAAATCATTAAATCACTTCGGGCGTTTTATTTCCGCGAAAAGCCAATGATATATCGGTACATGTTACAGCTTTAGGGGCGCATAGTATTTCATAACTAGCCCTGAACTAGTCTTTTTTCGTGTAGAGCACCGATGGGGATACTGCACTAGCAGACACGAATCTGCTAATTTGTGCTTCATATTATCAATAAAAACCACACCATCTGCATGTTTTAATAAAAAAGCGTCTACATTAGTCGAGCATTGGTACACATAAGCTATATTTTGACATCTTTAATCCATAATTTTACGTTTATTCGCTGTCTGTTCATCGCGAACACAGGTGATGCGTAGAAGTGATAATGAAGTTGCTTACGGACAATTTTCACTATGATTAACCCATGTCAAATCTCGCCAGTCGGCATGTTTCGCTGCGCTGGATGTTTATAAAAGTCAAATGCGAAACGAACCGATGCTTACGATTCTTGCACTAGATGCAAAACATTCAGGGGCGCAAAACGTTCAGGGGCGCATCGTTACATTAATTCTCAACCGGGAATCATGATTTTGTGTTTCGTAATATAATTTTGATTTTTAATATTACATGTATGTCCCGCTGTCTTTTTTAGGAAAACTTTCTCATATTTACCTTTGCCCCTTCTAGGAAATGTACTGTACCACTAAGTTTGATTGGATCCCGGGTAGTTGGAGCCGTGGAGTTGGTATGTACGCCGGGTATTACGCAATGCACATATGAATCTTTTAAACGCATTTAAAATTTGGCGTCTGTCCCGTTTTGCTTTTAACAACGCATTTGGCACTATCTCTGGGGGACATCAAACAAGTTCAAACTTGCTTATTTACGCATTTAATGCTCATTCTCAACACATATATTTATTAATTTAAATGCATCAAAAATATTAACTAGATGCGTTGTGAATACATTGTGTTTTTAAAACTGATACGTTGGAAACATGCCTTCAACGCATCATGCACGTATTTCAGACCCGTTTGTACGTTAAGTTATCTCTGAGCTGTACTGTAGTTTAACCTTTTAATGATCAAAATTGTTTTAAAAAAAATTAAAATATATACTCTGGATGTCCATTTGCAAAAGACTAATTAAAAAAATGTACACTGGAATGACTGACTCGTGTATTTTTGTGTTAAGCGAGCTTGTTTTAAGTAACCCATTCTGTTTTGTGAAACCATTTTTTCACGTACATTGTGTTTTTATGTACAATATGAAAGGAATTCTGGGAACGGAAAACAGGTTGTGTCCAAAATATTTGCATAACTTTTACACGAACGAAAAATGGGTTAGAAAAATGGGTTGCGCCAATTTGACCATGCCTGCTTTACTGACAGATGAGCTCCCCCTGATGATGTGGGAGAGTTTGACGATGATGTAATATATATATATAATTATCCTTTCAGGCAACATGGGCTGTAATGGAGGTTTGATGGACCAGGCATTTCAGTACATCCTAGATAACAATGGCATCGATACAGAAGTAGCATACCCATATAAGGCTAAGGTGATTCTTTATCATATAATGGGCAAGATTTGTCAAGTTTAACCATTAGCACACTGATGTCAATATTCTATTTTTTACGTTATCAGTAACAAAGGAACTAGTGTACATTTTTCAACAAATTTGGTGGAAGATGTTGCTGTCTACCATCTTCCACCAAATTTGTTGAAAAATAAACACCAGCTCATCTTTTACTTTAATTTGAAAATTTCAAATTTTTACATCAGAGTGGTAATGGTTAAAAATTTTAATCTAGCTAGGGATTGTCCATTTGCAGACCAAAAGAGACAACAACAATTTACCCCTGGAATTCTAGTGATAAATTTGAAAAAAAGTGTTTTCTTGGCCTGCAAATGGAAATTTCTGAAGACCATCACTATAGAGGCTGGTTTTGGCCGGCTTAACCATTAAGGAGCTAAACAGGTTTATTCTATCTGCACTTGTACTAAGACCTTCAGCAGGATGATGAATACCATTAATGAACAAGAGGTTGCCGACGCTCGTCATCCCCTTTTTACCATATTGTAATTTGTAACCATTTAAAAAAGTTTCAGGATTTTTTTCAGATTTTCTTGATTCTTAAGTTTTATCTGGATTTCTTCTGATCACACCACAAGTTGTGGAATCCTAGTGTATGGTCAAACCCTTTATTGTGTTACAATGTAACCGTTAGCACTCTGATGTCAATATTCCATCTTTTACTGGGTCAATATCACAGAAACTGGTGTACGTTTTTTCAACAATTTTGGTGGAAGATGATGGTGTCTACGACAGCACCATCTCCCACCAGATTTGTTGAAAAATGAAATTTGAAAATATAAACTTTTGACACCGGAGTGTTAAGGGTTAAGCTAGAGTGGTCCAGTAGTTTCTGAGATGCAGTATTTGATCCGATCAGGATGCGGTATCCCAGGATCAGGATGCGGTCCCTGACCTTTTATCCGGATCATGGCCAAATTATAGAAATACTCTTGCAGGGCAAGTTCCTATGTTTTGTTAAAACTTGAGCTAAATCAAATCAGTAATTTTCGAGATATCCACAGATCCAGAATTTGGTCCGATCCAGATCCGTTCTTTTATCTGGATTCCGGTCAATGTCTTGCATCGCAAGTTGCGTTGTATTAAAATTTGAGCCAGCTGGAATCATTGATTTATGACATACTTGGGATACAGCTCCGGCTAAACACACTGATAGACGAACACACACACACACTGACAGACAGCCGTGATTGCAATACCCTGTTCCCCTTATGTGGCAATGATAATTACAGCTTATCCGTATTAATGCCAGGGCTAGATATTAACCAGTTATCCTTAAGCCTTTCGTCACATATATGGATCAGTAGGCTATGACATTGTAATAGTATCTGATCAAACATGTTGACCGAAATGGCAAAAACAATTTATTTTTCATCAACCATGTCTAGGGCTTCCACTAGTGGAAGTCCGGGAGTCCTATACTCCCAAAGTTCATGTTTGGACTCCCCAAAAACATACCAAGGAAGTCCGGGACTTCCTCTTTTTTGGCCCTAACATCTCTAAAAACAATGTTGCTAACCAAATTACATGTATTTGAACAATTTTAGACTTCCACATTTCTTGCTTGGACTCCCAATAGCATTACCCAGGAAGTCCCGGACTTCCGGTGTTTAGAAATTAGTAGAAGCCCTGACCATGTCAACCAGTTAGTGTGATCATTGGAAAATGGTCTAGCCAATACACAATGTAGATTATCGAAATACTACTTTTGAACTTGCCAAATATTATTATGTATTTTAGCCACATCTTTAATGCCGCTTATGAACATGTTTGCAGTCAGTCATCAGTTAATACTATCATTTCTACAATCCAGAGAGAATACGTTCTTACTATATAAGAAAGTTGTTGAATATTTTGAAACTAAGTTGACTGCAGCTTTCAGTAATATTTAAACAGGAATCTTTGCCATGCAATTTAAATGCTGGAATTATTCAGGATATCCGCCAATCAAGAAAATTTAATTAATTTTAATCACTAGCCAATGATTTAGCCAATACTGCTTTTCATTAGCCAGATTTCAGTTTTACTAGCATTTAGCTAATTGGCTAGTGGCTAGATCAGTCACTGACAACTATTGAGACTAATATTGTTTTATGGCCTTAATTGTCAAGTCTACCAAATACATGTTCTGCTGTCTGCTTTGAGAAATCTCCATTTGCACACCAAAGTGGACTATTTTTTTTAAATCTATGACTAGCAAGACTGGCTCGAATAATGAGCCAGTTATTCCAGTATTAAACTTTCGAAAAAGAGTTCTCTTGGTCTGTAAATGGGCATTTTAAAACTAAGCTCAAGTTAGAAAATTTGAAATTAGGACCGGATAAATCTTTGTCTAATGATCATCATTGAGCATCTGACCTCTGAGGCTTGGCAGACGACGACCTTACAGGGGCTGTTGAAAACAATTTGAATGAAAGTTGTTGGTGGTGTATACTTTTAGTAATATATTTTTCAAAATAATTGGCATGTCAAGAGTTTTTGGTCGATGATGGTATTGTCTGGCGGCTTTCTTAGCTCTACTTATATATTGTTTTTTATGCAGGATCAAAGATGCCATTACAAGAAATCTGGCAAAGGTGCCACCGATATCGGATTCCAGGATATATCACATGGCAATGAAACAGCTCTGAAGATTGCTGCAGCAACTGTTGGTCCTATCTCTGTGGCGATTGATGCTAGTCACACATCATTCCAGTTTTACAAGACTGGTGTTTACTACAGTGAGGAATGCAGCTCCGAGCAGTTAGATCACGGTGTTCTCGTGGCAGGATATGGAACGTTTGAAGGAAAAGATTATTGGCTCGTAAAAAATAGGTAGGTTATTTACTCTCTTTGCGACATGTATCTAACAATTTAGGCCCCTTTATGTCAACAGCGCCTTAAAGCACTCAGTCAAAATACTACATATCAATGGATGACTCCAGTTTTAGTTATTCCCTGCTCCTCTCTACCTATTCTCAACCCATACTTTGGCCATTGGAATCGATCGATCCACTAACTCCCTGACTATCAATTTCCAGAAAACTATACAGGTAAGCTGTTGAATATTTTGAAACTAATTTAACTGGGTGCTGTTGCTGCCTATGTCAGTATGCCCAGTGCAATTAGTTTCAAAATATTCAACAGCATGTTTATTAAATAGTAACGGCATACAATTCGGACAACAATGCTTAGTCCGTCATGAATTAAGCATGTGTGACGAACTTAACGTGTGACTACGTCATTCATGACATAATTGATAAAAGCATCACGTTGATTATGACATGATTGACTGAGAAACTGGAATCCCTCATTAACTCTATAACGGACAAGATTTAAAGAAACTGCTCCGTGGATTTCCTTTTGTAGGCATATAGAAGTCTATCTTGGTAAATTAACTATTGGGAATTTGCAAAAATAGCTTTCTATTGTTATGCAAATTGATATTTCTTGTGACCGCTACAGAGGCTCTCATTGGCCGGCTTGACCATTAAAGCCATAACTCTTTCACAAACAAATCTTTGAAAAAGTATATTCTTTACAGTATAAAACATTCCGTTGAATATTTTGAAATAAATTTTGCTGGAAGTCATTGCTGCCTTAAGTAGCAACAGCTTCCAATAAAATTAATTTCAAAATATTCAACAGTTTGCCTCTATGGTCGTGTTTAAAATGAGATATGGGGAAATTCATCAGTGAAAGAGTCAAGAAAATCCCAATTTGTGCTTAGCCTGTGTCCAAGAGTAAACAATGACAGTCATTCTATTGGTAAATTTAAAGATTTCATAAGTTGTGCGTACGCGTGTGTGTGTGTGTGTTTTATAATTTATGTTAAATCGGCTTTCACGTGAATGTGTTTCTCTTTGCAGTTGGGGCACAACATGGGGACTAAGTGGTTACATTATGATGGCGCGTAATCGTCAAAATAACTGCGGAATCGCTACTAGTGCCAGCTATCCATTGGTTTAGAACGCAACTCGGACATCATTCCGTGACGATACAGCGCGAGTCATCATCAATGAAAACACAACAACTACAACAATGAGTCAAAACTGGCTGTGATTACCGATTACAATAATTTCATGAAAATGTGTTATTTTTCATTTTAATATTGAATAATAAATAACTTGCGTAATCAAATGTCTAGTGATACTTACAAACTTACAAAAATATTTTATGCTGCTGCTTTTACTGTCTCACTGCTTCAAGGCACCAGACAGTAATTGCAATGAGTAGCAAAAACTATTTAGCATACCCAGAGTTAAAACCCATGGAAAAGGTTGTCTGCAAAAACTCAGCAGACATGGTTAATGGTCAAGATTCTTTAAAAAGTACAATCGCTACTTAGTGAATGTCAATTTGCAGGCTAAGAAGAGAATATTTCTGAAAATTTATGAAATTACAACTAAAATAATATAATCGAGCCAGTTATTTTAGTTGTAAAATTTCAAAAATAGTCTTGTTGGCCTACAATCGATTTATGGACAATTCGAATTCCCACTCCAGCGTCATCTAGCTGCATATCTTCGACAGCAGATAAGTATTGTAAGGAAACTAATGATTTGTAATGGTTACAGATGTAATTTCTGGAACTGATGATATTTAGAGATCATCAAATTTATAGCGGTATTGTACACTGTACATGTCACCGTAACAGTTTGGAAAATTCAATTGCAATTTAATAAATATTCTTTGGAATATTTTGAAACTAATTTGACTGGGCGCTGTTACCGCCATAGTCAAGTTAGTTTTAGAATACTCAACAGCTTAGTCAACTACATAATGGACCGTTCCGGTTTTAACTATTCCCCGACCATCTCTAGCTAAGCTCCACCCACACCTCGCTCGTGTTGGGATCGATCGATCTCTGAACACCATGACAATCAATTTCCAAAAAACTACACAGGTAAGCTGTTGAATATTTTGAAACTAATTTGACTGGGCGCTGTTACCGCCATAGTCAAGTTAGTTTTAGAATACTCAACAGCTTAGTCAACTACATAATGGACCGTTCCGGTTTTAGCTATTCCCCGACCATCTCTAGCTAAGCTCCACCCACACCTCGCTCGTGTTGGGATCGATCGATCTCTGAACACCATGACAATCAATTTCCAAAAAAATACACAGGTAAGCTGTTGAATATTTTGAAACTAATTTGACTGGGTGCTGTTGCTGCCTAAGGCAGCAACAGCGCCAAGTCAAATTAGTTTCAAAATATTCAACAGCATATTTATTAAATACCAAAGAATTACAAAGACATACAATTCATACAACGTGTCGGAGTATTTAAGATTTGATGACATGTCTCTATGGAACTCTTTGTGACGTAATGGTTGTGACATCATCATGCAGGGGGCTGAGCTGATTGACGTCATACGATATTAGATGATGGATGGATACTCTGGAAAGGTGAGTTATCTGACTGCTGAGTTTTTGCTCACAACATATTCCAGGAGTTAAATCTATGGATCTGCTAAATACTTTAAAAACAATTTAACTCGACCCACTGAATATTTTGAAAATAATTTCACTTAAAGTTGTTGGTGGCATAGCCACCAACAACTTTCAGTCAAATTGATTTCAAAATATTCAGCAAGTTTTTGCTTATTTGAAATTATTGTCTGGCCTTGCGGCAGTGAGCCAGTTAAATCGAGATTCTTGAAACTCGATTTTCAGTGTTAGATTTATTTTCTGTATATATATATAAATGTATATTATATATATAACAGGTTGTTTGTGCAAATTGTATCCATTTCATTCACCTAACTGTGTTAACGAGAAGAATCATGTAAATATTACTGAACACAATCTTCCATGAAATCCCAAGGTATCGTTTCCAACAGTAAACCGATGGTTATTTTGAAACTTATTTAACCGGAAACTGCTGTTGCATTCAAAATAATTTTGAAATATTCAACAGATGGTCTGTATTTAACCCTCAAAGTTGTTTTTAAAAACTTAAATTTTCTCAGAAAATATCCATATGTAGACCGAGAGAAGATTATGGATTTATTTTCCGTATATATTGACTTTCTGCCATTATAATTGTGCTTATTACACGTACATGTATTATAGCCTATAAATGAGCGACTTCCAAATTCCATACACATTATGTATGCCGTGATTATGTATAATATAAGATAAGCAAACCTTAAAATAATCAATAATTTATATTGTCAAAAATATTAATATTTGTTTTTATATCTGTGAAAAAATGTTTTTAGGGTGAAAGTATTTTGTAACCTTTCAGGAGAAATCTACCAAGAAAAATTTCAATAAAGTATACAAGTTACATGTACAGAGTCACCGTTATGTAGACAGAAACAATACACAACCTCTGATTGTACAGGTGTGTTACTGTAGAAGGGTAATAACTTGATTTTTCATCCTGATTACTTGAGAACATCTAAATTTTGCATTGATACCTTTTCACAGGACTGATGAGATACCTTGACGCCCTGATGTGTTGCCTTAAAGTTGAATAGTTATGTAGTGCTTAACATGTACCAATAACATAGGGCAATGAATAAGTTTTCTCTTTTATGTAACAGAGTCTGAAAATTGTTTCATTAAGCAAAACAGTTTGTTAGCACTATATGTTACTATTAAGCATTAAACACTGCTTCGTTTAGCGTCAGATCAGCTTTAATGCCGTCTAAAATTATTAATGTTATTAAGGCATCATTGCTTGCTATTTTTAATGGCATGTTCAAGCCATGCAACTTGAATGTGGCTCATGAGGTTAGGTTAGAAATCTTTATCAGTGAGTTACGGTTCTTCCTGCGCACGTGACCTGGAGCTATGATTGATAACTTGCACCGCCCATGGCGGACGTGTCACGTGTAGTTTTGCCCTTAATCATCAGGATTTGGCAAGAAAATCTCAATTTCTGCTTACTGAATGTCCATTTGCAGGTCAAGAGAAGACAATTTAACACTGGAATGACTGGCTCGATTATCAACCAAGTCATTCTTGTGGTAAATTTTCAACAAAGTCCTTTCTTAACCTATAAATGGACATAGGTCAAGAGCTCTGCAGAGGTGGTTTTCGCCCTGTTGACCATTAAAATGTTAATGCTTTATTTGATTTAGTAATTGACTGCAAAAAAATTAACCTTTAGTGGTCAAACCGACCAAAAATAGATCATGTAGTGGTCTTGAGGAATGGCCATTTGTTGTTAAAAAGAATACTTTAAAAAGATTTTTCACTATAATGACTGCCTTGATATCATAACTGAGCCAGCCATTCCATTTGTTGATTTTCAAAAATAGTCTCACAGTTCACATTAACTGTAAAAGTATTCATTTTCATGATCATTAACATGTTGCGGGAAATATAATGCATTTGGCACTGATTGCCAAAAATTATATATATAACAGGTTGTTTGTGCAAATTGTATGCATTTCATTCACCTAACTGTTAACTAGAAGAATGATGTAAATATTACTGAACACAGGGTATCGTTTTCAACAGTAAACCGATGGTTATTTTGAAACTTATTTAACTGGAAACTGCTGTTGCATTCAAAATAATTTTGAAATATTCAACAGATGGTCTGTATTTAACCCTCAAATTTGTTTTTAAAAACTTAAATTTTCTCAGAAAATATCCATATGCAGACCGAGAGAAGACTATTTTTGAAAATTTATCACTGGAATGACTGACTCGTTCAGTAGTAAAATTGAAAAAATACTCTTCTATTGGTCTACAGATGGAGATTTCCCAAGACGACTGCAGAAGCCATATGAGAAAATTGAAATTTTCCTGAACAGATTTGAAGGTTGAAAATTTAATCAAACATGTTTAGTAAAATGGCAAAGCCAATGAGCTTTATATTCCATTTCCCAGTGAAGCTTTTAGTTCTAATATTCATGGCGTTCTCTTCATTGTTCTAATTTTTGTATGACAATTCTGTGGTATGCACACATTTTAGTTACTTAATTAATAAACTTAATTTGTTTGATTTTTTTTTGCTATTTTGCAGGTTTCCTTTGAAAAAATTTAAAATTTGCTTCAGCGTGCATCAATTTATTTCATTGCTTACAACTAAATCGCACATTCTAAAATGCGCTCAGCTTTTGGAATTTTTAAATCTGTATTAAAGTACTGTTTTCTTTTTATATATTAACTGTCTGACTGCTGCAATCCACCAGACAATAATTTCATTTTGCAATAACTCTAGACCCGCTGAATATTTTGAAAATAATTTGACTGAAAGTTTCAGTCAAATTGTTTTCAGAATATTCAGCATGTCTAGAGTTAAAACCCATGGAAAAATTAGTCTGCAGAAATTCAGCAGGCACATAATTAAGCAGATTTGTCTATTGATTGTATGTAAAATGAATGAGAGAAAAAATGCTTTAAGTTTACAAATATGTCAATAATTGCTGTGCTCGCATCATAAATTGTTATGTTTTATAAATTTTCTTTAACTTTTCAAACGAATTTTTCTTAAATTTGGATTTGTTTTGCTTTCTTGGGTCGTGGTATTAATTTATGTATATGTCTATAAATATTCACTTGTTCAAAAGGCACTAAAGGCTAAAAATGACATCCAGAACACGCTTCCGATTATTTAACATAGTTACTGTATATAATCAAAGTTGTATGATCAGGAAATATTCTCTTACATATACAAGGGTCAAAATGTTCACTTCCACTCATTTTTAAGGCCTCAAATTGCTATGGATGACCTCACATCCATGGATGAATTCATATCCTGGAAATTTGCATTGCTTGTTATGAAAGGATGACCTCAGTTCAGTTTGGATGACCTCATTAAATGTTTCAATTCTCAAACATTTTGACCCATATACATGTATAAGTTTTCAGTTGTATAATAGTTATAGCCACGTACAAAATTTATGCGCTACAAATATTTCCAAAGCCATTTGTTGCTATCCCAGGCTGATTCATAATAAGGACAATTAGTTACCTCCTTGGCTACACTCAAACAAATACGACATCCCGGAGAGTTACCTCCTTGGCTACACTCAAACAAATGCGATATCACAGAATTACCCCCTTGACTACACTCAAACAAATGCGACATCACAGAGAGTTACCTCCTTGGCTACACTCAAACAAATGAGACATCCCATAGAGGTACCTCCTTCCTTGGTTACACTCAAACAAATGCGGCATCTCGGAGTTACCTCGTTGACTACACTCAAACAAATGTGACATCACAGAGAGTTACCTAATTTTCTTATTTATATTACGAGTTCAAGTAATTTGTTTGTCAGAAATTTAGATAAATATTTAGTATAATGTCTTATCTTCATCCTTTAGGACTCAAGCCGGCCAAAACAGCTTTTGCCGGGGTCTTGAAAAATTTCCATTTGCCGACGAAGAGAATATTTCAGAAAATTTACCACTGGAATGACTGGCTCACTAACCAAGGCAGTCATTCCAGTGCTAAATTTTCGAAAGATCTTGGTCAGCAAATGGACATTTTGTATTAGAAAATTGAGATGTCTAACAGATTTCAGACCTAATGGTCAAAATTTGTCCAAAAAATATATAAATTTCTCACTGAATGCTTATTTGCCGAGCAAGAGAAGGCATAAAGATCTGTCACTTATAATCTGTTTTCAACCTAATCTCTTATTTTGCTTTATCTAATGCTCTACTTGGTGCAAGTATGTTATTTATAACTTTTTGTAACATCTGTGTATCAGATTTTTGAAGATCTGCCAATGACTTGCATGTATATAGTTTTTTGCAATCTTAGTTAATGTATTCAAGAATTCTATGATTTATATTTCGAAATAAAGCCAGTGTTTGGTACATATTCTTCTGAGTATTTTCATTCAATATTACCACCAATACTTAGCCATTTAATCACTGAAATTCCAGTATTTCATTTACATGACAACAGTACAAATATGTTTAAGCTGTTGAATATTTTGAAACTAATTAGACTGGAAGCAATTTCTGCCATAAATGTCAAGCAGTATAGAGAGATCCGATTTGTCACTCAAGTCTATGAAGTCATGATCAATTATATCACATGTAGGCGGACATCACGATCGTAATAAAGTATTATAACCCTATCATGAAGCTAGAAATGTCTGTCAAGTGTACAAATTATGTCTTGGATGGATTTAAAATTGAATAAAGTTTTGAGTTTTTCAACGACGTTCCTGCATAGTTAGTTACCTTAACCCTTTAACCCTCGAATTTATTCAAGAAAATTTCAATTTTCTCATAGAAAATGTCCATTTGCAGACCAAGAGAAGACTATTTTTGAAAATTTACGACTGAAATGACTGGCTCGATTATCGAGCCAGCCATTCCAGCGGTAAATTTCCAAAATAGTCTTCTTTTGGTCTGCAAATGGACATTTCTTAAGGACACTGCAGAAGCTGTTTTTGGCTGATATGAGTTAAAGGGTTCAAATTGGTTTTCTGGTAAGTCAGGTGTCTAAGTATCTAACTTGATTCTATCACAAATACAATGTGGGCGTGGCATAGCTAGTAGAGGCTCCCTCCGTGGCAGGTGATGCTGTACAGTAGGATAATCTCCAAGACATACATGTGCTGCAGAGGCTGTCATATCTAACTTTGTATGTGTGCAGAACATGGTATGGTAACAATAGCTTGTCTTCGGTTGGAGGACGGAAGTCAGAATGATCAGACTTTCGTCCTCCAACCGAAGACAAACGTCAGGTATACTTCAGGTTCGTGGCTTATCACTTTTTACCAGTTTAAATTAATCAGCAAAATATGGTAGGAGCTACTACAGACAATCTCCAACGAGAGATAATCCTGCCTTCAACTTCAGAGCTAATTTTTCTTGCAGAAATAGCATGAGAAGGGGACGATTGGTACCTCGCCCCATCCCCCCTGCCAACATATATGTAAGGGAAACAAGAGGCCGAGGACTCCCAGGCTCCAACGTACCTGAATTATCAGTGTGGCGCTTTGTGGGAGCCACACGAGCGGCTCTTGCCATCCCTTTAATGTCAATATTTGTTTACAAATACTTTAAAAAGAATAATGATAAAAATATGTATCTATAAGATTTAAAGTTTCGAGCAGTCCTAGCTAATTGGCTGGTATGGTGCGGTTATACATGGATTACGGCGTAACAATTTAACGTTACTCAGAATGACAACTCGTCATTCTGGGGTGGTGACAATTACTCTAACATAATAATAATAAGAAAAGTAAGTAATAATATAAAACCTATGTTGTTAACACTATCAATATTTCCAGAACTTATACGTCGCCCAATCAACTTATGAATTAAGGTCCATGGAAGTCTAGATACGTTTGGGTCGACCGGTCATTATATAGCACATTGGTTTAGCCCAGTCGTGGCACTGAAATATTTAGTTCCGTCACATCGCCGGTTGATGTCGCCATTCTGTTGAGGTACACTGTTGGAATGAGCGGCGTCTGGACGATGATGCGTGTTGTGGAGGTAGTTGTTGCCGTCGTGCTAAATGCGGTGATTGTGTTGCTGCCGGTTGTTTGTGCGCTGCTGATAGTGGTGGTGGTACTGGTTCGTGCAGATGCTGTAGGCATCGCGATGGTGCTGGTGAACGTGTTGCTGACTCGTGGTATTGTTGGCGTCGTGATGATGCTGCTGACTCATGGTGGTGTTGGCGTCATGATGATGCTGCCTCGTAGTGATGTTGACGTGGCACTGGTGCCGGTGGCTGGTGTGCTTATCGTCGTGTTGCCGGGTGTCACGGTTGGCCAACAGCACGACGTTGGCATGGTGTGCATTTGACCACGTATGGCTTACACTATCGCTCATGTTGATCCAATGGAATCAGGTTTTAATGTTCCGTAGTTCGTTCGATGGCTAAATGGCCAGCATTATGCAGTTGTTCTAGAATCATGACTCGGGGAAATGCTCGGGACAATAATACAGTTATTTATATACAGAATGTCATTGTACACCTGCCACTGCACATCGTTGGTAGTAATGTTTTGCCACGGTCGACAAGGGACTAACCGATTCCCTGGAAGGGCGGACCCGCTCCTGGATCCACATGTATATTTGTCGTATTTGCACGTCTGTTGCCTGTTCATGGGCGAGCTCAGCCACATTCCAGTCCTCGCAATGCAGCTCCATCTTATGGAGTACGCGAGCCATACCTTAGCTGCGACTTGGGATAGAACGGCGCCAATTGCAAAAGCAGAGGCATCCGTGTCTAGGATGAAATTGGTGTTATGGTTCAGGTGAGCAAGAATTGGCCTGGTTGGGTCTGTCCTTTTCGGTTATTAGCTCACCTGGCCGAAAAGGCCAAGTGAGCTTATGTCATGGCGACCGTCCGTTGTCCGTCCATCAACTTTCGAAAGGAAAATCGATGTTGGCTTAAGTGGTCTATGAGGTAGGGTGCTCTCATATAGGTGTTTGTTAAATACACTGATGGAGTCTCCAGTGTCCACGGTGGCACTGGTGGATATGCAGCCAAAGAGACAGGTGCACTTGTATATAGTCTTGTGCGGTGTTTGAGGAAGAGTTTCCAGGGTAATGCCCTGGCTATCTTCCTATACGGCGCTGTTGCAAGTTCTGTGTTGGCAGAGACAGAGTCGGGGTGGCGTGGTTAGTAGTGGTGCGGTACTGGTGGTTGGTGAGTGTGGGGTGGTCGGTGTATCAGTGTTAGTGGTAGGTAGGAGAGGATTAGCGGCGCCGGTGTAGAGTTTTAGCTGCGGAGCCCACTTAGGACAATGCATCATCCTATGCTACTTAGAAGCACAGAAGAAATAGTGCCTAATCCATCGCCTATCTTTATCTTTGTTTTTTTAACTTTCTTGGTCCATTTTGGCGGATGGGTGCAACAATCTGAAACACTACTACCGTCACTAATGGATGCAGTGGGTGATGGTGGAGGGATACTTGTATTGCAAACCACTAGAGGGCACCGTGTGTTTGGTGCCATATTGGTTTGGTGTGCTGCTAGGACAAACTACTGTTCTACAAAGGAAAGAGGGGCCGTGTTCAGCTTGGGCGGGAACAGCCGTCGCCGGAGAAGGAGTTGGCGTCGGTAGATTTGACGCAGCATGTGTCGCAATGTACCGGCTTTGGGGAAGCCTAGGGTATTGGTGTGCGAGAGTGAGCGGTTGTTGTGGTCGTTGGCGTTGTTGATGATGTTACTGCATTTGTGTGCTTGTGGCCGATGGCCTGTGTTGAGCTGGGGCGAGCGGATGGGCACCAAGCTGCCTTGGTTATCGGTGCCCAAATTAATTTGACGCTGGATCTGGTTGTGGCGTGGTACAGCCTGGATCGTTTGGGTTGGCGGGTCGTTGATTCTGGCAACACTCCCTCAAATGGTCAGGCTGTCCACATTAAAAACAGTCACCAACTCCAACGACCACAACTTCGGATGTGGCATGGTGCATGTGGTGTTTTGTGTGGCTATTGTGGCTGATAACGTGGTGAACAGGTTGGTGAGAGATGCCATTTGTGCCGTTACCTCTTTCAACCTCGCGTTTGTTTTTTTGCAGTATCCGTTGTTGTTGTTGCGTCCAAGGCCATTATGTGATGCTTGCTATTGGGTTTGTGCTGGATCTAGTGGGTGTTCTTGATACACCAACGTTTCGGCGGGTGTGGTCGAAGGTGATGCAGTGTTGGGGGTGGTTGTTGGTGTCGCGTATTCTACCTCATTTACTGGATGAATTTGATGCCGCACATTCTTTTCCCGCTCCAAGAAATTCTCTATTCTTACGGCGGTTGCTGTTAAGGTTTGGGGACTGCCATGTTCTAATGGGAACACCTTCTTTTAGAGCGGGCTGGGCACCTAGGGCATCTATAAAGGTATCAAGTTGTAAATGGGTCGCTCCTTTGATGTTGGTGTTAGGATATGCCCTCATTACTAGGAGTACCAAAGCATTCTGAAAGTGCCCTTCCAAGGGCTCTGTAGGGTGGCGAGATGTCTAACCCAAAGTAGGCCAAGACCAGAAGTGCCTTGCCCTACAACTTGGCAACCAGCTAGTCACCCATTTTTGGTTCGTCCACTGGTTGGTATGGCTAATCATTTCAAATTGGCACTGGTAGTTTTCCCAGTCACATTCCCCAATAAATTTGGGGGGAAGTATGACTCGGCCGGTGTTGTGAAATGGGGCGATGGGTGCAAAGCCTCGTGTAATGGCAAGACGGATTGGTGTAAACGTGGAAGGAGTGGGAGAATACTGTGGGCATCTTTGACCGTGGTGTGGTAGTATGTATAACCTATCACGTTCATGGTCCTGTGGGAACTGTGGGTAACACTGTGTTGGTGTTGGCGATTCTTTACATACATGTTCCTGTGGGTGCCGTGGTTCATAATAATATGGGTCTACAGTTGACCCTGGCGGCCTTTGTACAGGAATAGGTCTGTGTATGGACGCCATGTCTTATGGCAACTGTTCACTTATTCTTTATGGCAGTTCAGTAACACTTGCACCCATTGGCCTGCCTGGTGTGTTTCATGTCTCCGCCTTCCTCGGCGACCGCCTAGTACTCCACACAGGATGCAGCCTAGGCTATGTGCCTTTCCAATATATGCATGAGATAAAGACCTATTCGAGTTCAGGGAACTAGAGCCGCTAGTTCAGGGATAGATATAACTGGGTCCCACCCCAGTTCAGGGAGCTATACACAATTAACGGTTCAGGGAGTTATAAATGGACATAATCAGAATGAACGCTGTTTACTCATAGCAGGGGCTGCAGCCTGACTGGACCTGGCATCACTGACTGCTCCACCATGCTCAACAAGTAACAGGTTACACCTTCTCACGCATATACCCTCCTTCCCAAAGAATCACTGTTCATTACCTCTGATCACAGGAGGCATGACTCACAATACGAATGCTTGCCATGGCGTGACTGTACAGTGAGCCATCTTGACCACTCATAACCAGAAACGGGTTGATGAACTGACATGATCAAGACAACCGGCCAGTGAACCAGTCGATAGTGATCACCATCTGGGCTCATGCTCATGGGCAACCGACGGTCTGATCCGAACCTATCTGCTGACAGTATACAAACTTTGACCACTTTCACCGCCATTGCCTGCAGGGCATCTCTAACAGACCACACGAAAATCTGCAGAGACTTGGAGCAGCCTGGGTGAGGTTTGTTGCCTCCTACCATGCATGCCCACTTACTGATATAGGATGGTGACCCGAAATCTCTAGGGTAACACCAATCTCAGCAGCATGAACAGTGCATCGACTAGACGGTACCACGGTAGGATGTTAGACACTGAGGCCTTCAGTTTCTCCTTTGCACTATACCAACTGTTTAACTTGTCCTTGGGCCCACTGCCGCCTGTTACTGTCACACCTTTTAGGAGCCTATCCCTCTCTGGTGATGTTGAGTTGGTCATCCTCTATATGGCGGAGGTCCAGGAGATGACTGTGGGCGATAGGTTGCATGTGTGGTCGTGGTTGTAAGTGTGGCGGGTGGTGTGTCTCGGCGCATGACTTCATGTAACCCGTTGTTGTAGATGGTCCACGTTCCTTGTTCCATAACGAGGCGATGGAGATGTATGGCGGAGTATGGGCAATGAAGTATATCGCGGGGGACACATGGGCCTGTGTGTATGTATTCACGATTGTTGCAGTCATATTTCCGGTGACTCACTAGATGGACATGGAGTGTAAGAATGTTGATGATGGCCCATCAGGGGACTTCTAGGTCGATATTCATAATCCGGCATAGGTGTTTGATGTCTGTCATGAATGACTGACAGGATTAGGAATGACAGATCGGCCTGGGAGGTGTCAATCAACGAATAACTGGCGAATATTGCTGTCGTTGGTGTGCGGCTGATCCCGCACGGGGGATGTTGTTGTTCGACAGGTGACTGGTTACGGCGCGTGCTCCTCTACCATCCAAATACTCCCCATACTGTTCAGGGACATACTGGTTAAAGTGGAATGGCGGCTGGAATAGTCGAGAGTCATAAAGAGGTGAGGGTTCACTGCTTCGAGCCCCACATCAGGCGCCACTTGTAGCTCCGACGCTGTGCTGCTCCACCAATTCTTCCTCGGATTCTGGCTCATACTCAAGGGATTCGCCGGCCCGACGATGCTGGTTAGCTGACCTCTGGGATGGAGACTGGAGACCGCAGGCTGCCGGTGATGGCAAAGACCGACTTCTCGAGTCATTCACATTCCAGTAGGGCCGGGCGACCATTACCGCCTATGGTGAACACCAGGCTCATCTCGAGTATTCGTACAGCTGGTGTGTCTGCATTATTGTTCCTTAATTTGCTATATATATAATATATATAGGTACCCCTGTAAAGTAGGAATCCTAGCGCGGCTAACTAGTTTAATATAAACTAATAACTCAAGCGGGTCAATAAAGCTATGGTGTGTTAAATTATATATGTGTAGTTATTTATATATAGGGATGCACGCTGATTTATGTGGAGGTGGAGCGCCGGCTTCAACAGAATCTGGCACTGTCATCTTTTGAGCTAGTCGATGGTTTAGTCCAGGATAACCTTTATTGAGTCCAAACACATAGGGTGTATGCCTCAAACGGCTTAGGCCTACTTAACTTTAATAATGGGTTAATTTCCTGGAGGATGAGCCTGGGTAGCCATCTCGGCACATACCCATTGGACTACTCCCTCAGGCTGACTGGGCGGCGAGTCTGAAGCCGATGAGCGAGTTCTAAACATGTGTCAGCTCAACCACAAATAGCAAGACAAGGACAGATAATGCGCAAAGCCATTGAATAAGCAACGCATCTATTTACGGCGAGGTTGAAGAAGTGGGTGGTAGACTATGGTGACCTTTCTGGAAGGCGTGGAGAGCTGATTGGCTTCTCCCAGTCACCATAGGGTTAGTCTGCGAACCAGGTCTTTTTCCATCACCAATAGTGTAGACAATGAACCATATGAGATTCGTTCCAATGGAGCTAACTTTTATCTGCGTCAGGATTATGTAACTGCCTTGAGGCTCACTGCTAGGCCATTCCTACTATAATTAATGTTTTTGCAGTGATTCCTACTTTGGCTTATAGAAGTCCTAGAGGTACTGGTGAGGGTACTAGAGAAGTGTGTGAGACATCACCATTTCGATTCTAACCATTGAGAAACCTCTGCAATTTCTCGGGTCGGCTCTAACCAAACTGGTGGAGGAGACTACCAAACAATTAATGGCCAGAGGGCCAGAGAGTCGTAGAAAGAAATAGCTGCTCTAGTAATTTAGAAGGCTTTACAGTTAGTAGCCAATTATGGAAACCGGCTGGCTATGTAGATGGCAGCATAGCCGAGAAAAAGGCTTTACAATAAGCAGCACTCCTTTGTTCAAGCAGTTGTCCCTAACTACTTTATCTTAACAAAATATCTGAGCTAATACTAGTTAGGTTTTGTGGCTATATCTCGAGTCTATTGGCAGGCACGAGAGATGGCTCTAGTGAAAAAGTGTTTCTGTATTTAGAAAAATAAGTGGTGTAGTGAAGCTGTATAGCATAAATTTAAGCATTGCACGATTTAAATATATAACCATTTAACTTAACAAAATGAAAAAGTATCTAACAGAGTTTAAAATGTGCTCACCGTATTACAATCTATACAGTGGAATCATGTCTTGCTGACCTACCATGCTTAATTACAATCAGCGCTAGTAAAAATGAAAATAACTATATTACAATAAAAATAAGTGCCTATTAGTCATCAGCGCAATAGCTTGTTGGCGCCTGTTAGTCATCAGCACATGTTGACCCAGGAGTTTGTTGGCGCGGTCTTCAGGAAACAGTGCTGCATTCGATGTAGTTGGCGATTCATAGTCATTGGAAATAAATAATAGCACAAAGGTTATCAGTCTAATTTACTGCGGTGCCCAAATCAATGTTCGCAGTTAGAACAGTGGTCATAACATTGTAGAGGCACTGGATACGTGTATGGTTTTCGCTACCACTTTTTGGCATGGTACGGCAGGTTTGGCAAGATATCAGTTCAGGCCAATCATTTCACATAACGTTTCTGATGTTATAGACCAAAAGTGTTGGCATCACCAATCGGTCACGGAGATTTAGTTGGCGAGGGTGACCTAATTTTTAGTTGTTATATAACCCCTGGAAGGGGGTTCCAAAAACTAGCATTTTGTTGGTAGCATCTTCCCATCCCGGCCTTGTTGGCTGATACAGCTTATGCTGGTGTAGATTGCGTTAGACGAGCTCTGCATAGTAGCTATTGGAATGTCTTCTACACTGGGCTGACGCCCCGACCCAACTGCAGAATGAAGCTAGTGCGACTCCTTATATACTATATGGTGACCAATCAGCAGTCACCATAGCAGAGCTCGACCAATTATCATGCACCAAGTGGAGGAGATAGCATGAGAGTAACACATGTTTATGAGGTCACATTACCTTCACCCTACCAACACGTGTGCGATGGCGATCTAAACTAACGTAAAAGAATAAAAAGGCCAATTATTATTTTCCTGATGTCTCTGCCATTCCTGGACCGATTTCAGTTCTGTAAACAGATTCGTTTTTCTCAATGAATGCTGGTAATAATTCATGTGGATGAATATGGCCTAGTATTAAGGATTCCCCAAAATACAGGCAATAATATACACGAGAATGTCTATTCCCCACACTCAGTGCAGCGTGGGTAGTCTATCTCTAATTGCCATGCATGCACACTAGGGGTTCTTATGGACTCTATCATTCTAGGCTCTATTATCTGTAGCTACATGCGCTGGTCTATAGAACCAGTGGAGTGTGGGGTCAGAGCATGGTCAGATCGGGTCATCCTGTACCCAGCTAACCCAGGTTGGTTCGTACCCGGCCGAGCGATCCGCGCTACATTACTACCTCATCATACACGGTGAACCAGCCTCTCCAATGTTCCATCCCAATCCCTGTCCCCATGCTGCATACATTATCAGTAAAAGCAAATAAACAGTAGGCCCTACTGTATGTGGGTCGTACATGTGCTATTCTAAATTGAGCAATGTGTGTGTGTGTGTGTGTGCGTGCGTGCGTGCGTGCGTGCGCGTGTGCGTGCGTGCGTGTGCGTGCGTGCTTAAGTGTAACTACGTATAGATGGTGTATACATGTAGATTGTGCATGTATGTGCCATATACATTGTGTATATGTATGTGTCCGTGCGTGCATATGTGCGTGCATGCATGTGTATGTATGTATGTATTATGTATTTTTATTTTATTGACGCACTGGCAACGTGCCGCTTCAATTTCCATGTGCTAACTTAGCCGACAGTGATGTACCCGTTAGTTTAATTTGTTGATCACCATCTCCCGGTCAGGGGATCGAACCGCCATTCTGCAACTCCGCATAGCATCAGCAACCAGGCATCTTTCCACTGGACCACCACACCAAGACTAAAAGTCAAGGATTGGCCGACCAGCTTTCACATTGTCTGATATACTGACACACTGACGATTCATATGGGACTATCTGTGGATGCATCTGTCACAATCAATCCTAGGCTTTTACGCCTATGTCCGTGCGTGCATATGTGCGTGCATGCATGTGTATGTATGTATGTATGTATGTATTTTTATTTCATTGACGCACTGGCAACGTGCGGCTTCAATTTCCATGTGCTAACTTAGCCGACAGTGATGCACCCGTTAGTTTAATTTGTTGATCACCATCTCCCGGTCGGGGGATCGAACCACCATTCTGCAACTCCGCATAGCATCAGCAACCAAGCATCTTTCCACTGGACCACCGCACCAAGACTAAAAAGTCAAGGATTGGCCGACCAGCTTTCACATGTCTGATATACTGACACACTGACGATTCGTATGGGACTATCTGTGGATGCATCTGTCACAATCAATCCTAGGCTTTTACGCCTATTGTACTCTGACTCCAGCACGGCTCTGGCAGTATATGTATTTTTATTTCATTGACGCACTGGCAACGTGCGGCTTCAATTTCCATGTGCTAACTTAGCCGACAGTGATGCACCCGTTAGTTTAATTTGTTGATCACCATCTCCCGGTCGGGGGATCGAACCGCCATTCTGCAACTCCGCATAGCATCAGCAACCAAGCATCTTTCCACTGGACCACCGCACCAAGACTAAAAAGTCAAAGATTGGCCGACCAGCTTTCACATGTCTGATATACTGACACACTGACGATTCGTATGGGACTATCTGTGGATGCATCTGTCACAATCAATCCTAGGCTTTTACGCCTATTGTACTCTGACTCCAGCACGGCTCTGGCAGTATATGTATTTTTATTTCATTGACGCACTGGCAACGTGCGGCTTCAATTTCCATGTGCTAACTTAGCCGACAGTGATGCACCCGTTAGTTTAATTTGTTGATCACCATCTCCCGGTCGGGGGATCGAACCGCCATTCTGCAACTCCGCATAACATCAGCAACCAAGCATCTTTCCACTGGACCACCGCACCAAGACTAAAAAGTCAAGGATTGGCCGACCAGCTTTCACATGTCTGATATACTGACACACTGACGATTCGTATGGGACTATCTGTGGATGCATCTGTCACAATCAATCCTAGGCTTTTACGCCTATTGTACTCTGACTCCAGCACGGCTCTGGCAGTATATGTATTTTTATTTCATTGACGCACTGGCAACGTGCGGCTTCAATTTCCATG
This sequence comes from Chaetoderma sp. LZ-2023a, assembly GCA_034401795.1. NCBI lineage: Eukaryota > Metazoa > Mollusca > Caudofoveata > Chaetodermatida > Chaetodermatidae > Chaetoderma > Chaetoderma sp. LZ-2023a. The sequence continues at coordinate 45,189,967 of CM067363.1, read as the reverse complement.
TGCTAACTTAGCCGACAGTGATGCACCCGTTAGTTTAATTTGTTGATCACCATCTCCCGGTCGGGGGATCGAACCGCCATTCTGCAACTCCGCATAGCATCAGCAACCAAGCATCTTTCCACTGGACCATCGCACCAACACTAAAAAGTCAAGGATTGGCTGACCAGCTTTCACATGTCTGATATACTGACACACTGACGATTCGTATGGGACTATCTGTGGATGCATCTGTCACAATCAATCTTAGGCTTTTACGCCTATAGTACTCTGACTCCAGCACGGCTCTGGCAGTATATGTATTTTTATTTCATTGACGCACTGGCAACGTGCGGCTTCAATTTCCATGTGCTAACTTAGCCGACAGTGATGCACCCGTTAGTTTAATTCGTTGATCACCATCTCTCGGTCGGGGGATCGAACCGTCATTCTGCAACTCCTGGATGCATCTGTCACAATCAATCCTAGGCTTTTACGCCTATGTCCGTGCGTGCATATGTGCGTGCATGCATGTGTATGTATGTATGTATGTATGTATGTATGTATGTATGTATGTATGTGCTTGTGGGCATACATGGCTAGGAATCAAACAAACACCCCACTTTCTACTGATATACTGATCCATATGGATCCCCAGATAACATGTAGATGTTGGGCCAACATTGGCAACAGATTGGCAGATCGCAGTTGGAATTACAACGTTGGCCCAACCTTTGTCCAATGTTGGTTGCATATCATTTGTTGGGCCAATGTTGAAACAACGTTGGGCCATCATAGGAAATTTCACAGTAAACCAAACAAAATCAACTTAATATTCACCTTTTAATTTTTTTAATTGTTAACTTATGCTTTCTGGTGTGCTATTTTAAATATCTTCATTAGATTTATTCTCGTTGGCTCAACGTTGGCCAAATAACATATTGCCAATGTTGGCCCGATGAGCAAAATTATGTTGGCCCAACGTAGTCGTAAATGTTGGGCCAGCATTGGGCCAGTGTTTGCTTGCTATCAGGGCCACCATTAAAGTGCATGATCTTTGACCCTGCGATGTACATATGTTCATATTCATACCATATATATGCATGTGTGAATGTATTCCTCATGTATCCAATGACTGCATAATTTATGTGAATGATACGTAGAGTCTATGTTATATGTGTGCTATGTTAAATGTAATGCATATGTGAATGTTTAATTATGTCAGGGGTACATCGCCTTATAGGCTTTGCCTTAGATCATGATGGGCTACCTATTTACATATGTTATTATACTAATATGTAATTAACGAATACATCTACCTGAATTGAATTGAATTGACTCAAAGTAGTTGCAATTGTTGTCGCAATTGAGTCATCTGGAAAGTAATTGTAACTGCTGCTGCTGCTTCTGCCGCTGTTGCTGCTGCTGATGATGATGATAACGTGAGATAGTGAGATCCAAGGCGGCAAAGAACATCGGTATCATGCGCAGACTTAAGCCATATCTTCCCCGTAATATTCTAAAAACTCTATATTGTACACTGATCCTTCCACATATCACATATTGCAATGTAATATGGACTAACACGCATAAAACTAAACTAGCACATCTAAAATCACTACAAAAGCAGGCAATCAAATTATTCGCACAGCCAGCGGAGGGCCAGGTTGTCTTTAAAACCGAAAAAATGCTAAAACTTGAAGACATTGGAGCTGTCCAACTATACACTATCTTAAGGGACTACCATAATGGCACTCTACCCTCCTCATTATCAAACCTTTTTAGGAACAACTCCGATATACACTCGCACAACACATGAACTAAGAAAAACTTACACCAAATCTATTACAGAACAATGACAGCTACACAAAAACCATCCCACCAAGCAATACACCTCTGGAACAACACAGATATAAATATACGCACACAAATTCTTACACAAAGCTCTTTTAAACAAAATATTAAAAAAATAATCTTGGAAAGATACTAAAAATCCAAACCAATTATATGAATGCAGAAGTCACCACCATGGCAGTACAAAAACAAGTATGTACCCAGTTGCCAGAATAACAACTAGAATGTATAATACACATCTGCAATAATAATAATAATAATAATGCATCCGTAATTGTTGATGTGGATGATGCAGTTGTGTATAATAATAATAATAATAATAATAATAATAATAATAATAATAATAATAATAATAATAATAATAATAATAATAATAATAATAATAATAATAATAATAATGCACCAAGAAATGTTGATACAAATTAGGCCGCATTGTTATATATGATAATAATAATAATAATAATAATAATAATAATAATAATAATAATAATAATAATAATAATAATTAATAATAATAATAATAATAATAATAATAATAATAATAATAATAATAATAATAATAATGCTGCACCAAGAAATGTTGATACAAATTAGGCCGTATTATTATATATGATAATAATAATAATAATAATAATAATAATAATAATAATAATAATAATAATAATAATAATAATAATATTGTAAACAAGATATGCAAGTGTTTTCCCCATTCCCATGTGTGTGTGTGTGTGTGTGTGTGTGTGTGTGTGTGTGTGTGTGTGTGTGTGTGTGTGTGTGTGTGTGTGTGCGCGCGCGCGTGCGTGTGTGTTAATTGTCTATTGTATTAAATGTATACATGTAAATATTATATTATCTTCACCCATGATCCAACTATTACTGAATTAAATGTTTATTATATGTTAAATGTAAGGGGTCCACCGCTGTATAGGCTCAGCCTTTGGTGGATTGCCTGTTGTGTAAATGTAAAATCTATGTGTTATATGAAAATAAATAATTTTGAATCTTGAATCTTGAATTAACTTAAGCAAGATAAGCACACATCCCTCTGTCATGTCTTTCCCTGTAAAAATGTAAATTGTCATACGTCTATTAACTGTTGGACTGCTGGAAGCGGACAATAACTCCAATTGGCAATGACTCTGGATTGGCTGAGTATTCTAGAAAAATTTGACTGAAAGTTGCTTGTGGCTTAGCCACCGACAACGTTTGGTCAAATTGTTTTAGAGGTACTCAGCATAGCCTGAGTTAGGCTCCATGGAAAATGTAGACTGCAGAGGCTTGGCAGCGAGACAGTTAACTATATGTATATATAGGACTATAACATGTTAACCGTATGTATTCAGTATTCTCATGTCCTATACTGTTGTTGTTATATGTTATATGTTATATGTAGGGGTCCACCGCCACATAGGCTCTGCCTTTGGTGGACTACCTGTTGTGAAACTGTAAATGTATATTCTATATCAAAATAAATAATCTTGAACTTGAACTTGAATCCATCAGCAGAGATTAGTGCATATAGCGATGTTAACCTATACACCACATGTGTTATGTTGTCACGGTCCAGCTTTAATTTGGCAACTCTACCGTGTTATCGTTCATGATTGTATCTTGTCACTGTAACAAAACTTATTTTGGTAAGTTTTTATTAATTTTACAAGTTAAGATATCTAATAATCAAATCCAATATACAGCAAAGTTCTAGAATAAGACAATACCATGCCGAATCTCATGGACAACGTTGATTAGCTGGAACTGCAGCAGTTGGAGTTGCTTTTGTAAATGTATTTGTATGACGTGTCTGAACACTCACACTGAGTACTGACAGGCCAGTTGTCTGATGTCCAGAACTGAGAAAGAGAAATGCAGTAAATGGACATTAGTCATGGACAAAGATGGGCAATATCGTCTTTCTATCCCCCTACGGAAACTGATAACTTCAGTTTTCTACTTTATTTCGCTTTGCAGTTTTTTCGTTTAACCGAAAAAGCTGCAAAACTGAATATCTTTGCGTATTGCCATCGTTTTAGTGAATAGAAACATTGTATTTATGTATTCCAAGCCATAATTCATGTGAAAACCAGAAACCGAAGTCCTGTGGTGCTTTTGGGTATATAGTTTGGTATATGACTAACCTTAAAGGCCAGGACGTCGCGGATCGAACGTCCTTTCTTCAATTCTTGTGCCCAGCAGGAATGAGTCTGGTTCTATGGACGCTTCTCGCCTGGTAACTGGTAACACTCGGATATTTCCGGCTGTTCCCGCCAATGGTCGTATTATGGTGGTGCAGCGGCGCAACACTCTTCCCTGTTATGTTATTTTTGCAAGACCCAAGACATTACTTTTTTAAACCGGCGAAGGCTACTTATGAAAACTGGAGGTTGCGGTTTTACAGAAAATAGAGTAGACTAAATCAATGAACAGTTGGTACTTTCCTCGTATAAAAGACACATCTAGAGTTAACTAGGAGTTTAGACAATTGAAAGGTTAGTTTAGGAATGCAACATCCCTTAAGAGCCAGCGTTGCAATAATCTAGCCTAGATAAGACCAATGAAGCTACAAGTTTAGTGGTAGCCTCTTTAGTCAGATACTTTCTGATATTACTCAGTTGAAGAAAACACACCTTGCAAAGATTATTGACTTGCTTATCCATACTAATCTCGCAGTCCAACCACGTTTTTATATCTTGACAGCAGTCGGTTATCTGTTTGACGGCTTCGGCGCACTCATAGTTTCTGATTGGCTCGCGGGATATCCGATTTCAATAGGCATGAATGAAAATTACAATCATAGTAAAATTTTGATCACGTGCCTCGTTGTCATTTATAACGAATTAATCACATGATTTATTTCAACCAATCTCTGTGTGACTCAGGATTAATATTGATGGTTAATGGCGAACGAAAAATCTAGTCACTGTGCCGCTATTAAATGCGGTAAAGCAATATGTTAGTGCCCACTTTGACAGGTTATATGACCCAATATATTATTATTGGAAGGTTCCGACAGTAATACCCCCTGATATTTAAATGGTTCATTGCTTTGGAGCGACGGAGAATTCTACTTCGAATAATACTTACCAGATGTACTATTATGATAATGTCTATTATCTAGTCTAGCTAAAAAATAAACAATTAAAACTCTGCACTCTCCTGGTCCTGCCCATACTGTGTCCGGGAATACCATAGCCCCATGTCCCGAGACAATTCCCAATCACTGTCAGATTTGTCTATTTTGCTCTCACATGCTAGTCGTGTTTTTTGTAGCTCTTAAAATTTGCGATTATTTACGGAATTGGCGGTTGTTTGATGAATTCATTGCTGGAAGGATGGAGGATAAAGGAAAATCATCACAGAGGCAGGTTGTATCAATCTAGAATTTATACATTCGTGCCGTAATAACTCTGAAATTTCCTTAAATTGGCACATTATTTTAAAATGGTAGCCATTGTTGGAGTCGCCCGGTACCCGTTAACTTTTTAATCTTATCCGGGTACTCGGTTAATTTCTCTTGCGACTCGGTTCCCTCCAAGATGGATGCGCCCTTAGCCAAGATGGCGGAGCCCATGATTAATGTTTTCGCTTTGACTTGGCGTGTCTATGCACTCTGTTTATGCCGATTTTTAGCTCTCGCTTCATTGTCGAGGGTGTTTGTAGCGATCGGTGTTTATTTCTTGGCTGTATTAATGTTAGTTAACTTCCAAGTTGTGTTTATTAATTTTCGCTCAAAAAAGTTTCAAGTATTTTCTGCCTAAAGGCTTGATTATCATTAATTTAAGAGAAAGTTAATGTTTCTAAGTAATTCTATTTTACAATCAAGTCAATTGTGCGTATTGCTCATCATCGTTTGTCATGTGCAGCGTTTTAATTCTTCTCTGTGTTCGCAGAAAGCCAAGAACCAGGACACGTTGTGCCACAAATGCAACAGGTTCATGAAGCGCAAGTACTCGGGCCATCATTGTGTGGCTGGCTCCAAGTGCAAGGTGGGAAGTCCGTGTGATGTGTGTGCCAAGTGGTCGTCGGAAATGGTGGCTGAATTCGATCATGATCGTCGTGCGCACTTGGAGAGAATCGCGAGGGACAAGGCGACCAAGGTGGATCAGGCGTCGATGAGAGGACTGGAAGGTCGTCTGAACAAGCGTATGGATTGGGCGTATGGGCGGCCCAGTTCAAGGCAATGTTTGAGTCCTTGCAGTCCGTGATCCCGTCGATGCAGGCTGGTGCAGGGCAACCTTTAGGTGGCCCGGCTAGTTCTGCGGAGGGACAAGCACCTGTCCCTTCTGACCTTGGCTCAAGAACCGACGGCAGAGGAGGAAGATCTTCTAATGGAAGATTCCGGCATGCCGGATATTTCGCTGACGGCTATGCCTAGTACATCCCAGGGATCTCCCTCAGGATTTGTACGGGTTTGCCAAGTGGTGATGTCGACGTTCCGTCGGGCATTTTCCACCCGGATTTCGTTCAACCCGCGTTGTCATTGGAGCCGCGTTTTGCGGTTCCTAGCGGCATCCCGGTGGCGTTAGGTGCGGCTCCTCTCAGAGTGCCGGCATCTACCATGGTAAAAGCGGCCGTAGTCCCGCCTCCCGTGCTGGAGCCGATGGACTGCGGTAAATCCGTGTCCGGCGATTCGTTGGACACCGGTGCCGCTAGTAGTCGGGCTATGGACGCACCTCATGTTGGTAGAAGTGCGGGCCATAGCTCTCAGCATGGCTCATCGGTGGTCTACTCGTCCAAGGGTGAGAAGGAGGATGAAAATCGTAGTCCATTGATGGATGAGTCCGCTTTCTGCACCGAAGCTGAATGGGTGCAGGTCCTTGGCTGGATGTCCGACCGTCGCGGGTTGGCATCGGATCAAGGATCTCGGCGCGATCCGGCGATGGAACGGATGTCAGAGCGAGCGGCTAGCGCTCTGTCAAGTGGCTCTTCGGCCATGCCGACGCTCCCTTTGGACATGCAGATTTCCGACATGTTGGAGGTTGCGCCATATCGTCTGGTTCAGCCAGAGTATGCGGTGCCCAAAGCCCCGAAGGGGATAAGGAGTAGGGTCCGTTTTCCGGAGCTGGCCTATCATCAGTATGCCCGGGTTCCACGGCTTTCCGTCGGGGAGCGAGAGGCGCTGAATAGGCCAGTGGCTGGAAAATTTAAGGGGCGTTCTCGTCCCTTAGTTTCCCAAGCCAATAAAGATCCGTTTAATGAGCTAACGCTCATTGAAGATGCGGCGAGGGCAGCCATGGCAGCGCTCTCGCACGGATGTACCATCCTGCAGGGTATGCTGGCCTGCGCGGCGGAAGGTGGACAAGTGCCAGAGGCTGCTCCCGGAGTTCGGGACACCATGTGCTTGTCCCAGGATTGCCTGGCCAGGGTGATCACCAGATCGTTGGCGGAGCGACGGAGAATGGTTCTCGATTGTGTAGAACCAGGACCTGAGATGAGGGCTGCGTTATCTTCTGCGCCTTTCATTGGTCCAGGCGTGTTCCGCGGCTCGGCACGACAAGCTTTATCCACGGTCGCGTCAATGGTTGCTGAGCAGGAAGTAGTCGGCAAGTCGTGGAAGTCGACTAAGAAGACACAGCCGCAGCAGTCCTACAAACGTCATCAGCACGAGCAACAGAGGCAGCGCCAAAGATCGCCCTTCTGTCCTTCTGGCCGTGATGTCCATCTGGCATCCGGATCACAGGGACCTAGCCGTTCGTCCTCATACAAGTCCTCTAATAAGAGGCCGTATGAGGATGACAGGAAGGGTGGCGGTTCAGGCCGCGGCAGTTACCGTAAGGATAGCCGTGGCGGCAGTTCCGGGCCATCATATTCCAAGAAGCCGCGTGGCGGCCGTGAACGCTGGTCCTGACGGGTTTCCGGCGGAATCAGCTCCGGTGACGTCAGGAACGAAGGGAGTCGAGAGTCTTCACCCAAGCGATTTAGCGTCTTATCGTGCAAACTCGACCGCCAGCTGTGTGCAGATTCCTACCGTCGGAGGCAGACTTCAACTGTTCTCAAGCCAATGGGAACAGGTCGTGCGAGATTGTTTAGTCTGTCAGTGGTTAAGAAACGGCTATGAACCGGACTGGCTCATCCGTCAATCGTTAGTTCCGTTAACATCGACTCCAGTGTGGACTTCCGTTCCAAGGGAATCCGATCGTCTAGATGCTATTTGCTCAGAAATAGAATCTCTTCAGCAGAAGAATGCGATTCATCTGGTCTGCAATCAGTCCTCCCTAGGCTTCTATTCGATGATGTTCCTCATTCCGAAACGTACCGAAGGATGGAGACCAATTCTCAATCTCAAACCGTTGAACAAATTTATTCTTTCTCCAAAATTTCAGATGGAGACTAGCAGCGGTGATGACAGGGCTGAGAAAAGGCATGTGGGCAGTGTCGATAGATCTGAAGGATGCATATTTTCATATTCGAATGTCAATTCCTTTTCAGAAATACCTTGGCTTTGCATTCCAAGACAATGTTTGGGAATTCAATGCGCTTCCATTTGGCCTGACCACAGCACCGAGGGTCTTCATCAAAGTGGTTCTCGCCATGACTTCTTATCTTCGCAGGAGAAACACAGCTGTCATTCTTACATAGACGACTGGCTGCTGAAGGCGGGGAATCCAGTCACTGCGCAACAATCTGCAGGTAGTCCTAGCATTACTAATGGATCTAGGATGGATTGTGAATCTAGAGAAATCAGAATTGACTCCATCCCAGGAGTTTGTTTATCTGGGAATATTTTTCAACCTCAGGGACGGGGTAGCTTTTCCGGCGGAGAGCAGAGTCAAGAGTTTGATTGCAGTACTAGTCAGTTTCTCTAGGAGCTTTTCTGACGGCGCACCAATTTCTCAGGATACTGGGTTTACTAGTGTCTCTGGAGAAAGTGGTTCCTTATGCGGCACTCAGCCACAGGCCGATTCAGATGTATCTAATGTCATTCTGGTCTCAGAGAAAGGATCCGTTATCTCTGAAGATTCCAGTAAAAGAACCATTGATATTCCACCTTCAGTGGTGGTTATCAGAACAGAATCTCCTGCGAGGTGTTCCTCTACAACCTCCTCAACCACAGATGTCCATCTTCACAGATGCATCGACAACGGGTTGGGGAGCGGTATTGGATGATCAGTCAGTGTCAGGGGAAATGGATCGGATCAATGCGCAGAAACATATCAATGTTCTCGAATTATTAGCAGTGACATTAGCACTTCGAAAATTTGAGTGCTTAATCCGAGACAAGATTGTCCTAATAAGGACAGACAACTCAACAGTGGTGTCTTATTTAAACCGCCAAGGCGGGACAAGATCTCCGGAGTTGTGCATGATGATTTGGAACCTTCTGCTGTGGTGCCAAGAGAGGAATGTTATTCTTCGGGCAGCACACATTCCAGGAAGACTGAACATCTTAGCGGATGCTCTCAGTCAAAGGACGGTTTGTTGTCCGACGGAATGGCAACTCAACCAATCGGTAGTGGAGGTTCTATTCAAACATTGGGGCAAGCCAAATGTGGACCTGTTTGCAATGAAACAAAATGCAAAGATGGTCTCATACGTGTCACCGATCCCGGACCCACTAGCTCTAGCGGTAGATGCATTGGCGATAAGTTGGAAGGGAATGTACGTGTATGCGTATCCTCCAACGATTCTCATCCCAAAAGTTCTGGCAAAGATAAGAGAGGATATGTGCCAAGTACTACTGATCGCCCCTTATTGGCCAGGCCGATCATGGGTTACGGATCTACTGGACCTTCTGGTCTGCAATCCAATCCCTCTTCCAGACAGAAGAGATCTAATCTCTCAGAACAGGGGTCTGTACTTCCACGACGGACCAGAAATGTTCAAATTGACTGCATGGATGTTGTCAAGCAGCGTGCGATTAAGGGTGGCTTATCTGAGCAAGCAGCGAAGTTTGTCGCTTCAGCCAGAAGACGATCAAGCACTAAAACATATAATTATAGAATCAACAAATTTGCAGAGAGGTGTAAGGGAAGAGATATCGATCCCTTTTCTGCATCTGTTCAACACGTAGCAGATTTTATCTGTCATTTATACGAAGTTGACAAACTTGTACCTTCAACCCTAGCAACATATAAGTCTGCATTAGCTTCAGTCATTCCCAGTCTGGCCATTGAAGGAGTGGAAATGACACTTTAAATGAAGTTATTAAAGGAATGAGCAATCTACGACCTAGACAGCCAATTCCTATCCCAGCATGGAATCTATCTCTTGGTCTACAGGTTTTAGGGCATGCTCCCTTTGAACCGATTAGATCTATAGACATTAAACTGTTAACTACTAAATCAGTTTTCTTGGTTGCAGCAGCGTTGGTGAGAAGGAGAAGCGAAATACATGCGCTTTCTGCCGAACAAGACCGTTTTGTCGTCACCGGTGAATGTTTAAAACTACTTCCACGTCTTTGTTTCCTGGCAAAGAATCAGTCACTTAAATATCCAGGATAGCCGATCAATTTGCCAAGTTTAACTAGACATGACCCAAACTCTTCTGCTTGGTGTCCTGTCAGATGTCTGAAAATGTATAAAAAACGTACTGAGGAGTGGAGAGATGACCCGAAATCTCTGTGGTTATGTCTCAAAGCTCCTCATTTGCGCGCCTCGAAAGATACCATTTCTCGTTGGATAGTTGATGCTATTCAGATGTCACACAAAATCGCTACAGGAAAGCAGATTGATCGTGCGAATGCCCATCAGGTCTGAGCACTAGCAGCAGCATCGGCCCTTTATAAGGGTAGCTCATTAGAGGAGGTGATGTCTGTAGCACAATGGCATGCCGAGTCGTCATTTATTGATTTCAATCTTCCCGACATCTCCAGCGCACTTAATCCGGTAGCCTTTGCAAATTTATCGAATCTGAACTAAGCCACATCTGACCACTATTTCGCACACATCACAAGTTCTTCCACTTGCACTGAACAATGGCCATGCACATGACCTGAGAAGGACCATGGATTGGGCCAAGCTCCTGTGATGAACAAGAAAAGATCAAACACTCTAAATGGTGAGTGTTTACATTAATTAAGTGACTATAAATAATTTACTTACAGTCGAAATACCAGACTGCTTAGTTAAATAGTCTGGTGTAAGAGTATACTTATCCTCTCAAACAGACATTAGACTCATTCCAATTTGAAAACTTAATCGATATACTGATATTTTTTCAAAATTAGAAGTTGTAGTAGCTTCTTTGCACTCTACTGGACTGCCCTAGCTGAGACTTGGGGCTGACACAGGTCTGGTGGGTGTTGCATCCCCTTTTCGACAGCCCTCTGGATTTTGTGTCGACAAAAGAGGGTGGAGCACGGTCTAGACCATGGAAGTTTAGCACTATGAGTCAGATGGCAGAACCCAAGCGTATGCCAGGGTTCTAGTCTCTTCACAACCTTCTCTGTCGGATGGTAGATGAGTGCTGGTTCGAGCCTCACATCCCACTGGTATTTCTTGGCTGTTGAAATCTGGAGTTTATCATAATAGTACATCTGGTAAGTATTATTCGAAGTAGAATAAAAAAAGCATCCGCTTTTGTTTCTACGGGAATTGTTAATACTTACCAGATGTACTATGGCCCTACCTCAGCCGCCCCGCTGAGGTGAGGCTGAGCTGCTTTCGCAATTTGTCAAGGCAAATATAAGACGAATCTGACTGTGATTGGGAATTGACTCGGTACCTGGGGCTATGGTATTCCCAGACACAGTATGGGCAGGACCAGGAGAGTGCGGAGTTTTAATTGTTTATTTTGAGCTAGACTAGATACATGTAATAGACATTATCATAATAGTACATCTGGTAAGTATTAAGAATTCTTGTAGAAACAAAAGCGGATGCTTTTTTGAAACAGGATATATGTTAGGAAAACCGGTGCGTAGTAACTCTTATTTCCAGTAAATCGCATTTGCACTAAATTGTCAATTTAAAGCGTACAAGTTAAGAAGGGTCAAGCTAACTACTAAATGCCTTAGAGCTGGTTACGCTTTTTATTGTGGCGGACTTGCGGGTTATTGTTTTAGATTAGAAATGTACGCTGCTTGTACAAGTACAAATATTTGGTGACAGTTACAAAAAAATCTACCCGTCACAGGTACAATTTTATAAACATTTCACCCCCTTTGTTTTTTGGGCCATTAAGATGGTAGTTCTTTGATACAGGTGGAATTCTTTACAAATTAAAGCATATTCTTTTAAATATTTTAATAATATGACTGGAAGCCATTGCTTACAAGGTGGTGGGTGGGCTTGGGAGGGTTGCTCAACCAGGCATGCCATAACAATGTAAGATATTCAATTCTTTGTTTTTGTAGTGGGGTTTTGTGGGTGGGGTGGGAGGAGGGTGTTAAGATATTTATAAATATTGAATCATTAGTCACTAATTATTATAGTGGGTCTGGAATTTTGAAATATGCATTTGTATGTTTGGAAAAAGTATGGAATTTTATTGTGCCCAAGGTGTATGAACCCTGAAATTGTTACAAGCGGGAAAGCTGTTACCAATGTGTGTTGTCATACAAATACTGATCTTTTGGCGGAGAAAATGTACATTTGCAGACCAAGGGAGTATTGTTTTTTTAGACTTAACACTGAATGACTGGCTCGGTTATCGAGCTTGTAATTTCAGGGGTAAATTTTCCAAAATATTCTTCTTGGTCTGGAAATGGAACGAATGAATGGACATAAAACAAAAACTCAATCTGTTTTTTAACAAATTTACTTGAGAAATATTACAGTATTCCCCACCCATCTCTAGCTACATGTAAGCTCTGCTCCAAGCTTTGTCCCAGAATCTCAATTTCATGGTAACTATACAGCTAACATGGTGAATACTTTGAAACAAACTTCCCCTCAAAACAATCAACAGAATGTTTATTAAATTGCAAAGACATACAATTAATACTTACTGACAGACTACTATGAGAGTTGGTATTCTCTGTCAATTATAATAGTGACTGGTGACATCAACCTATATGTGATGTAATTGATTATGAGGTCAATAGTTGAGTAACAGATTGGATTCATCCATTAATATGAAATCTCAGTTCTACTTTGAAAATAATATCTGTCACCTAGAATAAGAATGACTGGTTTACAATAAATACTAAAAGTTTTCCTGAGTGACCAATACAATCAGATCCTGACAGGCATATACGTATTAATTACTACCCAATTTCTATGGCAACTGAGTTATATCATGGTGTGATTGTTCATGAATTCAAGGAAAGTTTGTAGTATCATGTATGATCTCTGTCGGTTGTTTGTCAACATGGACATAAAATCAGAATCATGAGAGTGAAATGTGCTCAGGGCAACTTCTGAAATATACAATTTTATATATAATAAGTACTTAAGACAATGTATTTATCCAGTTTATAACATGGAAATGAAAAACCCTCATTGTATTGGAATCCCGTTGAGCTTTCTATACAGGAATCCAAAAGTGTATTCCGATGGATTCCTGCTGAGCAAATTTACGAGAATCCGAATTGATTCTGCTGAAATTTAGCGAATTTCGACCCCTGCACATCATCATCAAGAAAACATCATGTTTCATTAGTTGACCATGAGGTGAATTCGCATGCGGCGGATGCCATTTGACCAGATAATGATTTTTTATGAAACCATGTTTTTAAAAACATATTTTATCTGTAAATTAGGTAATTGGTGGATAAGTCCATGGTGTAATCAATATGCTAATGATAATTCAGCAACATGCACTTTAAATTCATTATTAACTTAATATACAGATGAAATACATGTATGTTCAGATAAAGCAGGTTTGGATAAAAAAATGGCGTAACCAATTTGCGCAACCAATTGGTTACGCAAACTGATTTTGCGCAACCGAACAATTGGTTACGCAGACCTAAAAACACGGGACCCAAAAATGGGTCTCGCAAATTGTGAGGGGTGCATATGTCTGTGAGGATTATATCAGGCTAGCCATGGCCAAGACAGATTTTGATTCCGGAGTTTGCACACGTCTGATGTCTAAAAGATTAACGTGTAATACAGATGTATTAAACTGAACATATGATTTCATTGGGCTGTCCAAGCATGGATACGCAAATCAGTTATGTTCACATAGGCATGGGTAATGTAAATCAGAAATAAATTTTAAACTTGCTAGTTTCTTTCAACACTAGAATAGGCTTGTGCGATTTTTCAATTTAATTGTCAAAGTCAATTTTTTTTTCAAATCACGATTTTTTCGATGTAAAGAGTAAAAAATTGGAAAATCGTACATAATTGTTTCAAAAGTAACAATTAAAAATGTCTACTTACCGAGAATAAGAAAATAATCCATTCATGTTATGATATCCGTGTTGTTTTGTCTACGTGAGTCAAATAAATTATTCAAACAAACCCCTCTGTTACTAGACTAAGCACGCATTAATAACACAATGAATAGGCAAACAAGATCAAGTGGTCAAAGTAGACAAGTCCGTACCGCAGTACAAAGAATAAGGCGTAAATGCGTGAGGTCGCTGAGCCCATATCGAATGGTAAGGGTGAGAGTAAATGACATGTATCGTCGTACCGCCATCATTTGTGATGCCGACATGAAGCGCTTATAAAACAATGTCTCTGATTGGTTAATCACTGCATATTGACCAAGTATGATTAGTTTTAAATTGTGCGCACGGCTTCACGGAAATGATCACAATACTCGGTTTCAATTGTTTAGCGTAATTGGTTGAATGAAGTCTTATAGGTTTTATAGTTTTTTAATCATCTTTTATATGAAGATGTTACGGTGTTGCATGTCGGTATTTAAAAATAAGATTATTTCTGATTGGTTAGTCAACCCGTGATGAAGTATATAAATTTCCAAAATGTAAAACTTTCTTCAAATGTGATCATGTCTGAATCAAATTTAATACGAAAGACGAAAGGAACATCACCTGTGTGGGAATATTTGGTTTTGAAGCGGATGGAAGTGGTCTGGTAGCCAACGATGAAACCAAAGCTATCTGTCGATCTTGTAGAAAAGTGGTGTCTGTGCCTAATTCTAATACGTCTAATGTGATGAATCAGCTGAAAGTCTACCACGTAGCATTATACAGTAAGATAAAGTGTGTAGGAACGCCTAAATGTAAACGGACCGATGAAGATGATAGTGAGAGTCAATCAGCAACGCCCAGTAAGCAACTGAAAATCACATCCAGTACGCAGAAAGGTGTGTCATATGAGCAAAATTCTAGTCGCTGGAAGGAGGTAACAAATTCAGTTACTCGGTTCATTGTTGGTGAGGCCATTCCTATATATGCGGTGGAGAAGCATCATTTTCAGATGATCAAAAGATTCTCATTACGCATTACCCGGTAGGCGACATTTCGCCGATGTAGCAATCCCTAAGCTCTATGCTGAAGTACGCGACCATGTTCACTCAGAGGTTATCGAAGCCAAATTCTTTGCTGCAACCACAGACATGTTGTCAAGTGCTGGAATGAAACCCTATTTAGTGAGAAATCCTGTGTATGTGTTACACACTGTGTGTGTTTGTGTGTATTTTGATATTTCTGGCTATCTTAGCAATTAAGATAACTCCTATGATCATTTAATAGTGTGTTTTGATAGGATAGTTGTTGAATATTTTGAAAATAATTTGACTGGAAACTACATGTATTGCTGCTTAAAGCAGCAACAGTTTCCAGTTAAATTATTTTCAAAATATTCAACAAAAAATGTGCTGCTGTAATGAAATTCATATCTGTGTGTGCGCACACTGTGTTTTAATATTCTTGTGACAATTATTTATATATGCAGTTTGTTATTGTTCTAAGGTCTTCCACTAGTGCGGTTGCTTCAGTTCCACGGGAAAAAGTCCAAGCCGGTCCAGCAAATCCACTTGCATCATTCACATATGGGAATGCAGTACTCACATCAGAGATATACTGGACACTACATGTCATCGAGAACCATATGTCTTTCAAAAGTTGTGAAAAAGTTGGTGATCTTTTACGTTTTAATGTTCAGTGATAGCGATACAGCAAACGAAAGAGAACAGAAACAAATATGACTGCATTATTAAAATCTGCTGATGAATTCACAGAGAAAGCAGAAGTCACTGGAAATATTTCATTTATTTCTAAATCCAATGCCCTTAGAAGATCAGCGAAAGACAAAGATGTTGAACTAAAAACTGAATAAAGATGTAGAACACAAACTTTTAGAAATAAAAAGTTAATAAAGTGTCATAAAATGTTAGTTTGCTAACATTTCACTTGTAAAGGGTGGTCGTCTTTATGTTGTTCTATAGCGGCTCAATATCTGCTTTATGCAGTGGTCCTGAGAAATGTCCATTTGCAGATCAAGAAAATACTATTATTGAAGATTTATCACACTAATGACTGGCTTGGTCACCATGTCAGTCATTCCAGTGGTAAATTTTCAAAAAGAGCTCTTGACCTGCAAACGTACATTTTCTATTTACACTTAAACCCTTTGTTTTATCATGCCATGATGTATGTGCAGTGGTCCTGAGAAATGTCCATTTGCAGATCAAAAAAGACTTTTTTTGAAGATTTAAGACTAATGACTGGCTTGGTGACTACATGTATATCAGTCATTCCAGTGGTAAATTTTCAAAACAATTCTGACCTGCAAATGTACATTTTTTATTTTCCATTTTAATTTTTTTTGTGATTTTCCTGAGTGCTATCCATCGATATCAACATTAAAATTGCCATGATTGTCTCCAGTATTATTTTAAGTGTCATATCAACAAATAGAGTGCTGTATATCTTTCTATCTGTGATGAGTGCTATCTGATGTTAAGTTAGTTGATTATTTAGCCAAATCGCTTTTCTCAGCATTGTTGTGATTAATATTAATTCTAACAGCTCTGTCATATTCAAGGTCGTCTGCACTTCCACATTCTTACCAGAACGATGATTTACGCATCCACGTACTAGAGAGATCTGTGTTCATTTATGCCAAAAAACATACCACAAAAAACTTACGACTGTCTTCGTGAATCCCGGTTAAGTCAAACACGTAAGTGTGATGGCGTAGCTTATGCCAGGCATAACTTACACGTGTTTGTGAATCCGGGCCCAGGATGCTGACACTGAAGTCATAACGTCGAAGGCCAAGGTCATTCGGACCTCTACAAAACTTTGTTATTTTTCAATGTTAAGGTTTTAAGCTTAGCAAATCTTATCATGTTAAACAGTTATATTTCGGGATTACTTAGCCCTAATGGAACAAAAATTGGGTACATGGTTTCTAATGCCAAGAGGATACAGGATGGTGACATGGAGGTCACCAGGTCAAAGGTAAAGGTCATTCTAATATTGCTATTTGACTTCTGCTTTTTCAACTTTAAGTTTTTCCATTCAGCAAATCATTTATATTTCAAGATTGGTTAATCCTATTGGAACTAAACTGGAATACATCGTTACCTATAATGTTAGGAAGCAGCATGATAACATGAAGGTCAATGCCACTGACAAACATGAGACAGGCGAGGCATTTAATTCCGCAGAAATCCTTGTATTTATTTATGACAAAGTTTTCTCCCTTTTGAGTGCCCAAAGTCGGTATGCAGTAGTCGTAAGTGAGCATTAGCCACTGGCTTACACACATGTGTCACGGATGATGGGTAGGGGTAGGTGAGTGTGGGGTGGGTGGGGCACTTCCGTAGCTGCTTCACTGTCGACATCCCACTAATGCTATTCTAATAGGGCCTATATTGGCGGATGAACCAAGTTACCAATTGCTTAAACCTTCCCAGGATGATTATACACCACCAAGATAAGCGTAATGTTAAAAAATGTGTCATCCATCAACTCTGCCCGTACGCACATACATCCGTCCGTCCGTCTGTCCCTGAAAATATTATTGCTGCAACTCCTACAGTTTGAGAGAGAAGTGGATGAAATTTGACAGATTGATGGGACACCACCCAGCGATGTATACCTAATGTGAATGCATTCTCTTTTGTCATCGTCGTCGTTATTATTATCGTTAATATTATTAATTATTCGTGATTTTTCTGAGCAGTTCTCAATTTTTATCCGCTCATCATAATGTAATGCTGTTCATCAAACTTTGACTGGCCTTAAGTTGATTATTATCCCTTCATAGCAGAGTTCGAGTGGGATCTATACACAATGTAGGACTGCACCCGTTCGTACGTTCATTCGTACTGATTGGTTTCCGGGCAATAACTTGTGTTTGCCTGCACCAATTTGAACCAGCTTCAGTATACCGCTTAGTAATACGAGTTATTTGCCCTTGAAAGTATGAAATTCGAAAGATTATCCGTTTTCGTACAATAGCTTTTTTGCCTGCATCTTCGGTACACATCTTTGTAATACGAATACAGAGGCGAAGTTTGAATTCCATCCATTTATAAATATAAAATTTACCTCGAATGATTTTCTCTTGAAAGTATGAAGTTCGAAATATTATCCACTTCCGAACAATAACTTGTGTACAGGTACTGATTTGAACCAGCTTCGGCATACTGCTTAGGAATCCAAATACAGAGGCCAAGTCGAATTCCGTAAATTTATATTAGATTTACCTAACGATATTCGCCCTTGAAAGAATGAATTTCGCGACAAATTTTCCATTTACGGACAATAACTTCTGTTTGTCGGCACCGATTTGACACAGCTTCACCATACTGCTTAGTAATAAATAAAAATTTACACACGCGTCACACAGTACTGTATAATGTATAATTTATACTGCAGAGAGTAACCTTACCCTACCCTCCAATTTTGGGCTACTTGACGCATACATGTATGCACGCGTGCGCGCACGTACGCACACACTGTTGGGCATACATAGTCAATTCAATCGTGGGCACCAGTATATTTTCATGCATATAGCATATTTTACTTTGCTATTTCAGAAAGAGGGGATTTATATTGCTTGCAATGCCTTGTTAAAATTAAAACAGGCTGGCTTAATGAGTACCAAGGCACTACAGATGTACGGAAACATTTGCTGTATGTGGCAATTAGGTCTGAACGTGCATTATACCAGCACCTTTTCTATGCAATGCTTGTTTGTGCATGCTTAGTGGCTTTAACATATTGTTACCCCAGTGCTTAATTCTGACGTCATGTTCTGTAAGCCAGTGAACACGCACATGTATTTTGACACGGAATGATTATGGGGTCAAATGCCAAGGTCATTGATAAAGCTGGGTGAGTGAGAATAACAAGTTTTGATCCCTGTTACATGTGTCATGTTTGTCTATCCTCCAAAGTACATGTACATGTTTTATTGTTGTTGTTGCACCTGGGGCAGGTAGCGTAATGATTCAAGGGATCAGTGTAACATTTTGGGCACCCTGGGCCCCATTTACATGATAAGTAAACAGGGAGCAGCTAAATGTAAGAGGACAATTCCATTGTCAGGTGGGCAAATGTCCCCTGGGGATCATCCACAGTGCAGCAATATCAGATACATGTACATTTTGTATTCAATATTCCCTGAATTTTCTTCCAGAGAGGCGCATTCGCTAGATGAAGTCAGACGAGCAGCAATCTGACACCAACAATGCCACGGTGACAAGTAACTGGGCGTACATTCCTCCGCTAACACCGCTTAGCAAGATGCGCTCTCGACTCGCGGCAGAAGGATACAAGAAAATAGCTGTTGATGATGGATGTGATGATGAAGATGACGAAAACACAGAATATTCAGGTACATGTATGATGTACATGTACTACATGTATACTGATTTTTCCGTTACTAAATTGAAGGATGCAATCTGTCACTCCAGTATATGATGTCATAATCAATTACTATCCAGTCATTCCAATGATACATTTTCAAAAATAATCTCTTGGCGCGCAAATGGACATAATTCGGCATGTACATGTAGAATGTTGATTTACTTGACCGATCGCATTAACCCTCAAATTTGAACAAGAAAATTTAAATTTTCTCATGGAAAATGTTCATCTGATCACCAAGAATAGACTTGAAAATTTACCACTGGAATGGCTGGTTCGGTTAAAACACTCATCTCTTGGTCTGCAAATGGACATTTCTCACAAGACCATTGCAGAAACCGTTAATGGCTGACTTGAGGGTCGTAGGGTTAAAGAGTAATTAAAAGGTAGGTTTTGACATGTTTGAAATATTTTATGCAGTAGTAGAAATTATTCACTATTATTCGATTATTAGCTCACCTGGCTAGAATGGCCAAGTTGGCTTATGCCATGGAGATCGTCTGTTCGTCCGTCGTCCGTCCGTCAACTTTTGCTTTAAAATGTATCTCCTTCTATACCGCTTGGCAGATTTTAATCAAATTTGGCTAGAAGGATCCTATGAAGGTAGACTCTAGAACGACTATTCAGATTTTTGATTTGTCAATTTTTTTGGTGAAAATCTTAGATTTTATAAAGATTTACCGGAAAGTGTCAAAACGCATCTCCTCCTTAGCTTTTTGACAGAATTCAGACAAATTTGTCTTGAATGGTCCTATAGTGGTAGGTTCTAGAACTTCTATTCAGATTTTTGATTCGTCAATTTTTTGGGTGAAAATCCTAGATTTTGTAAAAAATTTACCGAAAAGTGTCAAAATGCATCTCCTCCTTAGCTGCTTGACAGATTTCAACTAAATTTGCCTGGAAGGATCCTATAGTGGTAGGCTCTAGAACTTCTATGCAGAATTTTGATTGATACATGTTATTTTTTGGGTGAAAATCTTTTTTTGTAAAAAATGTACCGGAAAGTGTCGGAGCATATCTCCTCCTTAACTTCTTGAGAGATTTCAGCCAAATTTGTCTTGAAGGATCCTATGGAGGTAGGCTCTGGAACCTCTATTAAAATTTTTGATTGGTCAGTTTTTTTGGTTAAAATATTTGATTTTGTAAAAAATGTACTGGAAAGTGTCAAAACGTATCTCCTCCTTAGCTTCTTGATAGCTTCTTGATAGATTTTAACTAAATTTGTCATGAAGAATTCTACAGTGGTATGCTCTAGAATTTCTTTTCAAAATTTTGACCGGTAAATTTTTTGGGGTGAAAATCTGAGATTTTGTAAAAAAATTACCGGAAAGTGTCACATGTCTCCTCCTTAGCTTCTTGACAGATTTCAACTAAATTTGTCTGGAAGGATCCTATAGTGGTGGGCTTTAGAACTCCTGTTTAGAATATTGATTGGTCAATTTTTGCGGTGAAAATCTTAGTTTTGTATTAAAAAACCTTGCCAGAAATTGTCAAAATGCATATCCACCTTAGCTTCTTGACAGATTTCAACTTTTATGCACACCTCCGTTTCAGGAGGATATAGTAATCGCTTTGTCCGTGTACAATGTATGCATCATCTGTCCGTTTTTTTTTGTCTGAACTGTATTTTCAGTAGCCAAATTTAGTATATGAATGCATTGTACCCTAATGCTGTCCTATGTCAAAAGTAGGTCACCATGACCTACTTTTCATGGTTCAGTAAGCATCATAAAAAATTGTATTCGTCTGTCCCGATTTTTTTTTGGAATATTGGCTTTCACTCAATAAACACTCAGATTAAAACAGTTAGGTGCCCCTACTGGGCAGGGAGTCAGAGCGTAGTCTGGCGGATGCCAGCCCCACCACCGCGCATGCGCAGACTAGCACTTCCTCTTTGCTAATTTATTGGCTGAGAGACAACACATGCTTTCATGATAGGATCTTTCTTTACGCTTTTCAAAGCTTTTTAAGACTATTTAAGAGACGTTTTCACCTGACAAAGATGGCTGAGAGAGTGACTTCGCCACAGGAGGGCCTTGGACCTTTAAATCAGGTGACTTCTAGTAAAATTAGCGAGTTTTGTCCCGTTGTAATGTGTTTCCGGGACTCTCGCTAAACGTGATAAGCGCCTTAATTAGTTGGGTTTTTTCAACTAGGTGCTATACAAGACTAATCTCTCTTTGTGTTTATGTCCACAGGTCTGTGTGAAGGAGAAATAAGGACATGACATCAGCAGAGGGTTTGTGTCTCTCCACCATGGTTCCATTTCCTACTAATACTGTTAGGTTATCTAACCAAAAATTCTATGCCCAGTGAGTTGGAGGCCTATTATAAAGGTCTTCTCACTTTGCCCTCTTGATCCAATTCCTTCCCCTTGAGGTGGAGAGAGTTAAGAGGCGTTCAGTGGTGGAGTTCTCCAGTTCATCAGGTTGGATGGTTTGTCTAGACAAGGTGTCAGGTATTAATTATTGATATGAGAAAGGGAGATAATTAACACTATTTGCCATTGTTATCAGTATTTATCTGATGCTTGTGTAGTCGAAATGTCCATTCTGCACATGTTCTGGTTAAAGATACAATTCGTCCTTGCACTGGGATGTTTGTTGGGATCGATTTTGTCCTGTCATAGGATTAATGACGTCATAATCAGCTTTGCTCTTTAATTACAATTAAAGTTGTCCGAAGCTGGTTTCTCATAAAAATTATGATCTTTATGATCATTTCCTTCTCTTGAGTTGGTTAGTTTCTAAGCGTAACTAGTTTGCTCATACTCCTCGTCCTTTGGCCTTTTTCAGAGACCTGGTTGTGCGTCCTGTGGACGATTTTTGAGGGACAAGTTTGGCCCTCATCTATGTTTTCGGTGTAGCCCCTGTGGTCCCTTGCTTAATTGCGAGATATGTAAGCACTGGGGGGGCGAGCTAATGTCCGAATTCTTGTGCTTGCAGGCGAAGGACAAGTTGGAGGAGGAGAAAAAGAAGCTGAAAAAAGAGGTCGTAAGTAAGAAGGGTAAGAGGAAGGCCTCGTCCGCGGTGGACATGGAGGCCTTCCGGACCGAGATGTTGGGAGAGATGAGGAGGACAATCAAGGATTTGGTTCCAGAGTTGCTTCGTGGCATGCTTCCTGGACCAAATCCTTTATTGACCTCATCATCTGCTTCGGAGCAGGTAATCCCCACCTCTGAATCAACGTTCCTTAGTACGCTTCCGTTGTTTGAAGATTCAGAGGTGGCCCCATTAGAGGGGGTGTTCCACGGCCCTGGCAGCAGGCTTATTGCCGCGCCCAATAGGGACCGTGGACGGTCGTCGCTGGAACCCGCGGGCTGCTCATCAGTCCAGGGGTATCCGCACACCGCGGCTGCCAGTACCTCGTATGGCGCCTTCCCTGGCCAGTCCGGGTTAGCTCTCTTTGCTGACCCGGAGTCTAATCTTTCTGGCCAGGAGGATGATGATTACCTGTTAGGGTCGCTGTCTGAAGACGTGGCCATGGAATATGACGTTTGTGCGCCCCTCGCGGGGAATACAGGCGCCTTTTTCCACGGTTCTACTCTCCCAGGGGTAGAATCCACGGTTCAGACTGTGGCCCTGGGCGCTGAAGGCCAGCGGTACCGCATACCTCGGCTTGCCGAGAGTGTAGCTGGTGCTGGCCGGGGCCGTGGTGGGGCGGTATATGCCCCGCGCTCTACCACGGCGCCTGCTCCTGGTCAAACCAGTGAGATTAGCATGCCGGTATTATCAGGCCCGCATGCTCTCCCTGGCTTGCCAGGGATATCAGCGTATCCGCCGTCAAGCTCTGTTGCTTGTGCTCAGGTGGAAGACGAAGGCCCCCGTCTTGTAGAGCGCTCGCAACTAGCCACGGAGGAGGATTGGTCTGACGCTTGCCAGTGGCTGGTGAGTGTTAGACCAGATCTGCCCGTGGAGCAGTCGGCTAGCCAGCGTGAACACAGGCCGTGGTTAGCTGGTAAGCCTACTGCTAACGCTATGCCTTCTCTGCCGCTGGCAGAGCATGTCGTTGACATGTTCGAGGCGGCGGAGACGTCCATTAAGTCGAGTGGACGTCTCGCTAAGGCCCCGCGCGAGGTGGCCAGGCGTTGCCGCATCGTGCCCCTGGACTACCAGCGGTACGGTGTGGTACCAAAGCCGAGCGTGGATGACCGCGCGGCTTTGGGTGAGGATGCGCGGCCAGGCTCCCGTTCTGACACGGGAGTCTTGTGCTCGAACGTGTTGCGTTCGGCAAATGCCGCGTTGCGTGATGCGGAGGAGAGTGGGAGGGCTTCGATTGCCGCTCTGTCCCACGTCTCCCAGCTGTTACAAGGGGTAGTAACAGCATCCGCATCGCGCCAGCCAAGTCCGGTCACAGTCCAGCGAGCCATCCAGGATGGTATCAACCTGGCTCTGGACTGTATGACGCGGGCGGTGACCAGGAGTGTCCGGGCAAGGCGCACTTTTGCCTTGGATAATCTGTGCCCGTCCCAGGACCTCTACAATAGGCTACTACGTACGCCTATGACAGGTCCTGGTCTCTTTGGAGGTGAGGGATGTAGACACCTCCAAGAGACGGTTACTCTGGTCAATAACCAGAGGGCGCTGCGCGAACAGTTTGAGGTGCTTCGTCGTGCCAACGTTCGCGCCGCACCCCCTGCGTATCGTCCCCTGCAGGCTCAAGGTGGTAGTGGCCAGGTCAGAGGCCAACCACCATCGCAGCGCCGGCCTCGGCCGCGTGCGATTCGGCCAGCAGCGAGGGGGGCGCAGGCTCCTCAGGCGCAGTCAGCCAGGCAGCCGCCCGCGCACCGTGGTGCGCGCGGTGCTGGTCGTGGCGCGCGAGGATCTGGGCGGGGTAATCGTTCCTGATGGGACGGTTACCGCGGTGAGAACCGCGCCGGTGTTTCTGGCAAAGGAGACAGTGCCGCTCTTGCACTCCTTATGTCCACCTCTATCCCTAGGTGGACCGATGGGAGGCCGATTAGCCGACCACATGCAAGAGTGGGAACGGTTAACTCAGGACCGTTTAGTCTTGCGATGGCTTTCAGTCGGGTATCATCCCGACTGGATGACAGGCCCGCCATCGCGACTGTCTCTAGTGCCGATCTGGACTCCAAATCCGAGAGATCCAGATCAAAGGTTGTGTATCGAGGAGGAAATAAATTCCCTCATACAAAAAGGAGCTATTCAGCCGGCACAGAGGTGTCCGGGCTTCTATTCAACCCTGTTCTTAGTAACAAAGAACACCGGAGGGTGGAGACCAATTCTCAACCTCAAGCCATTGAACAAGTTCATAGAGACGCCCAGTTTCAAGACGGAGACTGTGCGCTCGGTGTTGGGGGGTTAGAGAGGGGAATGTGGACAGCGTCGATAGATTTGAAGGACGCTTATTTCCACATCCCCATACACAGGAGTTTCCGTCGCTTCCTGAGATTTGCATTCCAGGGCAGACAGTGGGAATTCAGGGTGCTACCCTTCGGAATTTCCACGGCTCCTCGGGTTTTCACCCGTGTGGTTCTTGCGATCACCGCATACCTCCGCAGGAGAAGCATAGCAGTCCACACGTACATAGACGACTGGCTGTTGAAAGCGCACACCCGGGAAAGTTTGTCGGCCAGTCTGGAGATTGTTTTGAAAACTCTCACAGACTTAGGCTGGATGATCAATTTCCCAAAATCAGAGCTGACTCCATCCCAGAAGTTTGTTTACCTGGGGATGTTCTTCGATCTAGAGACAGGATATGTTTATCCTACTCAGGAGAGAGTTCAGAAACTCATCTCATTAATTCAGTCAGTGTGCGACAGTCGTCATGTCCTGGCACGGGTTTACTTGAGAATGCTGGGGTTGATGGTTTCATTGGAACCAGTCATTCCTCAGGCCGCCTTACGCAGGCGGCCGATCCAGTTATTTCTCATGACACAATGGACCCAGAGTACAGGTTCGCTGGACTCGAATGTGTCAGTGTTGGCGCCTCTGATTCATCACCTGCAATGGTGGTTGGACACAGAGAATCTCTTGGTGGGGGTTATGCTAACCCCTCCCCACCCTCAGGTGACTGTGTATACAGATGCATCGATGGAGGGCTGGGGAGCTTGCCTGGAAGAGTCCACGATATCAGGGCTTTGGAATCTGGAACAGTCAAAGGAACATATAAATCTACTGGAGCTAAGAGCAGTAGTCCTGGGCCTGGAACATTTCTTACAGAAAGTTCAGGGCAAGATTGTTCTTATTCGTTCAGACAACTCAACAGTTGTGACTTACATAAACCGCCAGGGCGGAACGAAGTCGCCCAGTCTCTGTATGATGACATGGAGACTGCTTTGTTGGTGTCTGGATCACCAGATTACCTTGAAAGCAGTTCATATTCCGGGAAGGTTAAACCTGCTAGCAGACTCATTGAGCCGAAGGATGAGTGTTTTACCCACGGAATGGCAACTAAATCAATGTGTGGCGGATCGTCTGTTCGACCATTGGGGGAAACCCAACATCGATTTGTTCGCAACGAAGAAGAATGCGAAGATGACGACGTACGTCTCTCCGATTCCGGATCCAAGCGCTTTCGCAACAGATGCGTTAGCTATCAGCTGGGGGAGAATGTATGCATACGCATTCCCTCCAGCAATCCTGATTCCAAAAATTCTTCAGAAAATCAGACAAGAGGAATGCCAAGTGCTTCTGATCGCCCCGGATTGGCCAAGCCGATCATGGTATACGGATCTGCTGGACCTTCTGGTCTGCAATCCGGTTCCTCTGCCTCTGATGGACGATATTATCTTCCAGGGCAAGGCCCTTCACAACAATCCGTCAATGTTCAGATTGACTGCGTGGATGTTGTCAAGGAATCTAGAATTAAGGAGGGCTTTTCTGAGCAAGCAGCCATGTTTATGGCCAAAGCCAGGAGGGGGTCAACCTCCAGAGCATATAATTATAAAATCAACAGATTTGCAGAATGGTGCTCAAAAAGATGTATTGATCCAATGGATGCATCTATTCAGGTAGTAGCTGATTTCCTCTGTCACCTCTATGATGCCTATAGCCTCAAGCCTAACTCTATTGCTGGTTATAAGTCAGCTTTAATGTCTGTTATTCCTTGCTTGGCTATGAGGGGAAGTGATGAAGTGAATACATTAAATGTATTAATTAAAGGCATGGGCAATCTAAGACCAAGGAATCCACCGGCGATTCCGTCTTGGAGTTTATCGCTAGTGCTTCAAGTACTAGGTGATAAGCCGTTTGAACCACTTAGTTCCATTTCGATGAAACTATTAACACTGAAGACTGTGTTTTTAATTGCTGCGGCCTCGGCTAGGCGTAGGAGTGAGATTCATGCCTTATCAGCCGAGGATGACCGTTTTGTGGTTTCAGGGGAAGGCCGTAAGCTGCTACCTAGGATTAATTTCTTGGCTAAAAATCAGTCGTTGAAATATCCAGGTCAACCTATTATTTTGCCTGCTTTAACTAGATATGATCCTAATTCTAAAGCATGGTGTCCTGTCCGGGCGCTTCGCCGGTACAAACAACGTACGGCGGAGTGGCGCACCGACCAGTCAGCGTTATGGTTGTCATATATTGAACCCCATGGCAGGGCTTCTAAGGACACCATTTCCAGGTGGATTGTGGAATGCATTCAGTTTTGCCATAAATCCGCCACCGGGAAGCAGGTTGACGTGGCCAAGGCTCACAGTGTCCGCGGTGTAGTGACATCCACTGCCCTATTTAATGGGGTCCCTGTGGATGATATTATGTCGGTGGCTCAGTGGCACTGTGAGTCAAGTTTTACAGACCATTATCTCCGTGACACCTCTAATCCTCTCGCCTTGTCGATTTTGAAAAAATAACTAGGCATATATATTTTTGATGGGGTTTCCTCATTGCTTATATATTTCACAATTAATTTATGGAAACAACCACTAATTTGGGACTGCATCGATCTTCACCAATGGGAAGAGGATGTCAGCAGCCATTTCAACAAGGTCAGCCTTGTGTATGTGTTGTCCATTGTTGATTGTCTTGTCACGTTACCCGTTATTTATATGATGATGGTTTTGTGTATTTATGTGGTTCATTGTTGAGAGTATACGAAAATGGAGCTTTTCGTCTCTGTCCTGTAGTACATGGCACTTGTACGTAGAGAGCGTATAGGACATTGAGGTCATTCGACTCTTCCTCCCAGGAAGGAGGGGGGGGGAGCGCATATGACATTCGGTCATCTCTCATACATCGGGGGTGTTATCCGATGGTTAGTCAAATCCTGACTGTTTTGTCATACAGTTTCAGAAGTTTAAGTGCCTTAAACGCAGAAAAGCGTATAGGGATGAGCTGGTCTTTTGACCTCGCCTCCCTCCCGCCGAATTCACTGTCGAATTCTGGCAATATCAAAAGTATTAGGGAGGTAAGTATACTCTTGATGTGAAATAAACGAAATCAAGGATTTCTTTTTTCACGAGAGAGTTGATACTTACCTCCCTAGATACGGACCCGGCCTCTCCACCCCACAGAGGCTCGGTCTTCAGGCTCTTTATAGTTGCATGTGTATCAGCCAATAAATTAGTCAGAGGAAGTGCTAGTCTGCGCATGCGCAGTGGTGGGGCTGGCATCCGCCAGACTACGCTCTGACTCCCTGCCCAGTAGGGGCACCTAACTGTTTTAATCTGAGTGTTTATTGAGTGAAAGCCAATATTTAGCAATATCAAAAGTATTAGGGAGGTAAGTATCAACTCTCTCGTGAAAAAAGAAATCCTTGATTTCGTTTATTTAGTCAGCATAGGGATGCATCATAGCCTAAAGGCATGAAAGGTGTGTAACACATCAAAAGTGTGACCTACTTTTTATAGTTCACTGAACATCATAGGTTACTATGGTCTGGGCTGTAGTTTCAAGTTTTTTTTATACAGTTACAACCAAACCTGGTTTATGGATGCATTGTAAGCTAAGTTTCTGTAGCCTATGAAAAATAGGTCACCCTGACCTACTTTTCATGGTTTACTGCACATCATATAAAATTGTGTTTGTCGGTCCCAAATTTTTTGTACGAACTATATTCTGAAGAATTTTTCACAAATACATGTATTCAACTATGGCTATATGGATGTGTATCTTAGGCTAAAGGTTACAAATGTAGTTATATATCGGAAGTAGGTCACTGACCTGTCTTTCATGCTTCACTGAGCATCATAGAAAATTGTTGTCCGTTTTATAACTTCAAGTGGTTTTGGTTTACACTAATCAAATGTGGTGTATGTACATGTATGCATTGTAGGCTAACGATCCATCATGTATCAAAGGTAGGTCATACTCAAGGTAGGTCAGTATGACCTACCTTTCGCAATTCACTAATCATCATAGAAAATCCCTGTCCTGGCTTTAGTTTTAAGTTTTTAAACTAATCTTGGTGTATGGATGCGTGTTCCTTGTAGTATCAAATTAGGCCTACTTCATGGTTCACTCAACTTCAATATTAATTGCATGCTTTCAGCCAAAGGCAAGGTTCAGTGGAAGGCGGGGTATCCTTCGTGATGCACGGATACTACATGGACCACAGTTGCATTTTTTATTCCATGCAAATTGTTGACTTGTTTTGCTACTTTATCAGCGTCACTAAAACTCTTAGTTTACAATTACCACAAGAACTTTGTCATAAAGGAGCTTAATTATGTTTCAGTAACATTCACAGTCAGCTCAGAATTGTATGGTTTTCTTGCCTAGAAAACCTTGGTCGAAACAAGACAAGCAATCTATCTCCCTAGAAGACGCTTCTGAGTTTTTTTTGCATAAAAAGTTCAATGTCACAAGTTTTGTCTCTAAACCTGTATCAAAGATCAACTTTTTTACAGTCTTAAAAGAAAGTTATCTCATAATTTATGTGGCTACGTCATGTACGTAATAAATGGGATATCCTGATTTGACCAATCAAATTATCGGAAATATCTAATACATCATTTCAGCTTATTCGTTCCTGGTGAACTCTCCCATCTACATTGAATGTTAGACAGCAAGTTTTAATTTGCCTATCATTTTAAAGTGAGTTCTCATTGGCTAAACTGTACAACAATTAATTTGCCCAAATAATTTTTCTATGAAACCGCATAAGTATACAAGATTGAGCTACATATTAATGGTAATATTCCGACGAAATGTCTTAAACCTTTAACCCTCAACTTTGTTTAATAAAATTTCAATTTTCTCATTAAAAATGGCCATTTGCAAACCTACAGAAGACTATTTTTTCAAATTTATCACTGGAATAACTGGCTTGATTATCGAGTCAGTCATTCTTGTATTGCATTTTCAAAAATAGTCTTCTTGGTCTGCAAATGGACATTTTCCAAGACCCCTACAGAAGCCGTTTTTAACGTTTCGAGTCTTAAAGGGTTAATGAAAGAACTTTTAAACCCAAAAAGCAGATGATCTTTCTTGACAGTTTGAAGTGTTCTTTTTGTAATTCATGGACTATGTAGTCTAGTGCAGTCCTGTGATGCCTATCGCTACTGACGCTGTTTTAGAAGCGATGTTCTAGGTTTTAAAAATAGTTTCTGTAATCATAAATTTTTATATGATGCTAACAATTCTTAGTTACATGTACATACAGTTCTACAATTACACATATATGTACAGTACCATATATACAGTATTATTGGTCATGTTTGTTAACCCGTTGCTTACCACATGCAGTAGGTAATGAAGATAGTGTCCCTTAAATAGCTAATTGTAGACATGAAAAAATTGCATTTTTAATAACGTTGAATTGGTACTAATATGAGTCCAAATTATGTTCCTTATTTAATGCTAGTAATCTTCCGACCAGATGTCTTAATGAAGCGCCTTAGTTTAAATCCAAAAAGCATATGACAAGTTGAACTCTCCTGTCTTCTTCTTTTCGATCGCTGGTATCACACTTGAAGAGCCGTTCTCAAGATGAAATCTGTGGTTTTCTGCAGTTCTTCCACAGGCCCATACAGCTTTTCAAGAAAAGAGGTTGACAAAGGCCAGATCTCTTCTCTCAGCAGCTGTACGTACTGCAACATTGAAGTATGTGCTCTGTGGTCTGTTCTGCTTCTCCACAAGGACAAGCGGGTGATGTCGTAAGGTGGAACCGCCTGTACATGTGTTGGTTTAGTCTGTTATGGCCAGTTCTGAGACGAAAAATGGTCACTTGCTCTGGCCTCGAGAGATGATGGTAGGCATCTTCTGATTGAGGTGTTCTATAGAGTGACTTGATGATAGTCTTCATCTCTGTATGGGTAACCATGTTTTCTGTCTGATTCTCTTCTGCACCCACCTTTGCCATCTTGTCTGCTTCCTCATTTCCTTGGACTCCACAGTGTGAGGGGATCCACTGCAATGCTATCCGAAAGCATTTGATGGTTTGTAGTGCTTCTTCAAGTTGTGGCAGCTTACCTTTGGTGATAGCCTCAAGGACGGAGCGGGCATCAGATAAAAAGACAATCTGTGCAATAGAGTCTGCTGTTCTGCTGATGGTATTAGCTGCATGAACCAGTGCTTCGACTTCAGCTCTGTGGTTTGTACAGTGTTTGCCTGTCGGTATTGCAGCTGACTCATGTCTGTTTGGATACTGTATGTGCAGTCCAGCACCTCCGCTCCTAATTGCATCTTTGGCTGATCCATCTGTGTAGATCCTTATCCATGTCTCTGAGGGTACATTTCTTCCAGCATGGCTAGGGTCAGGGCCTTCTTGCTCACATCACTGTGAGATGAGGTACTGTGGTGCGAATAGCTATGCTCTCTGGTTTGTTTTCCCGGGGTGGAGGATCAAGTGTGTGGTTTGGGTCTTCTATTTGTGCTGGCAACATTTCTTGGTGTTTCCTTTGAAGTGCTTTTGTCTCTTTCACAAAACTTGATCCTTTAAGTCTTCCTGATGACAGCTGTGCTTGCCTGATCTTCATCGGGTGGTTGTTGAACGATTTGAACTTTGCAGCTTGGATCAGTGCTTTGCATTCCCTTCCTTTGCTAAGTGGGGGATGCCTGCTGTCTGCTCCATTTTTTCTATTGGTGTTGGTCTCATTCCACCAGTGATGATGCGCAGTGCCTGGTTTTGTACTCTGTCGCGGTTCTGTTGATGAGATTTAGCTACTGTCATCCATTAGCCGGATCCATACTCAAGGTGTGGTCATACGGCACCTACATGTAGGTAGATGGTCTTGAGGATCCTTTTATTGGCACCCCACTTTGTTCCTGCCAGCTTCCTCATGATGTTTAGCTTTCTTCTGGCCTTTGCCTCTGCGTCCTGTCTTTACCAGTAATTCAATGACTAAGTTGATCTAGTGACCACGTTTGAGAAGTGCTTTTCAAGATTTCCATACATTTATTTCTGTCACTAATGTCATTGTAATTTTGTGTTGCATAAAATGCTACTATTGCATAACATTACCTGTTATACAATATTCTTGTTCACGTTTGTTAACCCTTTACACAGACATTTATTGCCAAATCATATAAAAAAATTAGCACCTATCAAAGTTATAAATTCAGTTTATTATCAAATTTATACACCTAGTGAACAAGTCATGAGATTTTACTCTAAATCGTTATTGGCAGGGATTATAGAAATCGTTTTCATGCGTGTAATTCTGTTTCCAATCGAAAACTTGACGATTCACTTCATATTTTGATCATGAGAGATGAGACCTTGACTGGCATTCAGTTTGGCTAAAATACAGCTGCAGTTATGCGCTTGAATACATGAAAAAAATTGTCAGATTTATTCACTAGTTCTTGAAAAATTGTAAAATATTTGGATTCAAAATTGGAGTACAAACATGATTCTTCGGTCAAATTGTCATGGTAGATTTACTAAGATCTTATTTCGAAGATTATTCCGTGTTAAAACATGGAATCTATCTGTCATCCTGTAGAAGTTTCACGAAATATATTTTCATGAGATATGAACTACCCAGTATTTCAAATGCTAATGTTGCAGGTGAGCGACAGGCCATTAGGCCTCTTGCTAAATTTTTTATATAAATTCACGATTTAAAAAAATAACCACAATTTTTTATTTCATCACGTAATCGCCCACTCCTACAGTACATGTATGCATCATGTTCATTTCTTGTATATGTAGCTGTTAGCCTGAGCAAGAATCATCAAGGTAACCACAGAACTAATGTCGATGATGGTACATGTAGGATTAAGCAGCCATATCTTGTTATCTGTATTGCACTGGCTGTGGTCGTCATCACGTTTTTAGCGAGCACGCTCATCTGGCAGCGTCTTCAACTGAGTAGTCAGGTATGTGTGATAGCTAGGTCACCGACATTCTACAGGACAGCTGATAAATAAGTTACATTGTAACATGTTTCCAAAACAAATACAGAAATATGTTAGTTAATATAAATTTGAACATGATGTAGAATATTTCACTCCACCCATGCCTCGCTCGTGTTGTGATCGATCAATCTTTGAACTCCTTGACTATCAATTTCCAGAAAACTATACAGGTACATGTAAGCTGTTAAATACATGTATTTTGAAATTAATTTAACTGGGTGCTGTTGCGTCCAGTCATATTAGTTTCAAAATATTCACCAGAATGTTTATTAAATGGTAAAGATATACAATCCATACAACATGTTGGACTATTAAGCATTAAATACGGACTATATTGAGTCATGCATGACATAATGATTATGATGTCATCCTACACGTCATGTAGTTGATTATGACGTCATATGATTGAGTGAGGAAATGGATTCATGAATTGGGCAGCAATGTTCTTTAATCTAATTATAACTATGTTAAAAATATTCAACACTACATGTACAAGTTACGTTCTTTTCACTTCTTCAAGAGTATACTTACCTCCCTAACACTCTTTGATATTCCCAAATATCAACTTTCACTCAATAAACACTCAGCTTAAAAACAGTTAGGGGCCCCTAATGGGCAGGTAGTCAGATGACAGTCCGGTGGATGCCAGCCCCAACCTCGCGCATGCGCAGACTAGCACTTCCTCTTTTCCAATTTATTGGCTAAAGAGACACATGCAATTCTTTATTATACAAGTTTTCTCCTAGTTTCTCTCAATTTCTGAAAGAAAATCACCTACGGATAATGTCTGACCATGGAAAGTCTCCAGAGGATGGCCAGGGACTAAGTTGTCAGGTGATTTCAACTACATTCATGTCTAGTTTAGCGTTTTAATCCCATTGTAATGTGTTTCCGGGATTCACGATTAGACGTGTCAAGCGCCTAAAAAAACTGGTTTATTTCTATCTGGCGCTATGAAATACTAATCTCTCTTTGTGTTGTGTCCACAGGTATCTATTTATGATTGAACAAGGAATGATACATCTTTAGAGGGTTTGTTTTTCTCTCCACCAGGGTTCCATTTCCTACAGTTTCGCTGCAAAAATAACTTACGAAAAACACATTTTTTAATGCGCCAAAAGGAAAACAAAAACGCGCCCATTTTTCAATGCATAGTAAAACAAAATGCTATATAGAGCGCGTTGTCTAGACATTTTCTGACGGGCCAAAACTCTTGTTTTGATGCCTCTAATTTGCTATGACCCATTTATTTTTTATCTGACGAACGTACTGAAATCTTTAAACGCGCTAATAATTTTTAATTTAGGAGGAAGTGCTATATATTTGACGCGTGTTTTAAAATGTTACGAGATCTCCGCACACGTGTAACTCCTTCTGTTTATAACCCAAACGTAATGCATATGCGATATCACGGTGAGCGCAGATTGGCTAGTACGAAAATGCGATTTAAACGTTAATACCCTGCAGTACAGATAATAGTTACATGTAGCTTTACTTAAACGCATCCTAAAGCTCGTTTAAAATGCGTTTAAATGGCGCCATTTTCTCGTCATTTTCTTGTAGTGATTTACGTAATCATAGCGCATTTGGTAAAATTTCAAGATACATCTTGAATTTTATCTTGACGGGTTTAAATTTTGACACTACGGGTTTGACATTTTGAAGGCTAGTTTTAACTTTTTGCCCTACGCGTTTGGTAGCGTTTGAAAATCTTACGATAAATTAAACACACACTCAATTCCAACCGCGGATCTCCAGTTCTTTCGCCCAGTCCTATGGGTAGAGGCAAACAGGTACTCGGTTCCTAGTCTAGGCAGACCCGATTATCAGTACACATTTTCCTCGCGCAGTTTGCAAACTGAGCGATTCGTACAGCAGATTTCAAGTTATTTACGTCAATTTGTGGCTGGATTTATCAGAAGATGTATTTAATTCAGTGTTTCTTCGCATGATTCGTCTAATTTCTGCATTTGTATAGTGAAAATCCCGATATATCTAATGCTGATCGTCTTGAACTGGAACACCATTCCATTCTAATGATGTCATCACGTATATATTTAACCTCGTTATCTTTGATTTGCAGAGACATTGTTGGAAAAGCCATCAATGGCAAATCTGATTGGTTGAACTAATGTTATGACACTTTGACAGTTGTGTACTATTAGACGACAGTTGTATGGGTGTTTTGCACGCTATACTGCATCTCAAAAACTACTGATCTGATTTCAAATTTTAAAACAAAAAAGCAACATAACCTAAACAAGGATTTCCAGACTTTGGCTGTGATCTGGATAAAAACCCAGGAGGATCCAGATTGGATACAAATTTTAATCTATGGATATAGCGGAAACAAACTGGTCCGCTTTTGCTCAAATTTTAACAAAGGAGGTTGTGTGATCATACATTAAGATTTAACAACCGTGGATGCGATCAAAAGAAAATTTTAGGCTGTGTGTTACAATCTCTGATAACTTGTATCTATATAATGGAAGGAAAGTAAGTGATAACTAGATTGTTTGGTCGATGATGTGTCAGCAAATCGGCCACGTTCACTACTTTGACCTCTTTAGCCTACCCCACCCCCAGGCCAGGGTGGGGTAAGCTAAACCAGAAATGTGGCTGCAATGCAACCATGAATCTCAACTTCATGACAACAATGAACTATGGAGATTGACCTCAAACATAAAATAAATTCAGAAGGCTTATCAATAAGAGGCCCAAGGGCCAGCTGTCTCTGGTTCCGATCTGGACTCAAAATCCAAGGGATCCAGATCAACGGTTGTTTATAGAGGAGGAAATAAATTCCCTCATACAAAAACGAGCAATTCAACCGGCACAAAATTGTCCAGGCTTCTATTCAACCGTGTTCCTAATGGTAAAAAGCACTGGAGGGTGGAGGCTAATTCTCAACCTCAAGCCACTGAACAAGTTCATAGACACGCCGAGTTTCAGAATGGAAACAGTGAAATCGGTGTTGGCAGGGGTTGAGAAGGGAATGTGGACAGCGTCAAAAGATTTGAAAGATGCATATTTCCACCGGAATTTCAACAGCTCCTCAGGTCTTCACCAGGGTGGTCCTTGTGATAACAGCATACCTCCGCAGGAGAAGCATAGCAGTCCACACGTACATAGACGACTGCCTGTTAAAAGCACACAATCAGGAAAGTCTATCAGCAAATCTGGAGATAGTTTTAAAAACTCTCACAGACTTAGGCTGGATAATCAACTTAAAAAAATCAGAGCTGACTCCATCCCAGAAGTTTGTGTAATAACTACGTCTTCAGATGGTCTGGATTCCTCTCAATTGGAAGTATAATGTAAACCTTGCGCTGAGTCCTATGTGACTCAAAAGTCAGAATGGCCTGAGACTGATTTTCTTGGCCTTTTATACTCTGTGGGTGGGCACCGGTGAGATTCCCGGTGCCCCCGTTAATGGTGCCCCTACAACGGTTGTGATTGCGGACATGAACCGGACATGGGGAAACAGGTTTTTCAGAAATCTTAGATTGAGACTTCATTTCACCCCGCATCCGTTCATCCCACACGACCGTCTCAGCCAACCAGATGCCTCCATGCCTATTTTTCCAGTGGTATCGCAAACAGCGGCACCGCTTGAAGAAACTTTCGCTGCCCTGATCAAGAAAAAATTGGGGGCACCGAAAACTTTTACACCAAATCCAGGTGCTGATCACCTTGACAGTTTCATTAGAACTGTCAAGAACGAGATCTCACAACATACATATGTATACACTACAGGTGTAAACACGGCAACACCTCTCAAGAAGAGAGACTAGCCATACACAATCTCACGGACAATCCAGGTTTAGTCATCAAGAAGGCTGACAAAGGGCAAGTCAGTCATGCAAACCAAGGATGACTATGTAGCCGAAACCCTCAGACAGCTCTCTGACACTGCTTTTTATTTAAAACTAGACAATGACCAATCAGAACACCATGTAAAATTAATAGAAAAAAGACTGGCCCACCTAGTCACCAGTCAAGAACTGGACCCAGATATTGCAAGCCAGATCTTACCAAAACCAGTGAATACCGCAAGATTTTATTTGTTACCTAAAATCCACAAAGAGCGAAAAAATAACATGGTTCCAGGTCGTCCAATTATCAGTGGCAGTGGGTGTCCAACTGAACTCATCAGCAGTTTTGTAGACGAGCATATCAAACAGAATGTAACGAAAATTAAATGCTATGTAAAGGACACCACCGAATTCATGTCTTGTAGAAGAACATGGTCCGGCACCAGCAGGTGCCCTCCTTGGATGTTACATCACTCTATACCAACATATCCAATAGAGAGGGACTCATGGCAGTCAGCAGATTTCCACGCATGCATGGTCTCCTAGGCAGTATTTCCATAAGAGGCATTCTTAACCTGCTAAAATTGGTTTTGGAATACATCAACTTCAAATTTCATGGAGAGCACTATGTACAGGTATGGGGTACCGTTATGGGCAGTAAAACAGCATGCACATATGCATGTATCTTCATGGCAGACCTCGAAGAGATACTTTTACCTAATGCACCAGCACAACTATAACTCTCTCAGATATACATGTATTGACGACATTTTCATCATCTGGGAACATGGCAAAGAAGCCCTGAACAATTTCATCAACTATATGAATAGCTGCCATGCATCTATAAAATCCACAGCAGAATCATCAGGGACAGATGTAAGTTTCCTAGACACCAGAGTAAAACTATCTCCAGAAGGAAAAATCACCTTCACCCTCTTCACCAAGCCAACTGACACACATGGCTATCTGGAATACAGCTCGGCCCACCCGCCAGCTTGCAAAAATGCGAGCCCATAAGTTCCTTAGATTACACAGAATCTAGACTGACACCGCAGACTACATAAAGCATGTAACAGAGTTAATTTCACACTATTCAAACGGGATACAAATGTACTTGGAATCCATTCTCACAAAAGCCTATGAGAAAGCCTTATCAAAGGAGTGCAATGATATCCTTCATCCCACAGCCGGACAGGAGCCTGCACAAACAAAGTCAAACAAAACTTTTTTTATTAGCAACTATACACCAACGAGTCTTTTTGTAAAATCAATGGTCCTCAAATTCTAGCCTCTACTAGAATCCAACGCTAGGTGTCGGCTTGCTTTTCCTGAGAAACCACTCTTCGGATACAGGCAAAAGCCGACCCTAAGGGACAAAGTGGTTAGAGCACGTCTTCCTAATCCAGAGAAAGACATAGAAAGAAAAACAAAGAAAAACTCCTTTTTGCAATTCAGTCCAAAACTACATAACGAAAAATTGCAATATCTGCCAAAATATGACAGACAGCGTTTTTTCATAGTGCACATACTGGCTATACGTATACATGTATTGTAGGTGTAAAATCATTGGCAACTGCAAAACCAGAAACGTGATATATTTCATCTCGTGCAAAACCTGCAAGAAACAGTATGTTGGTGAAACCAAGCGTACATTCGGGATACGCATCAAAGAACATCTACGAAGCATCTCTTACTTCTATAGAAGTGCCGCTTATGATACACAAGTATCAAGACACCTTAACCTGCACGCGCATTCAACGAATGATATGCAATACCGTATCATACATGTTCTCTCATCAGACCCAGATGACGACAACCACCTTTTGGTGAAGATCCAAAGAATCATATTGGATCCATCAACTCCACTGCATGGAACCACAAGGCATCAACAACATGGGGTAGGGTTTCCTTGAATGCGAGACCCCCGCCCTGTATGA
Source organism: Chaetoderma sp. LZ-2023a (assembly GCA_034401795.1). Lineage (NCBI taxonomy): Eukaryota > Metazoa > Mollusca > Caudofoveata > Chaetodermatida > Chaetodermatidae > Chaetoderma > Chaetoderma sp. LZ-2023a. The sequence continues at coordinate 45,151,440 of CM067363.1, read as the reverse complement.
CATAGTTATTACCCCCCCTCCCTCCCTCCCATCCCAGAAGCTTGTTTACCTGGGAATGTTCTTCGATCTAGAGATCTAGAGATAGGATATGTTTATCCTACTCAGAGGAGGGTACAAGTACTCATCTCATTAATACAGTCAGTGTGCAACAGCCATCATGTCCGGGAACAGGTTTACTTGGGAATGCTGGGGTTGATGGTTTCATTGGAAGCAGTCATTCCACAGGCAGCCGCACGCAGGGGTCCTATGCAGTTGTTTCTCATGACACAGTGGACCCAGAGTACAGGATCATTGGACTCAAATGTGCCAGTATTGGAGCCTCTTATTCACCACCTACAATGGTGGATGGTAAGAGAGAATCTCCTGGCGGGGGTGTGGTGGGGTGATGTGCAGCCCTCCCCACCCTCAGATAATGATGTATACAGATGCATCAATGGAGGGATGGGGAGCTTGCCTGGAAGAAGCCACAGTATCAGGGTTTTGGAATCTGGATCAGTCACAAGAACATATCAATCTACTGGAATTACGAGCAGTGGTACTGGGCCTGGAACATTTCTTAATGAAAGTTCAGGGCAAGATTGTTCTGATTCGATCAGACAATTCAACAGTAGTGACTTACATAAACTGGCAGGGCGGAACAAAGTCACCCAGTCTGTATGATGACATGGAAATTGCTTTGATGGTGCCTGGATCACAGGATCACCTTGAAAGCAGTTCATATTCCAGGAAGGTTAAATCATTGAGCCGAAGGATGAGTGTTTTACCTACGGAATGGCAAATGTAAATCAATGTGTGGCAGATCATCTGTTCAACTACTGGGGGGAAACCCAACATAGATTTATTCGCAATGAAGAAGAATGCGAAGATGACGACGTACAGTACAGATCATAGTTACATGTAGCTTTACTGTTTGACGAAGCAAAAACGAAACAAAAATACGTCTTTCTAGCGTCAAAAGCTCGGAGCGTTTTCAGGTGTGGCCAACTCCAAACGCAATTAATTTATTTTATAGGCACGTCTAACGGAAAGTCAAACCCGTCCTACAATATGTTAAACGCATAATGGAATATTTAAAACCCATCACGAAAAAAGTCAAAGGCGCAATCAAATGTATTCAGTAATGCGACAAAGATTCTTACTACGCATCATTAAACATAATGTGGAATCGGTCTACGGTCTGTCAAGGACCCATACATGTAGATCTAAATTGCAATTGGAGCCATATATGTGTTAAGTACATGCATCACATTTAGTTATTTTTTTCGTGGCCGTAAATGATAATTGCCGAAATGCCATATCATCGTAATCGTCAATCGTACATTTGTATAAAATGGACGTGTGTGAACTCCGCACCTGGGTATTCTTTACTGTCTATGAAGCCAGCGTGATGACAGTGCGTATATTTTAATAAATTTTCAATCCACAATTCTCTTGAAATCTGGATGAATATACAATGTACCAAAATATTCTCTGAAATGGGATTATTACAATATAGTCTAATTTGAGCTGACGTAAAAGGCATAACTTTTTAGAACAATATATGCATCAGTTGCGGCTAGTGATGTAACATCTTATAACGGAAAGGGAAGCGATTTACAAAATCTGCAAACCTGACATATGGTTGTTTTCGAATTCGCTTTTCATACATAATATATAGCCGAAAATCTCCGCTTTTACATAGACATGCGCATGCGTACATAATTGTTTTACCGGTGCCTGATATCCGAGTACGTAAGCTCATTGCCCGTTTTCGGCAACTGGTATCACCGTATCACACGAGTCTGATTGGTCGAGAATACATGCATATTTAATGTGATTTGGCACAGATGGCGTCAACTGTTTAGAAAATAACATATTTTTGCATGTGCAATACATCAATCTATGCACATTTCATGTATGCCACAGACTAAAGAGTAGACAGATAACGCAGAATAACGAACTTGTCAATCAGAAAGTGTGATGCCTGTATATTTGACCGCTTCGGCATCTTAACTCGACCGCTTCGGCATCTTAACTCGACCGCTTCGGCATCTTAACTTGGCCTTGTTACTGACAGTGCTTGAAGTTAGTTTTCTCGAAAATTGTAAACAATACATCAATCTATGCACATTTCATGTATGCCACAGACTAAAGAGTAGACAGATAACGCAGAATAACGAACCTGTCAATCAGAAAGTGTGATGCCTATATATTTGACCGCCTCGGCATCTTAACTCGACCGCTTCTGCATCTTAACTCGGCCTTATTACTGACAGTGCTTGAAGTTAGTTTTCTCGAAAATTGTAAACAAAAACAAGCATCGATATATATATATATATATATATATATATATATATATATATATATATATATATATATATATATATATATATATATATACTAAGCCAAAAAAGTTTAGCAACAGTGAAGTTTGGTTTGTTGTATTAAAACTATGTGTCCATTTATAACCAAATTTGCAGGCATGTTTCGTCAATGTAATGTCTCGCTGATCATGAAGAAATGCAAATCATTTCTTGCATTTCTCGGCCGCATGCTTATTGCATGTGAAAATGCATTTTCATGCACTGGCCCACATTGGCGGGTAGCGAAGGCAAAAATTCACCATATTGCAAAAGCAGATAACGAATGTTAACAGAAAATGCTTAAAAGTTTACCCTATCGAACATGGACTGCCGCCCAGGGCTACCCAAAAATCAGCGCCATGAAGCAATGGGAAGACTCGCTGCTGGGCAGAGCATTCACACTGTTGCTCGACATTTTGATGTTCACGCCTCAACCATTTCCCGTCTCCGCCAACGTGAGCAGGAAACTGGACATGTTAATGACTGACCACGATCTGGCAGACTGAGAGCAACAACACCACGAGAAGACCGCTACTTAGTGACCTCATCACAATGTCACAGGTTTGAGACTGTGCCGCGGCTGTCCCGTAATTTGCACACCGCTACCGGCACTACAGTGCATGCACAAACTGTGCGAAACAGACTCCATGATGCTGGACTGTATGCCTGTCATCCACATGTTGCTGTTCCGCTTACAGAGCGTCACATTGAGAATCGGTTTGCATGGGCAAGAACTCGTCAGCGATGACGTGCTCAACAATGGAACCACGTTTTTTCAGTGATGAGTCGAGGTTTTGTGTGGATGTGGCGGATGGTAGGCAACGGGTTTGGCGACGTTTTGGAGAATGGTATGATGCAGCCAACATCATTCAGCACGACAGTTTCGGTGGCGGCAGTGTCATGGTGTGGGCTGGGATCCATGAAAATGGCAAAACAGATCTTATTGTGATTCGCGGAAATTTAATGGCTCAACGTTACTGTGAAGAAGTTGTCGCCCCTGTTGTCATCCCTTTATGCAGCATCATGCAGACTTTGTTCCAGCAAGACAACGCCCGTCCTCATTCAGCTAGGGTCACCAGTGATTTCCTTGAGGCTAGCAACGTTCCGGTGTTGGACTGGCCAGCGCGATCACCGGACCTGTCTCCTATCGAACACGTGTGGGACATTCTTGGGCGTATGGTGCGTGAGAACCATCCACATCTTCACAACGTGCGGGAGCTGGAAGCTGCACTGCTCCAGGAATGGGATGCGATTCCTCTACGTGACATCAGGTGCTTAATTCGAAGCATGAGAAAGCGATGTACGGCGGTGGTTAATGCGCGCAGAGGTCACAACCAGTATTGACAGCTCAGTGTCATTATTTAAATTGGACCCTTCCGTTGAATGATGCCGTGTTAAAGGCGCGATGCTAGCATTACAGTAACAATGACCTATCAATTAAATAATATATTTGAATCAATTTATTGTTTTTGTTAAATAACATTTATACAGTAATATTCTCAGTGTTGCTAAACTTTTTTTGGTTCAGTATATATATATATATATATATATATATATATATATATATATATATATATATATATATATATATATATATCTGTGGCTCTCTTGCGACAATCTATAACTTTCTCGTTAGCAGTGACATCACATTTACTAAAACAAGAATGATAATGCAGGTTACTGGGCCAAAATTGGCCTAGTAACCTGCATTATCAGGGAAGTGGGCCCCAAATCAAAACCAATGAATTATCATATTTTACCCATTTGACCTGAAATCCCAGAATTCCACTTTCTGAGGGCGGTGTATGACCATAACACCCGCTGTCGGGTCATAGGGCCTAACAGTACACGTATATAGTATATTATTGACTACATGTATATATTGTGCCGTATATTTTTAACCAAATATCACTCATGGTGGCGTTGTAAACGTGGAATCAGACACTGATCGTAATGGTGAGACAGCTAATGTGTTGGACAGTGAATCTTGTGATGATGACATGTTTGACGATGAGGAAGCCACCACTACTGGAAAGACTTGAAGATGAACTTGAAGCTAGTACAGTGCGGAGTGAGTGAACTGTTTCAGTCAGTGACAAAGAGTTTGCCTTTAAGTTTGGGCTGTTTTGGTTCATTCACCATGATCATTTATGCCGTTTGCATTTAATTAACTGTTAAAGTTTGTTCTATTGAATTAGCTCTAACTAACATGATTAGATATACCAAATAACATACCAAGAGTTAGTAGATAGTCGCTGTTATAGGAATTTTACATTTTAGCAATTGACCCTTTAACACGCCAGCTGGTGAAAACATGGTCTGTAGTGGCCTTGAGAAATGTCCATATGCAGAACAAGAGGATTACTTTTTTGAAAAATGACCTCTGGAATGAGTGTCTCCATAACCGAGCCACTGGTAAATTTTCACAAATTTATTTTCCTTGCTCTGCAAACGGACATTTTCTAAGGGAAAATTTAAATTTCCGTACGCCAATTTTAGGATTAAAGGTCCACGACATATGAAAAAGTTACCGTGACTCAGTGAGTGGTCAAAACCGGCCTCTGAAATCAAAATTGTCTGGAGAAATGACCGTTTGCAGGCCAAGAGACTATCTTTTAAAAATTTACCACTGAAATAACTGGCTTGATTACCAAGCTAGCCATTACAGTTCTAAATGTTAAAAAATTGTCTTGGCCTGCAAATGGGCATTTATTAACCCTTTAATGGTCAAATCAGCCATAACCAGCCTCTGCAGTGTTCCTGAGAAATGCCCTTTTGCTGACTAAGAGAATACTATTTTTGAAAATTTATCACTGGAATGACTGGCTTCCAGAATACTCTTGGTCAGCAAATTGACATTTTATGAGACAATTGGAATTTTCTTGACCAAATTTAACCATTAAAGGGTTCAGCAGAAATTTACATTTTCTTGACAAATATTGGACAGTAAAGGGTTGTAAAGCTGAAGCTAATACTTACCTTTAACTACCTTGTTCTGCTGCTCACAATGGGGAGAAATTCTCAATCCTTGTTCCACTTAAGATCAAAGAAATGATGAAAACACCATACAACCTTTACCTACAAAGTACATACAGTAAATAAGTTAAACCAGGTCATTTTGGATTTAATTAAATTGTTTATTCATTCACTTAAAAGTTTAATGTCGTTGTTATTGAATGCTGCCATATTGATATAATGCAGAGTTTGCTCAAACAATCACCAACACAGACAGTAGCGCAAACCACCACTGATTACCAGCATGAGCAATATTATATAGGACCAAGATACTTGTAGTTTACTTTACTGTTGATTTTGAGACTTGTATTGTTATTGATGATCAATAACAATACAAGTCCAGTCTCTAGAACAAAAGTAAACTATCTTGATCCTATATAATATTGCTCATGCTGGTCCTCAGTGGTGGTTTATGGTTATGCTTATGCTCTGTATTGTGTTGATGAATGATGTTGCGCAGCGCTGGTTTTTACTGTAGTTTCTTCTGCTGGTCACAGGTCATATATTACTGATAGTGGTTTTTCAAATTTGTGTCCTCCTACTGTTCCAGATTTTGTACGTTTATTTTTTATACTTGTGTTTGTGGTCTGGCTATATTTCAACAGTAGATGAAATAGAAAGTGAAACAAATATGATTACACAGGGAGTTATAAGCATTACATGATGGACCTTTCCATTTTATCCATCAATCATATGACATCATAATCAACTACATGATGCATAAGGATGACAACATAATCAATGACATAATGAATGACGTAGATAAGTTCGTCAATCGTCACAGACACTTAATTGATGACGGACTATATGTATTCTATTTAACCCTTTAATGGACAAATTTGTTTAAGAAAATTTTAATATATCCGCTTATTGAATGTCCAATTAGAGGCCAGAAGAATACAATTTCTGAAAATTTATGACAGGAATTACTAGCTCGGTCATTGAGCCAGTCATTTGTGGTGAATTAAAAAAAAATGGACATTCCACAAGGCCATAACAGAGGCCAGTTTTGGTCGGCATGACCATTAAAGGGTTAATAAACATGATGTTGAATATTTTAAAACTAATTTGACTGGGAGCTGTTGCTGTCATATCAACAGCTTACATGTATAGTTTTCTGGAATTTGAGACTCAGAGAGTGCAGAGATTCATCGCAACGCGGGCAAAGCCAGGGTGAAGCTTAGCTAGAGATGGGCGGGGCATAGATAAAACTGGATTCCTCAATTGGGCAGAACTGTTAGTAAGACTGAGCGGTGGTAGTGAACACCTGTTCTCCTTCGATCAATACTCACCATTCTGTTACTTCTGATATACAGCTGGCCTTGACAGCGGCTCTAGGATTATAGACTTAGAAAGCTTTACAGACTCCTGGGAACCGGGTACCCGGCTCCCAACTGCCGAGTACCCGTTTACCATAGAGCTTATTCTTGTTTGCATAGCAACAAGAGCAATACATGCTTTTTGCATTAAGGATTTTAGTGTTTTAAAATAATCTAAGTCTTTAATCAGTGATAGTTTGTGTGTTCTGAAGGGATTAACTAAGGACTATGGAGAATACCGCCCAAGACAACCAGGTTGTATTGTTCTTTATTATCCATAGTTAAAAGACTTAGGTCTCTAAATTTCGTTGTGTCGCATGTTCCAATTTCTGACCCCATAGAATCTGGGACGTGTGCTAACAACGATATATGCCAGACGATCGCCTTCTTTAACCCCAACAGGCGATCGGCAGATATGAAAATAGGTGTTTGCTACGGTATTTCTAACACGAATATCGGCTGACGTCGTTCTCCGTAGAATCCGAGCGGGTGACGTCACACCCGGTCGCTCGGATGTTTATGTGAAGAAAATTTTTTTCATTAATTCGCGCATCTTATTCTGGGTGCTGCGTACTAAAAATAGTACCGGAAACTTTAGAATGATCAAGTTTACGTGCGATCACGATCGGTTTGCAATGATCGGTGGTTTCAAAATTCTTGAGTAGATGTGTGGTCTGCGGTTTTACCGTGTGAGACAGCAGTTTGTTATACATTTTGTTGTTTTCTTCACATATCGTGCTGCTTTCGTTAGGAGTATAATTTATATTGATTAGCCTGGAGCCGTTACACATCCGGGAGGATCTATTATGGGTGTGTTGTAGGGCTGCGCGGTTTGGCTTACAGCCATATCGGTTTCGATATGACTTTTCATATCGGTTTTAACCGAATATCGGTTTTATGGACATGAAACAAAAAATTTAAATGATAAAAATTAGCACGAAAACAGAACGTATTCTCATGCCCTGATACATTCGTAACGTTTTACGCCTTAAAAGCTTAACATACCTTATAATATCCATCATCGCGGGAGTGAAATTATTAATTAGACCGCCTAAATATTACGCACAGTTAAATAAACATCGTTTATTTTGTCAAAATTAATCTTAAATCAGCAAAACAGGTTGCGAAAAGACGTAAATCACGCGATTGTAATTAATTATGATGTAATTATCTCCCTTTCTTCTTTCATTTCCAATTCGACCCGAGAACGAAATCATGCCTTGAGGAAAATATTAACTGTAATATTGCGATCGCGAATTTCATAAGTTAATATGATATTGTGTATAGAAGATAACGTTATAAAACGGTATGAGTAATAATTGTATTTAAAATTATATCCTAATCAATGATTATAGTTATTGGCGAGATTTTGATGCAATCTGGCGATTTAGTGTTGGGACGACTTTGCATTATGTTAATTAGCCGGTGACGTAAATAAAATGGATGCCGTTGTTTAGAAAGGGTTTCCCCGATACAAATTTTAATGACAAATTCCCACATTAGTATTGTGTTTTATATTGCACATTTATCTGAGACTACCAGAGAAAAGACGAGTGGATATTTATTTAATTAATTCGCTGCTTGATTTCTCTCGGCGTGCAGCGAGTTACATGGAGTTACACAATATGCGCAATTGGGGCCACGTTCAATTATTAGTTGCCCCGAACATAACTTAATGGAAAGTATGGCCATTATTATTCATTACGATTTTCATGCTCGTTAGTATCTTTTATTTTTAACAATCCTGATACGAAAAACCGAAAATATGTTCATATTTGGTTTTTCGATATTTATTTTTTATAATCGGTTATGAAACCGTCAGTGCAGGATATCGGTTTTAAATATGGTATCGGTATATCGCGCAGCTCTAGTGTGTTGTGCCCGCCGCGTACTTGTCGTCATAATCAATGCGATCGTTGTTGTAACGTGGCGGGGTGGGGTGCGGGGAGGTTACGGTTAATTTATGAGTCAAAATATTTGAAAATTAATTGTCTGCCTTCCATCCGGGTCTCGTTCCGCTTGTTTATTGTAGGTTTGTGCTTATTTTATAGGCCAAGCCAGCCCCGCCATCATGTGACGACTGCCATAAGTTTGTCCGTGTAATGTTCAAGGACCATGTCTGTTTTAGGTGTGCCCTGTGTAATATAGATCATAGGTGTAATGTTTGTGCAGTGTGGTCCGTCGAAACGATGGTTAAGTTCCTTGCCCAGAAGGACTTGGCTGGGTCTGACGCGGGGTCAGGCGGTCCGAGAGGAAATCGTGGAGCGCCCGGTTCGGCCGGTGGGGGTGCTCCACGTCCCCAGCTGGAGGTGGCGGAGATGGCACCGCCGGCGTGGTTTGGTCCGGCTATGCAGGGTTTTCTGCATAGCGTTCTGCCCACGCTGGTGTCGTCCCTGCTACCAAAGGTTGGGGGGCAGTTTCTCCCCATGCCTGGTACGGATCCTGTCCTCGGACAGGATTTTGGACTGGTTACCGAGGGGGCCGTCTCGTACGGCCCCCTGGCAGTCCCGTCTGGCTTCGGCCAGACGGGTTCTGTCTCTCTGCGGCCACCTCCGGGTGGTCCAGTAGCGGTGGCCGGTCCGTCAGGTGTGGGAGCCGTCCACCAGGACGGCTCCACGGTTGACTCGTCTAGTGACGGCTCTTCGGAGTCTGAAGACGAGGAGGCCGAGGAGGAGAGGTTGCTGCGGCCAGTGAAGCCGCAGGTGGAGAATATGGAGGTTGATTCCGTCCTGGACGGAACCGGCCTCCATTTGTCTGGTTTGGCGCAAGCCAGGTCAGCGGCTCCGCCTGCGGCCGAGGCCAATCCGTTACCTTGCACTGGTTCCGCGCGGCTTGGTTTGTCACCAGCCGTCAGGGGAACGGGTGTGCCGGGCCAGGTGTGGTACTCACCTATCTCGCCTGGTCCGGCAGCCGGACGTGGGGTGCCGTTGGCGCCCGTGTCCGGCTATGGTTCCGCGACTGTTACGGGTTCGTATGGTTTTCCGTGCGGACCTACCCCATGGACCGGAGTGTTTCATGGGGTGGCGGCGGAACCGTGTGGTAGCGGAGTGCCTGGCGTGTCAGCCGTGGCTCCTTGCCGGGAGGCCGTGGCTGGCAGACCCGTGAGCACGTCAACGGGTGACGTGTTTGCGGGGGTATCTTCTTCGGAGATAGATTGGTCAGATGCTCTGGCGTGGCTAGCCAGAGTGGACCCGTCTGTGGTTTCGGCCACGGCCGATGAAGATGCGCCCCGTCCGTCGGTTGCGTCGATTAGGACGGGGATTTTGCCTGCGGCCCGGATCCAGTCAGTGGGACTGGATCCACGGTTCATTGATTTGTTGGATGCTATTTATAGCAAACAACTAATGACCAAGGGTCAGCTCCCTGCGGCCTCCAGGGAGGTGCGGGCAAGATGTCGTATACCGCGGGGTGAATACGATAGGTATGGTGTAGTCCCGTCGGTCACGGAGGATGACCGATGGGTACTGGGCGTCCAGAGTGCAGGGTCGGGTGGTCCCGGTCCGGCACTAGTGGATAAGTCCCAGGTACACCAGGAAGAAGTCCTGGCCCTATGCGATGAGGGTGTGAGGGCAGCGATGAGCGCTGTCAATCACTTATCGTCTACTTCAGTCGATGTGGGCTGAAGCGGAGGCAGGCCACCCTGTGCCACCTGTGGCGCTATCGTGTGTTAATAACGGCTTGGTGCTGTCAATGGACGCATTGGCAAGGGTGCAAGCGCGAGTGACGAAGTCCAGGAGGCAAATGGTCATTGACCATATGCGTCCGGCTACGGCAGTCAGGGAACGTCTTCTTGGGACGCCCCTGACAGGGCCTAGCATCTTTGGTGGCCAAGCGCGGGCCATCTTAGAGGACACCGCCAGTATTGCGCGGAATCGGTTAGCGGTAAATCTGCAGCTAGAGCTAGTGCGGCAAGCGCACGCACTAGGGGCTGTGGGCAAACCGCTAACGGGACAGCCTTCAAAGAAACAGAAGAAGCATAAGAGCAAGGCGAAAGCCAGGCCTGTTGCGACTTCTGTTTCGGCTGGGTTCTCGGAGCCGCCGCCGGCGAAGAAACCCAGGAAGGTTGTAGAGGCGCCTACCCTCCCCAATGTTGCTCCTGACCGCCCTAGAGGTGGGAAGGGCAAGGGGAAGGTAAGGGTAAGGCCTCAAAGGGCGGACAGAAGGGGCCGAAGCGTACCTGAGGGTACGCAAGCTCCCTTCATATCCACCTGGACCGCACCTGTGCGACAGGAACAGCGGTGCCAGTTATACCCGTCGTGCCTAGAACGAAATGGTTCTCACTCTCTCTCGTTAAGAAAGAGGGGCGGGGGGGGCGGACTGCGAGCCGGACAACCCCGTTAGACGTCGAGGCGTCTATGGTGGGTGGAAGGCTCATGCGTTTCGTCGAGGCCTGGCGAGGTGTGACGTCAGACAGTCTGGTCCTGGGATGGTTATCCCAGGGTTACATGCCGGAGTGGTGGGACTTTCCGCCACAAAATCTGTCTTTGGCACCTGTCTGGACACCCGTACCAAGGGAGCCAGACAAGTTAGAAGCCGTTCAAAAGGAAGTGTCGGGTTTGCTTCTGAAGGGAGCAATAAAACCAGCAAACCGGAACACTCCAGGCTTCTATTCAAACATGTTCCTTGTCCCCAAGAGCACGGGGGGATGGAGACCCATACTCAATCTCAGGCCATTAAATTGGTTTATCCATACGCCTCGGTTCCAGATGGAAACGCCGAGGTCGGTAATGGCGGGATTGAGGAAAGGAATATGGTGTGTATCGATCGATCTGAAAGATGCATATTTCCACATTCCGATGAATCGGAGTTGGCACAGGTTTCTGAGATTTGCGTTTCAGAATCAAGTATGGGAGTTTACAGTTCTCCCGTTTGGCCTGTCGACAGCTCCGAGGGTTTTCACAAGAGTGGTCCTTGCGGTGACAGCGTTTCTCAGAAAAGAGAACGTGGCGCTACACACCTACATAGACGACTGGCTGCTCAAGGCAGACTCGGCAGCCAGGTTGAACGTGGATACTGCTCTGACTCTGAAGTTACTTTCAGATCTAGGCTGGATAGTCAACGAGGAGAAATCCGAGTTGATGCCCACTCAACATTTCGTTTATTTGGGGATGCGATTCGACCTCGAGGAGCCCAGAGTGGTGTCTCTGTTAGCCATCCTCAGGAGTTTTCGAGTGGGAAACCACATTCAGACGAGGCGGTTCCTTCAGATGCTGGGCATGATGGTCTCCATGGAGCAGGTTATCCCGTACGCTGCTCTAATGCGAAGACCTATCCAGTTGTATCTGATGGCTCTGTGGAAACAGAGAGCAGAACCCCTGTCAAAACTGGTGCCAGTTTTGGAGCCGATAATATCGCATCTTCTATGGTGGAAACAGCGTCAGAATCTCCTAATAGGGGTTTCGCTGCACCTACCCCACCCCCAGCTGTCCGTTTACACGGATGCATCGCTGGAGGGGTGGGGTGCCTGCCTGGGAGAACACCAGGTCTCGGGTACATGGACTCTTCCGGAGAGTCAGCTGCATATCAATCTGTTGGAAATGATGGCAGTGGAACTGGCGTTGGAAGCGTTCCTTCCGATGATCAGGGGCAAGGTGATATTGATACGGTCGGACAATTCGACAGTAGTATCATATATAAATCGGCAAGGCGGGACCAGGTCGCCCACCCTGTGCATCAGGGTGTGGCACTTGATTCAGTGGTGCAGGAATTACTCGGTTGTTTTGAAAGCAGCTCATATTCCTGGCCGATTGAACATTTTGGCGGATGCTTTGTCTCGCAGACAGAGAATCTTGCCAACAGAATGGTCCCTCAACCCTCCAGTTCTACGACGGATCTTCGAGCATTGGGCCAAACCCAACGTGGACTTGTTCGCCACAAAGGAAAATGCTCAAATCATGACATATGTCTCGCCGATTCCAGATCCAAATGCCGTCGATACAGACGCTCTGGCGATAAGCTGGAGAGGGATGCACGCGTACGCGTACCCACCCACCATTCTTCTACCGAAGGTATTGGTGAAGGTCAGGGAGGAGCCGTGTCTGGTCCTGCTAATAGCGCCGTATTGGCCGAGCAGGGCGTGGTTCACGGATCTTCTAGATCTGCTGGTGGAAAATCCTGTGCAGTTGCCCGAGATTCCGAACATAATCTCCCAGGCCAAGTGATGCTTCCTACACGAGCGTCCCGAAATGTTCAAATTGACTGCGTGGATGTTGTCAAACAACGTTCCACGTCGGAAGGCTTTTCTCGACAGGCTGCTGATTTCATCGCGGCTGCGAGAAGGAGGTCAACCTTCAAGTCATATAACAACAAGGTTAACAGATTTGCAGACTGGTGTGAAGAAAAGGGTATTGATACCTTTCAATCCACTATTCAGCAAATAGCAGACTTTCTCTGTGAGCTGTTCCCGTCACAATTGCTGGATACAAGTCAGTTTTGGCATCAGTTATCCCTTGTCTAGCCAACAGGGATAGTCCAGAGGTGGCCCAGTTAAATGTGATGTTGAAGGGAATGAGCAATCTCCGCCCGAGACAACCGGTAGTCATTCCAGCCTGGAGTCTAGCTTTAGTGCTTACTGTACTGGCCAAGCACCCTTTCGAATCGTTGCGTTCGGCTAGTCTAAAGCATTTGACTCTAAAGGCGGTCTTTCTATTGGCAGCTTCCTCAGCTAAAAGGCGCAGTGAGATCCATGCGCTTTCGGCAGAGAGGAACCGATTTATTGTTTCTGGAGAAGGTCTGCGTCTTCTGCCAAGAGCAGAGTTTATGTCAAAGAACCAATCTTTGAGATATCCCGGCAAACCGATCATTATACCGAAGTTAACCAGGTTTGATCGTGATGCCAGTGTCTGGTGCCCGGTCCGTGCTTTGACTAAGTACAAGAAACGGACTGACTCGTTACGGTCGAACGATAGACATGTGTGGATCTGCCATAAAAAGCCTTATGGCGCCGCATCCATGGATACTATCTCTCGTTGGGTGGTCGAATGCATTCAGACTACTCACGAGATGGCGACTGGGCACCAGGTGCAGGGCGTAAGGGCACACGATGTTAGAGGAATAGCCGCCTCGACCGCCCTTTACAATGGTGTTCCGTTAGAGGACATCATGGCCGTTGCACAATGGCACTGTGAGTCCTCATTTACGGATTACTATATGAGGGATGTGTCAGACTCAGCCAATCCACTCGCTTTAGCTGTTTTGAAACGATAGTTAGTGACCACACTGCTTTTTCCCTTTTTTCACTTTGGTAAGAAAAGAACCTAAAGCAGGCATGGTCAAGCGAGAGGATGTCAACCAGATTGTGTCACTGATGGCCGAACCGGTGAATGGTTGGAGGCGGTACGTCTGAAGTCCTGTTATCATAAGGTAATTCAACAAGTGAGAGTTTTTTGTATTATGTATATGTATCATGTTCATTCATCTTATATATTCATGCTCATTCCCAGGCTAATACAAGCGATATGCAGGGAGTAGTTAACCCTCTTGGCATATTGGTGTTTCAGGCGAGATACATGTTCGTTAGTTCTCTCCCTTTTCTTAGGAAAAAGGGGGGGGGCTGTGACGCGAATGTGATTCGGTTCCGTGAACTTGACGGTCCTTTTAGGTCTCCGTTAGTCAAGTTTGAAGTCTAAAATCTTTCTCCAAGGGGCAAAATTAGCATGTATGGCTTGCCCCTTCCCACCAGGTTACTGATCAAATCTGGTGTATATCAGAAGTAACAGAATGGTGAGTATTGATCGAAGGAGAATGCAGGAAATGTCAATTTCCCTTTCTCCGAGATCTAACAATACAAAACGTACTCACCATTCTGTTACGGACCCAGCCTCCCAGCCCCACGGAGGCAAGCCATAGTTTTCTCTTGTTTGGTGGCTATGCAAACAATATGAGCTCTATGGTAAACGGGTACTCGGCAGTTGGGAGCCGGGTACCCGGTTCCCAGGAGTCGGTAAAGCTTTCTAAGTCTATAATCCTAGAGCCGCTGTCAAGGCCAGCTGTATATCAGAAGTAACAGAATGGTGAGTATTGTTAGATCTCGGAGAAAGGGAAATTGACATTTCCTGCAATCTAGCACTGCAACAGTAGCATGACAAAATAGCATTCTATCTGTGTTGGTACAAGTACATTATGTAATAAATTATTAAAAACTGTACCAACACAAATACTGATAGAATGCTATTTTGCCATGATACTGGTGCAGTGCCCAGTCAGGTGTTTACTACCAGCACTCAGTCTCACGCCACAATAATAAATTAGCTACTATAATCTCACTGTCTGAGTACAGCGTATATTGCTCATAGTGATATTCGCAATACCACCACATGCCTCACCGATGAATATTTCTTAGACTAAACCAGCACGATTATCTGATAATTGTGCTGGTTTATTCATTCATGTTTCTAGGTGACATGCATGGTGGTAGAGTGGTACCTGATAATCATGCTGGTTGATTCATTAATTTTTCGGGGTGACATGCATGGTAGTTACAACCCAGGTGATGTGAAGTTAGAAAAAAAGATTCTATGGAAAATTAGTAAAAAATGTCTAAATTTCATAGACAACAAAACACCCCTTAGGCCTATTTATACCTGGAAACACCTCAGCTGCTCTCGGAGAGCATCTAGATTTTTTTTAAGTTTTCCGGTGTAGTGTTGGGTGAGTCGACCACTCGCTTTGGTGTTTCCAGGTGAGTGGCCACTGAGGACAGTGAATCACACATTTCAGGAGAGTAATTCATAGTCTTTCAGTATATAAAAGTGAAAGACTGACTCAAGTCAGACCGCCAATGACCGATAGGAAAATATCCATTTGCAGAAGATGGGAAGACTATTTTTGAAAATTTATGACTGGAATGACTGGCTCTGTTATCGAGACAGTCATTCCAGTGGTAAATTTTCAAAAATAGCCTTCTTGGTCTGCAAATAGATGTTGCTTAATACCACTGCAGAAGCCGTTTTTGGATGATATGTGCAGGGTTCTGCTGATCCGGTTGCTTAGTGGGGTCAACTCGCCCACTTCCTCAAGACATCATGGGTCATTTTGGCAAATGTTGGATCAAGTACATACATGGAAGATATCTATGGCCTAAAATCCAGTGGACCAATGAGTGATCCATGTGTGAAGGTAATGCTTGGACATTGTGAATTTTAGAGTGCTAAATGGTGCAAGGGTCCTGCCTCAGCAAAACCATGCATGAGTGTTAAAGTGTTATGTATATGATGTCATAATGAATTACATCACATGTAGGCTGACGTAGCTAAATCTTTTGAAATTTTAAGAATCAGTTGTACGAATTGTATGTCTTTACTATTTAGTAAACATTCTGTTGAATATTTAACAACAGACCCCAGTCAAATTACTGGAAATTAGTTTCAAAATGTTCAACAGGTTAGCTGTATCTATAGTTACCATGAAATTTGGAATTCAGGATTCAAAGTACATACTAATCCCAACACGCGGTCGCACGGGGCATAGCTAAAAGTGGATCCATCCCTTAGAAAATCTAAATTTCTGTTTTATCCTCATGCCAAATCCAGCTTTTGCTATATTTAACCCTTTCACCGACAGGTCCTGAAAACAATGTGGCATGTTAAATGATGGTGGTAGCCTAATTTCTCAATCCGAAAGAAAATTTAATTTTAGTATGATGTCGTTGAATTAATTACCTACCTACCTTTAAAATCTCCTGGAGTCCTTTAACTCCATGTTTTGAAACAATTAGGATACATTTGTCTCCATCCATTCATCATGCTACTTCCTCCCAAACAGTTAGGTGGAATTCAACCAAATTTGGTATGTGGGTTATCCATATGATTGTGGATTGGCTGACAACATTTATTTTATGTAGTCAGAGATTGGTGTCTTCCAGATTTATCTAGATTTCCCATAGTCCTGCCCACACTCTCGCTCATCATTTGACACCCTCTCAATAGTTTTAAATTAAGCCAGATGAGCCACTACATTTAGATAGGACTAGTGATTACTAGATTCTACTATAGCCCTTCAAATCTTTGCAGACCAAGGGAAGACTATTTTTTAAATTTTACCACTGAAATGACTGGCTCAATTATCGAGCCAGTCATTCTACTGGTAAATTGAAAAAAATAGTCGTCTTGCTCTGCTCACAATAGAGGAATTTTTTTACCACCTTGACCATTAAAGAGTTGACATGTCAAATTGTTACCATTGGGTTAGTCAGTTACAAGTTGTACCAGCCCTGGTCAATTTCTGCTAACCTCGCGCTCATGCTAATTTTAACCCCTGCTCTCACAGATCAGTTCCCCTTATGACCTCCAGATTTTTCACAGCGATCCATGCCAGTCTCTGTGTAATGCAACTCCTCCGACAGCGGTGGATGGAATTCAAACAAATGTATGTTACTATAGAGTGCAAGAGGCCATTTTTATCTCAACTACGAAGTAAAATGAGCTATTGTGATACCATGCACGTCGCTCAGCAGCGTCTAATTTGCGTTTAGCTCAACTTTTCTGTTTATATCTCATGTTTGGTTGATCATACTAGTCCAAAACTTGGACACATGCCTCCTTATAATGACACGGCATCACACAATGATGTTCTGGCCAAAAGGTCAAAATCACTGATACGCATGGCAACCATTTGCTGTCCGCCATCCATCCGTCAACTTATGTTTAAAAACATAAGTTAATGAATGGACGGCGGACAGCAGATGGTTGCCATGCGTAATCAGTGATTTTGACCTTTTGGCCAGAACATCATTGTGTGATGCCGTGTCTCATACATACATTAACCGTTTGGCGGATTTCCAAACTAATTTTGCTGGAAGGACCCTAATGCTTTCGGCTTCCGAACATGCATACAGAATTTTGATTGGTCAATTTTTGTGTGAAAATCTGATTTTATGAAAATTTTAGCAGAAATTGTCAAAACGCTACTCCTCATTAACCGCTTGACAGATTGCAACCCTAGTTGGCTGGACATAAATTGCCAAAATGCATATTCTCCATGACCGCTTGGTGGATTATATCCAAATTTGGCGGAAGGATTCTGCAGTAGTTGGCTCTAGAACATCTATTCAGAATTTTTTTTCATAATTCTGTGCTTGGCAACAACCGTCATCAGATGAGATATTTTGACAGTTCGCCTCTATGTCCGCCTCATCTCAAAAGAAAAATAGGAAGTGGATATTAGATAAGGGTATACAGGCAACCTGCTGAATATTTTGAAAAGTTTTGATAGATAGATAGATAGATAGATAGATAGATAGATTAGATAGATAGATAGATAGATAGATAGATAGATGTAGATAGGTATGTACATACTCGGTATATTTTATAGGCAGCCTTTTTTTACATAGTATCGGCCTTCTCTGATGGCAGCCCTTATTGCCATACACTGTCCAGTATACCGTTACAGGCCCTTGGCTCCTTCTTTAGGTTATGTTGCTTTTTTGCTGTCGTCTAATAGTACACAACTGTCAAAGCGTCATGAGATTAGTTCAACCAATCAGATTTGCCATTGATGGCTTTTCCAACAATATCTCTGCCAATCAAAGATAACAAGGTTAAATATATACGCGATGACGTCATCAGAATGGAATGGCGTTCCAGTTCAAGACGATTGTCCATTCGGCAATAGCTATATTGAGATTTTCACTATAAAAACACAGAAATTAGACGAATCCCGCGAAGAAACACTAAATTAAATACATCTGATAAATCCATCCACAAATTGACGTAAATAAGTTAAAATCTGCTGTACGAATCGCTCAAAGTTTGCGAAGCACGCGAGATAAATGTATGGAGGAAACATGTACTGATAAGCGGTTCTGCCTAGACTAGGAACTGAGTACCCGGTTGCTTCTAGCCATAAGACTCGTCGAAAGAACTGGAGAACCACGGTTGGAATTGATGACGCGTTTAATTTATCGTAAATTTTCAAACGCTACCAAACGCGTAGGGCAAAAAGTTAAACACGTCATTCAAAATGTCAAACCCGTAGTGTCAAAATTTCAACCCGTCAAGATAAAATTCAAGATGCGTATTGAGATTTTAACTAAGATCTGTGCTGTACATTAAATACTTTAATTAAAGAATTAAAGGCGTGGGCAATCTAAGACCAAGGAATCCCCCTGTGATTCCATCCTGGAGTTTATCACTAGTGCTCCAGGTATTAGCTGATAAGCCATTTGAACCACTAAGTTCCATTTCTATGAAAATGTTGACACTTAAAACTGTATTTTTAATTGCTGCGGCCTCGGCTAGGCGGAGAAGTGAAATTCATGCCATATCAGCCGAGCAGACCATTATGTGGTTACAGGGGAAGGCTTCTACCTAGGATAAATTTCATGGCTAAAAACCAGTCTGAAATATCCAGGTCAACCCATATTTTTACCAGCTTTGACTAGATATGATCCTAATTCTAAAGCATGGTGTCCAGTCCGCGCATTAAACAGGTACAAACAATGTACCCAGGAATGGTGGACGGACCCAACAGCGTTATGGTTGTGGTATATTGAACCGCATGGTAGGGCTTCCAAGGACACCATTTCCAGGTGGATTGTTGAATGAATTCAGTTTTGTCATAAACCTGCCACAGGTAAACAAGTTAACTTTGCCAAGGCTCACAGTGTACGCAGCGTAGTGGCTTCCACTGCCCTGTTTAATGGCGTCCCGGTGGAGGACATTATGTCGGTAGCCCAGTGGCACTGTGAGTCGGGTTTCACTGACCATTACCTCCATGACACATCAAATCCTCGCGCCATATCGATTTAAAAAAAATAATTTAGGTGTACATATTTTGATGAGGTTCTCTTATTTTTTATATATATCACAATTTATCAATGTAAACAACCACTTGTCTGGCCTGCATCAGTACTAGTCTTCACCAATGGGAAGATGATGACAGCATCAAGCAATTCACAGGGTCAGTCTTGTTTATGTGATGTTCATTGTTGATTTTTTTGTCACGTGACCCTTCGTTATTAATATGGTGATGGTACATGTTTTATGTGGTTCATTCTTGAGAATGTACGAAAATGGAGCCTTTTCGTGTTATATCCTATGGTACATGGCACTTGTACGTAGAGAGCGTATGGGACATTAAGGTCATTTTGTCTCCCTCCCAAGAAAGGTGGGGGGAGCGCATATGACATATGGTCTTCTCTCGGCCATCGGTTGTGTTATCCGATGTTCAAATCATTTCCTGGTTGTGTTTTTCTCACAATTTCAGAAGTTTTAGTGGCTTAAATGCAGAAAAGCGCATAGGGAAGAGCTGATCTTTTGACCTCACCTCCCTCCCAGCAAATTCTCTTTCGAATACTGGCAATATCAAAGAGTGTTAGGGAGGTACAGTAAGTATACTCTTGAAGTGAAATAAACGAAATCATGGATTTCTTTTTTCACGAGAGAGTTGATACTTACCTCCCTAACACGGACCCGACCTCTCCACCCCATGGAGGCTCGGTCTTCAGGCTTTCTTAAGTTGCATTGTGTCAGCCAATAAATTAGTCAGTGGAAGTGCTAGTCTGCGCATGCTCGAGGTTAGGGCTGGCATCGGCCGGACTGTCATCTGACTACCTGCCCATTAGGGCACCTAACTGTTTTTAATCCGAGTGTTTATTGAGTGAAAGACGATATTTGGGAATATCAAAGAGTGTTAGGGAGGTAAGTATCAACTGTCGTGAAAAAGAAATCCATAATTTCATTTATTCTGAGCTGTACTGTAGTACTAGGGGAAGGGGGAGAGGGGGGTGGGGTGGGGTGGGGCTGTGTGTCATACATTTGTTACATTATGTACTCGCCTTTAACCTTTTAACCCTCAGATTTATTCAAGAAAATTTTAATTTTCATATTAAAAATTCCCATTTGCAGACCAAGAGGAGATTTGTATTTGAAAATTTATCACTGGAATGACTAGCGCGGTTATCGAGCCAGTCATTCCAGTGGTAAATTAAAAAAATTAGCGTTCTCTTGGTCTTAAAATGGACATTTGTCACGGCCCGTGCACTGTTATTGATCAACTTGAGTGTTAATGCGTTAATTTTGAAATGCAGTGGTGAAGATTGAGGAATGTTCCAGTCCAATTATGTCCAAAAAATTCTAACAGTACGTTTTATTTTATTTTTGAAACATCATGGTTCGCCGTACAAATTTGAAAAGCACTTGAAATTTGGCATCTGTCATAAAAGTGCTTGGAAATGTGTTTGTCCTCATGTACTGTAGCTAAAAGTTACATACATATACAATATACGGCTGCTGATTATTACTCAGATCTGCAGGACATGGCATTTCAGAACATGTAATTTGTGAAATTTCCTGACTCCCCTAATAATAGGCCAGTTGTAGAGTCCTTGATTAGGGGAAATATCATCCTTAACCCTTACCGTGCACTCTGGTGTCAGAACTTTAGATTTTCAAATTAAATTAAAAGATTAACTGGTGTTCATTTTTCTGTGTATGACAGCATCATCTCCCACCAAATTTGTTGAAAAATCAACACCAGTTCATATTTTAATTTAATTTGAAAATCTAAAGTTTTAACACCAGAATGGTAATGGTGAAAAAGTGCTTGAATAAATCTGTCAAATTCTGGTATGAACCATGAACATATTAAGTTATTTCTAAGCTGTACTGTATATATATATATATATATATATATATATATATATATATATATATATATATATATATATGTATATTATACTTGTGATTTTCAGCCTTGTAAAACACCAGGGTGTGTGATAACGAGCTCCTACCTCTTATCTAAAATGAACCAGTCAGCTGATCCTTGTCAAGACTTCTATACCTATGCATGCGGGGGTTGGTTAAAAAACACCATGATGCCTCCGGATAAGGCAAAATGGAATGCATTTGCTGATATGTATCGACAGAATCAGGCAATTCTGAAAAAGGTTTGTGTCAGACGATATCCTGCCATAGACAAATTCCTCAATAGTTAAAAAATATTATGACTCATGTTGATACACAAGTATGGCATGGTCGCAGGACATGTGTCTCCTCATAAAACACAGTCGGGGTTGTTGCTCTGGTGGTATTGGACACAAACAATGACAAATGACGTCTTAAGCTGTCTTCCATATATAATATATATTCATCTACATGTATTTATATTTACTGCTGTATCATGTCAATTAACGCTTCAATGGTCAAGCCGGCCAAATCTGGCATTTGCAGTCGTCTTGAGGAATGTCCATTTGCAGGCCAAGAGAGTACTATTTTTGAAAATTTACGTTGAATGTCTGGCTCGATAACCGGGCCAGTCATTCCAGTGATACATTTTCAAAATTAGTCTTCTCTTGGCCTGCAAATAGTGTTCTAGTGAGAAGCTCGTTTGACCTATTTCACTCAGTCAACTTTCCAATATTTTGAAACTAATGTGACGGAAACCTGCTGCTGTTACATGTACATTTGTAGCACCAAAACCAGGTCAAATTTGTATTGAATTATTTAACATGTACATGTACTCGGTAATATTTATAAAATTGTAAATGCTTGATTTTATATTAGTTTTTCACATTCAAAATATTAACCCTTTAACAAAAATTTGTTGGAGAAAATTTCAATTTTCTCATAGAAAATATTAATTTGCAGACCAAGAGCAGACTGTTTTTGAAAATTTCCCATTGGAATGAGTGGCTTGGTTATCGAGCCAGTCATTCCAGTAGAAAAATTAAAAAAGTAGTCTTCTCTTTGTCTGCAAATGGACACTTCTCAAGACAACTGCAGAAACCGTTTTTAACTGATATGAGGGCTAAAGGGTTAACTTATCCTAATTGCATATAAAATAATTTCATTCTCTAACTGTTGTACGCATAATGGACCTTTCCAGAGTAATGACATCATCTAAGCGACGTGTAGGATGACATCATAATCATTACGCCATAAAATGATTCTATACACAAATTGTATGTCTCTACTATTTAATAATAAACTTACTGTTGACTATTTTGAAACTAATTTGATTGGGCGCTCTTGCTGCATAGGCAGCAACAGCGCCCAGTCAAATTAGTTGCAAAACATTCAACAGTACCTGTATAATTTTCTGGAAATTGATAGTCATGGGGTTTAGTGACTGATCAATGTGAGTTAAGATCTCTGAGAATCTCTGTATTTGACTTACATCTAGGATACATGTAAGTGTCCAATTTTGTTTCACTGCTGGCTGAACATACACATCCTTTAATACATGCAAGTTTGATAGAAGTCATGTTTCAGTGGAACACAAGTTATCGCTCTAGACACAGCAACCCACACTGACAGACAGATATTCCTATTGCAATGTTTTAGTAGCCATGATATGGAGGGATCTGATCTGATCTCACCCGACGTGTTAGCCAATCGAAATGACGTATAGCTCTTTCACAAATATCGAAAAGCAAACTGATCATTCACAAGTAATGCTTTCAACTTTCAAGTACATGTATTCCTATAGTGAAAAGGATTTGCCATGATTACCATATTCCGCTTAATAGTAGCCTATTCTCTAATAGAAGCCCACCCCTTAACTTTGACATATGAGCTCCAATGATTTCTTAGCAGTGTCAAAATGGCAAAACTCTGTATTAGAAGCCCACCCCCTAACTCAGCAGACTGTATGGGAAAATCTTTCTTAAGAGCAAATTTGTAAGAATAGCGTGTATAATAATAACAATCGTGTCACAGGGTGTGTCTACTTCAGACTGATCTCTGCCCTGATACATTCCCGGCCCCTCTAGAAGTCAATACAGGCCGCGGATTTGTAAATCTCGACCGCCTATTACATTAATACTAGTAGTAGACCACGTATGTTCAAGATATAATAAAGTTTATTCCACACTTTTGTAGTCAAAATGCGCTTAAAACGGTCTTGGCATGATTAAATACCTTCCTTATAAATATATTTTAAGACCAAATTTATGAACCAAACAACAAGCACGGGAGAAAATGTGCATCAATTTTGTAACGCCGAGCAACATTAAATGATCCAAATTGAATTATTATGAACGACAATATAGCCGGCTTCTTAAATTGGCGAGCCAGCGGTTCTTGAGATGGGAGGCATTGTGTTCTCACGAGATATTATACGCTAACGGGAGTTTATCAAACGGGTACCCGTTTTTCAAGATCAGGATAATACTCAGTTCCTATCGCGCAATGATAATATATAGATATTCCCGAGTTCCGAGTCCCCGATTCCAGAATATTTATATCCGAGTACTCGCTCTAAAATAAACTCTTCAATTGGAGGCGAATCACGTGATTTGTATTTTTTCGCGACACCATTTCATATCAAATTGTGGATTAATTTTGATGTAATAAACAAGCTTTATTAAAGGATACGCAATATTTAGGCGCTCAAATCAAATAATTTCACTTCCCCGGTGATGTTTTGAGGTATACATTAAACGAAGGCGGTGGGAATTTTTACGGGAGAAAATATGTTGAATTTCCGTGATATCAATTTTAGAAAACTATTTTTGGAAAGCTCTGTAATATAAGCCCACCCCCTTTCTCAGAGATGTTTAGTTGGAAATTGAACACCTCTTGTCCTAATAGAAGCCTAGGCTACTATTAAGCGAAATACGGTATGCATCCTTTTCAGTCTGTTTTTAGTCTTTTTGCAAACTTCTGAAGTGTTTTCTAATTGACACTCTTTACATCAATTTACATGTACATGTATTCTATTGACTTGTTTCAGCTACTTGATAAAGATGGTGAGATTGTTCGTGGCCACGCATCGAAAGCTGTTAAGAAGACAAAAGATTTTTATAAGCTGTGTATGGATGAAGAGAAGATTGAAGAAAAGGGGCCTGATCCTGTGCTGAAGGTTAGATTTGATTTGGACAATAAAGCGAGGAATTTGTACAGGAATATGTAAAAACAGAACAGAAGTCCATAATATACTAAAAGGCTGCAATCCTCAATTACCTAAAGTACATGGCATTCGGTCATGATTATGTGCTTTATAACGTATGATGTGACTTAGAGATGTTCTGTAAAAATCGCTAATTTGTTAATTTCACTCCCAAGAATAACACGTGAATCATGGGAGATAACTAGTCCACCTCAAATATATGATACCAGTTCATTTAACACAAGAAACAATTATTAATTGTCATGATTTACGATTTGATTATTCGATTTCATTCATGAGCTTGAAAATTATTCCCTGTGCGGATGCATCTGATTTCCCTCAAATAGATATATTGATTAATTGATTTTTTTTTTTAAAGATTATTTTTGAAAATTTATATGTGTCACTGGAATACCTGGCTCAGTTACCGAGCCAAGCATTCCAGTGGTAAATTTTCAAAAATACTCTTATTTTCGTCTGCAAATGGACGCTACTCAAGACCAGTGCCGAAGCCACTTTGGAGGGTGTTAGTATTAAAGGCTTATGGGTGGCCAGGGACTTTCTCGCTCGATACAGCTGAAGACCCTATGCTGTGTTTTATGATGCATATTCAGCCAAAATGAACCGAGTAACAATCACTGGTTCAAATGAATGAAAGTATTGCATCGCACAATAAATTGCAAATGCAATGTGAATTACAAATATCGGGGAATTTAGGCTACATGTGTTCAATATTTTGTACAAACAGCTGATCAAGGAGCTTGGATCCTGGAGTGTATCTGATAACCCGATATCCGGCGTATGGAATGCTACATCATGGGATATGTTTGAGGCACTCGTCAAAATCCATTTGTATAGTTCATCTGCATTGTTTTCTATGGGAATGACAGTTGATGATGAAAACAGTAGCAGTTATATAATAGTGGTAAGTGATTCCAGGTATGCATAAAGCTAGCTGTTTAACCTTTTAGCACTCATATCGGCCAAAAACAGCTTCTGCGGTGGTCTTGTGAAATGTCCATTTGCAGCCCAAGAGACTATTTTTGAAAATTTACCACTGGAATGACTGGCTCGATAACCAAGCCAGTCATTCTAGTGGTAAATTTTCAAAAATAGTCTCTTGGGCTGCAAATGGACATTTTCTATGAAAAAATTGAATTTTTAAAAACAAATTCGAGGGTTAACGGTTTAACTGGTTCTGCCTTCTTTCTATTTCTGACGCTTGATCAGGTTAGATCGGAATCTGAATACCAGTGCTCAGTTTGACACTTCTTTTTGTGCTAATCTTTAGGCGATTACGCTTGCCCTACTTGTGTAACCAGTCAAGAAAATCTGGTTACATGTAATCGTTTGTAATCAGATTTAAAGCTTTTTCTAACCGTTAATGTTGGTTGTGTGACCGCTAAATTGAATTTGTAACGGCAGAAAAAGTGATTGTTGGTCTTCAGATTATTTTTGAAAATTTATCACTAGAATGACTTGCTCGTCTGGATCATTAACCCTTTAACACTCAGATTAGCCAAAAACGGCTTCTGCGGTGGTCTTTAGAAATATCCATTTGCAGACCAAAAGAAGACTATTTTTGAAAACGTACCACTGGAATGACTGACTAACGTGTTAATATTTCATGATGGGAATTCTTTTAATGTTTACATTATGGCTTCAGCAGTGCTAGCAATGTGACTTAGCAACAAATTCTCTTCTATAATTATCTGTCTGCCTGCTACGAGCCACAAGCCGATAGATTCAATGGGCAATAACTCGGGACTTGCTGCATATTTTGAAAAGAAATTGACTGAAAGTTGTTGGAGTCTTATCCACCAACAACTTTCAGTAAAACTGTTTTCAAAATATTTAACATATCTAGAGTTAAACCCAATGGAAACTGTAATCTGCAGAAATTATTCCGACGGACACAACTCTTTAACCCATGAATTCGTTAAAAAAAATTTCAATTTTCTCATAGAAAATGTCTATTTACAGACTAAGGGTAGACTATTTTTGAAAATTTATCACTGGAATGACTGGTCATCCCAGTTGTAAGTTTTCAAAAATTGTGTTCTCTTGTTCGGCAAATGGACATTTGTCAAGACCACTACAGAAGGCGTTTTTGGCTAATATAAGGGTTAAAGGGTTAATTACAGCCACTGGTTTTAGCTGTGTTATACGCGCTTGTTTTTTCAACAGTTTGGACAGTCTGGACTGACACTAGATACCTACAAGGAGTATCTCCGTGACGACACGCCACAATATGAGACAGGGTTTATTGAGTATGCCACTGGCTTCGCTGAACTTCTTGGAGCTACGAATAACACGAAGTCATTGATTCAGGACATTTACAACTTTGAACATGAGATGGCTAAGGTAATTTAAGTACATGTACATGTATTATAAAGGATGTGTTAATAATATTTGTCTTGAAGGGATCCACTTTTATCCCTTTAGCTGTCTCACTGCTGCGAGCTACCAGATAATAATTTCAGTGAGCAAAAACTCCTGACTTGCTGAATATATTGAACACAATTTGACTGAAAGTTGTTGGTGGCTTAGTGCATGATAACTGTTGATTATTTTGAAACTAATTGTACTGGAACCTGTTTCTGCTTTGATTTCAAAATATTTAATGTTCAGGATTATATCATCAGAAATGAATTTGTTATGTTCTCATTCATAGAATCTTTCTAAAGTAAAACAGGAATTAAAAATGATTATCTACTAAAATGGAGTTTAATTTTCCTTAGAAAATACCAAAATTACATTATTTGATCGGCATTTTTGTTTTCTGTGATGGTCAATGTTGTTTGGTATTATAGAAAGAGTTATAATTCAAATGGTTATTGTCTAACCCTTGTGATTTACAAACATGGATTCAAATCATATTCTGGATTTTAAAAATCTGGAACAAAATTTTTTATTCTGAAAAACCCGAATAAGCCGTGGTATAGTGTACCTGATTGTTTATATCTTGCATTATTATTGTCATTCTCTTTCAAGATTTACACACCAGATGAAGAGCTTATTGATCCGGTGAAGTCATACCATAAGATGACCATTGCACAGTTTCAAGAAATCTTCGTTAATGTAAGTTGAATTATGTTACATGACCATGATTCTGTGTCAGTGATTGACCCCTTTAGTGGTCAAGCCAGCCAAAATCTGTCTCTACAGCAGTCTGGAGGAATGTACATTTGCCGGTAAAGAGAACATGATTTTTGAAAATTTACCACTGGAATGACTGACTCTATTATCAAGCCAGCCATAAATGTATCCAGTGGTAAATTTTCAAAAATACTCCGGTTTCCATGCCAATGGACATCACTACGCAAAAATATTTTCTTGATAAATCTTGGCCATTGCAGGCCTAACATTTCTCACTAATTCAAAGGTTGTGCTACAGGATTCAAAACTGCACAGGAATTTACGTCTAATTATAAGGATTTTTGTCATGATTTCACACACAAATGTACTTCATATAATTACTTTCACATTTAAGGGGAATATGGTATTTGCATTCTAGTACAATATATGTGTGTGTGTGTGCCTGTGTGTGAATGTATGCGCATGTGTGTGCGTGCGTGCGTGTGTCATATTTGCGTGGTTGCGTGCGTGCGTGCGTGCGTGCGTGTGCTTCCCGGTCAGTCGAGCTATTTGATTGCCTCAAATTTTAACATTACAATCTTATCCGGAAAGGGATTTTCAGGATTTGCATGTTATCCGAATAAAAAAGGTATCCAGATCGGATCAAATTCTGGATCTATAGATATCTCAGATATGTATGGGAAAATTTTGCCCAAATTGGAATACAAGGCATGGTTTAACCATACAGTCTGATACCGCAACCTTCATCATGATTCTAAGGTCAATAGTTGGTAGCTGCGAGTGATACGTGAAGAGTACTGGAGGTCACGCTGACTTGTATTTGTTGCGCTACATACCGTAAGCTTACAAAGCATGACAAATGTGTATTTCATGCACATTGATTTCAAGATAATCTTTTTAATCGGGTCACCATGGGATGGTCTTAACCTTTTGACCCCAAAGCAGGGTTGGCAAGTTTTGGACACTAGTGGTTTAAACCATGGTTTAAACCGTCCGCCCAAAATAGGTTTTGGACACCTTAAATTGTCCAAAACTGTCCAAAACCTAAAATATTGGTATAAAAAATATTTTTCTGGAATGTAATTTTCTTAAAACAACTATATAGCGGTTAGACACATACAGGTACATGTACATATTGATGGATGGTTATCTACATGTATTTTTGGATACTTTATTGCTATATAATAATAATAATAATAATAATCTAAAAGGACACATATGATTTCAATAAATTAGGAGTCTTATTTGCTTCTTACTATAATAATCCATGGGTTAATTTTTTTCAACTTTTGTTTGTCTTAAATGTTTTAACTCTGTATATTTCGACCAGTTGTGTTAAACCCACAGAAACCCTATTTAATCAATAATGTAAACATATTAGACTACCTATGTACAGCTAGATGTTTATATTATTGAGAACTGTCTCTGTGTCTAAATCTATTTCTTGCAAAATGTTCTTGGCCTATGGAAGAATCTTAAACTCATAGAGAAAATATAGTCTGCTAAGATGTTGTTTCAACAATTAACTGATGACCCTTGCTCTCTAAGGCTATTTTAGAATGCACTACTCAGTACACACATTAGCTATGTTTACATAAGATCTTATGCAAATTTGGGATTAAGGCATTAAGCTGATAGAATATAAATTAGATTCTTCATGTTTTCATCTATCCTCAGTTAATGCTAGATATCAATTAGACAATTAGTAGTGCTACATTAATCTTTGAATTCTTCTGTTGTCCCGAATATTTATGTGTTGATGGTATTTGAAATAGTTAATATGTATTTCAAAGGTGGTAGGCCTAAGGATCCAATTTGGAAGCACTTTTTGGAAGTTAAGATTAATGGCAAACAAATGGCTAAGTGTAGAGAGTGTGAGTACACAGTTGTCAACAAGGTAGCAAGGATGAAAATACACTGAGAAGCATGAGAAGTCTACTGAAAGTCCTGTTGAACAGGCTGATACAGACAGTGCAGACACACATATCAGCAAAGACATCAAGATTTTGAAGGTGAATAAAATTAATGCTTAACCTCTTGCCCTCTAATGTCAATAATTAAAAATTCTATATTTTATTGTGACTATACCAAGGAAACTGGTTTTCATTTTTCAACAATTTTGTTGGCCGATGACAAATTTGTTGAAAATAAAAAAACAGTTTATCTTTTAATTTTATTTGAAAAATGTTTTTGTTGACATTGGAGTGCTAGGAGTCCAATATATCTAATACATGCCTTAACCCTTTCACCGATGAATTCCTCAGCTATCATTTTCAAGGACACTATGCGGGAAAACTGCAGAATATTTTGAAACTAATTTGACTGGAAAACAAATTTACTCGTGAAATGACTGCCGCTTTTACTAAGCCAGTCATTTCAGTGAAAAATTTTCAAAAATGTGTGCTAAGTTGTGTTTAAAAGTCATAATATTATGTACAATGTGGGTACGGTTACTATTCACTGTAATTGTCTTGGCCGCATAGGGGTTATCAACAAGATGTCTCACCTTTAGTTCAGATACCTGAGTTAATTATTCTCTGCCATGCTAGTAATAGAGCCAGGTCTGATAATCTCTGATAACCGCAATCACATGCTGAGCCTCTTTACAATTCAATGGTATAGGTGTGATAATTGGCCTGTGAGGGCGCTGGCTTAAGATTAGAAATAACACAATGATCTGCTTAACCCTATACTTTCTGCAACCCAGGGTTTTCAGAAATACTCTTGCCTGAATACCTTTACTACAGTAATATTATGAAAACAATTTGGCATAGCACACTAATACCCTTCAGATAGACTGATGCAAACAGTCAAACTAATATTCAGCAAGTCCCAAAGTTTTGAAAATAAATAAAAACATGCATTTATTTGACAGAAGGTTGGTCTATCTTTAACTCTATCCATTCCAAATTTTAAATGTATTGAATTATGACATAAAATTAATTACTTTTGAAAATTCAACATCGGAATGACTGATTTTGTTGCAATGCCGGTCATTTCAATGTAAATTTTTAAAAAGATTATCATATCTTGTCCCCAAATGGCTTGGACCAGGTAGGGTGTATATCTACATTTGGCTTATATAGCACATGTAATATCCCTATTCTTTGTTTCAGCTGGACAAACCATCAGCTGCACCATGCACAAAGCGACTAAGAGAAGAATTGCCATCACAATTAGCACCACCCTCACCAACCTGTCCAGTTCAATTCTCAATTCAACCCGATCTGAGCCGACATTGTATCACTACCACCTCAGCGATGAAGTCAGCAATAGATATAGAAGTCGCGAGGTTGTTTTATGCTTGTAACCTTCCATTTTCAATGGCTGAACATCCGCAATTCATGAAAGTTGTTAGTATGCTACGCCCAGGATATAAACCCCCTTCACGTAAACTGATTGGTGGAAAGCTTCTAGATGCTGTGCATGATCAGGTGACAGAGGATATGAAGGTGATTCTTGATGGCAAGACAGCAACATTAGTGGAGGATGGGTGGAGTAACATTCACAATGAACCTATCATAGCATCCTGCTTGCAAGTAGAAGGAAAGAGCTTCTTCCTAAACAGCTTTGACACTGGTTCTGTGACTAAAAGTGCTGAAAACTGTAAGGTGAAGTGTCAAGAAACAATACACTATGCTAAGACAAAATACAACTGTACAGTTAAGAGCATTGTCACAGATAATGCAAAGAACATGGAAAAAATGCGTGATGGTTTGAAGGCTGATGACAATGATCTTATTGTCTATGGCTGTTCTGCACACTGGCTAAACTTACTAGGGCAAGACATAACACCGGATACGCTAATTAAGCATGTAGTTGAGATTCAAAAATATTTCAGGAATCACCACAAGCCACTGGCATCCTGGCTCTCGGAATGTATTGGTAGTGTTAAGCCACAGCTTCCTTGTGACACTAGATGCAAAAGTCAACTCGTGTGTATTGACTCCTTCATTCACAACCGTCCACATTTCATGAAAATTGTATAAGACCATGAAGGAGAAATAGATAATTCTATTGTCAAGAAGATAATGGACTTTAACATGTTTAGAAATGCAAGCGACTTAGCCGAACAACTTCGGCCAATTTCAATAGCAATTGACACATGTCAGAGTGACACATCAACACTAGCCGATGCATGCCATGTTTGGCTTGAATTACTAAACAACACTCTGCTAGAACCACACAAGAAAACTCTGTTAGCACGTTTCAGCAAGGCAATCCTGCCAGAGCATCTTGTCGCATACACATTACATCCAAAGTTTCAGGGCGAGATGCTGGTAGCAAAACAGTTTGAAGAAGTGAACAATTGGATAATAGCTAAGAACCATAGCTTTATAGCAACATTTATTGCATACCAGGCTAAAAGCAGCCCATTTCCTGCATCATATTTCTGTGATGCTGCAGTTCAAGTGCCTTCAGTGACATGGTGGAAGGCCTTGAAAACACTAGGTGTGCCAGGTGATTTTATTGATATTGCTATTCAGCTGCTTGAAGCACCAGCATCATCAGCATCGATTGAGAGAATTTTTAGCAATTTTAGCTATATCCACACTAAAATCCGTAATAGGCTTGGAGTAGAGAAAGCGTCAAAGCTAGTGTTTTGCTACAGGATGTTGAGAGGGCTGTCTGATTTGGACTACTAATTAAACCTAATTAAGCCTTTTAAGTTTTAATTGTATGTATTTGATAAAAATGTAATAATAACTCATATAATAAATGGATTTGTTTAGTATAGTGCTTTTGATGCAATCTCTGATTTCTTGTTATTTTTTAATAGGATTATGATGCATAAGAGTATGGTGATATGTCCAACATAGTTTTGGACAGTTTTGGACTGGTTTAAACCATTTAAGACAGGTTTTAGACAGGTTTTAGACAGGTTTTGGACAATGTCTGCTCAAAGTTAGTTTTGGACTGTCCAAAACCCAACCCTGCCCCAAAGTTATCACACATCCTTTGGACCCCATGTGCAACCTTCCACCTAAATCTGGTGACGATTTCTCCAGTAGAACCAGAGTTGACAATGTGACACAGAGTGTTCAAAGTAATCATTTTAATCTGATCACCAAGGAAACCCCAGGTGGGTAAGGCCATTTTAAACGTCATTAGTCATAGATCGTGATCCTCAATTTCTATAAAAGTCCCTCCCCCTCCCCCCTTTCTGACATAAGTCAATTAGTCAGTTATGTCCCATGATATCCGTATTTATATTTATAAATGTGTTCATTATGCTGTAGTTCCCGGTGAAAGCGTACCTGGATAAGATGTTCAAGCTAGATATTTCCGAGATGGAAGAGATACTCGTACCTATGCCAAATTATTTCAAAAAGTTATCTGAACTGCTAAAAAACACGTCGAGCGAGTAAGCCATTAATCTGTTATGTATGTGTACATTTATATTAGTTATAATTAATTAAAGCTGTCTACCATTTGGCACCATAAAATGGTGGTTCTTTAGGATGGTGAACAAAATGAACCACCAACGTTTGCATCTAAAAAGTGCTGTATCAAGTGACTTGTATTAACCCTTTCATGGTCAAGAAAATTTAAATTTTCTCTTAGAAAATATCCATTTGCAGGCAAAGAGAGGGCTAGTTTTGTCTCGTCTGCAAAGCAGAAAGCGAAACAGGGATCACTAATTCCGTCGGCATTGTTGGTGGCGCATCGCTGGCGGCGGCCGTCATTTGTGCAGTTTTGGTTACGGTTTTTTAATCAACTTATTTTTATCTCACATTTTCACGTAGTTGAAAAATGAGATTTTGGGAGAGGGTCGAAAAATGTTGGCGTCGGCGTCCACTCTGGTTAAGGATTTTAAAAATGACATTTGCACTCCTAAGGGTTCATCTGATTAAAAAAGAAAGCTTCACAGATGTGTTCTATACTATGGTTAGGACTAGTTTACATCAAAACTATATCGAATTTTAAAATTTTTCTTTATTTTTTTCAAGTTTTAACTAACTAGTTTTTTTGTCCAGCTTACTGTTAATCCTATGGTTAAGGTTTTTATCTCGCATTTTTACGAAGTTGAGAAAAGAGATTTTGGGAGAGGGTGGAAAAATGTCGGCGTTGGCGTTCGCTCGGGTTAAGGATTTTTAAAATGACATTTGCACCCCTAAGGGTTCATCCGATTTAAAAAATAGATTACACAGATGTGTTCTATACAATGCTTAGGACTAGTTGATATCAAAACTATATCGATTTAAGAAATTGTTCTTTATTTTTTTCAAGTTTTTTGTGTCTAGGTTAATGTCCTATGGTTAAGGTTTCTTAAAATGAAATTTGCAGTTTTGCACCCCTAAGGGTTCATCCAATTTTTTAAAAACCTTGACAGATGTGTTCTATACGATGCTCAGGACTAGTTTACATCAAAACTAATGATTTTTGAAATTTTTCTTTTTTCAAGTTTAAGTTTGAATAATTTTTGTGTCCAGCTTAATGTTAATCCTATGGTTACAGTTTGTTTAATGACATTTGCTGCATTGCACCCATAAGTGGTCATCAGATTTTTTTAAAACCTTCACAGATGTGTTCTATACCATGCTTAGCACTTGTCTATATGAAAAAGAAATTGAATTTCAAATTTAAATTTTTTTTTTATCTTTGAACTTTTATTATTTTAGGCCTGTTTTGTATCCAATTTATACTCATAATTTAAGGATTTTTCAAATGACAGTTTAATCAGCAAAGACTTGGTTTTGAAACTTGAAACCTTGGGTATGATTATACATATGGGCAAGGATGTGTATGACACTTTTGGAATTTTGTTCTGACCCCCGGGGCTGGGCCAGGGGTCAAAAGATTGGCCAGTAATTATCGATTGTAATGCAACTCCTCCTAGACCATTTCAGATAGAAGCTTGAACCCTTGGGGATGATTGCACATATGGCCAGAGATGTGCATGACACTTAGAATTTTAGTATGCCCCCAGGGTTACGGCCGTGGGGGTGGGAAATGGGTAAAAAATAAAAAATTTCCAAACATGGTCATGTCACATATCATTTTGAAGCCAATGATGAGTAGACTACAGTACAAGGAATTATTTTGATCTTGGGTCAATGTGAGGGTAGGGGAGGGGTTGGGTGGGTGGGGCAGCGTCAACAGGGGGCACCAATCGATTGTAACGCAACTCCTAGACGATTTCACATGGAAACTTGAAACTTTCGGTATGATTACACATATGGCCAGGGTGTGCATGAGAGATTGGAATTTTGATATCATCCAGGGGCAGGGGTGGGGGAAATGGTGGGCAGAAAAAAAATTTGATCAAATGTGGTCATGTCACATATCATTTTGAAGCTTGTAGTTAGTAGACTACAGTACAACAAATTATTTTGTTCTTGAGTCAATCTGAGGGCAGTGGCCAGTGGTCAAATGGGCAATTTAATTCTGTGTATGTACATGGCTTGGACATAATTTTTTGGCAGAATATTTAGTCCTGCGCGGACTGGGTCCTGCGGCAGCTGGGTCCTGCGGTAACTTAAAAATGCGAGATATTGGTATCTTCTGATACCTCTTGGTCAACATCCGATCTCAATGAAACTTTACAGATGTGATCTATACTATACAGGCATGTGATCTACATAACAATACATTTAATTTTGGGGCATTTTAACTATTTTTTTCAAGGTTTTGAACTTAGAATTTTTTCATGTATTTTGCCAGTGCAGTTTTGGTTAAGGTTTTTTAATCAACTTATTTTTTGAAAATGATCACCTTGTACTCACTAGCCTTAGCAAAAAGTGCAAAGTGATAATTTTCGTCTAGGTTGATAATAGTGATATTGAATGGTACCAAGTTTAATCCTTTAATGGTCAAATTTGGTCAAGTAAATTTAAATATTTTCTTATTCAAGTTCCATTTACAGGGTGAGAATACAATTTTTGAAAATTTATCACTCGTTTATCGAGCCAGTTATTCCAGTGGTAAATTGTCAAAACTTGTAATCTCTTGACCTGTAAATGGGCATTCCACAATATCATAGCAGAGGCCGGTTTTGGCAGGTATTACCATTAAAGGGTTAGGATTCTATTGATATGTAATACAAACTGATGTCTTGACATATTATCAATAATGTAAATCCCTGAAACCCTTGCTTAGATCTTCCATTATCATATGATCATCGAGGACAGTTACGTGTAATCTGTATAGTAATTGTAATTTGAAATATGAAAAAATGTCCTATAGTCAAAGTTTATTTACCGCACCAGCAATACACGTTGACAAAAATATTTTCTATAATATGGTGTGTCACAAGCGGTATTGTTACGTCATGACGCGTGTTACAAGCACTTGACTTCGGCAGCAATGCAATCCATGAATCCATTTCCTCACTCAATCATGTGACGTCATAATGAACTATGCACTGTGTATGCCGACTTCATAATCATGACATTATGAATGATTCGATTAAGCCTGTCTTTAATGCTTAATTGTTTGACACATTGTTCGAATTGCATGTTTTAGCTATTTAAGAAACATGCTGTTGAATACTTTGAAACTAATATGACTGGGCGCTGTTGCTGCCTGTATAGTTTTCTGGAAATTGATAGTCAAGGAGTTCAGAGATCACTCGATCCCAACACAAACGAGGTGTGGGTGGAACTTAGCTAGAGATGGGCGGGGCATAGCTAAAATTGTAAAGGTCCATTATAAGTTTAAAATATTAAACATTTCTTACTAACTAACATGTTTGTGTTTTTGTTTTGGAAACAATTTAACTTAGTTCTGAGTTGTACTGTATTTTAGATTATTATCCCCCACATGTCTTAAAAGACAGAGGGAATATTGCAATTGCCTCCATCTGTCTGTCCATCCATCTAACCGTCTCTTCTCCGAAACTGTTTGATGGAATTCAAAAAAGTTTTTTATGCGACTTACCCATATGATTACATTAGGCTCCGCCCCATGGTCAGGGTGGAGGTGGAGGCACATTACGTATTGCGAGACAATGATTATATTACCCTCCGCCTCCCCATAGTTGAGGTGGTCTATGGTTGGGATGGGGGTGGTGGTGCAGAATGGCAAAGTTGGTGAAAGTGTGGAGATTTGCAATGGCATGCAATCAACTGCGCATTCTAGTTAATCTTTTTTTGTCATATTTTAGAACATTGGCTAATTACCTTGTGTGGAATGTGATCAGTGAACTTCCAGGATACCTTCCCAATGCCTTTAAGGATGCGGCGATGAAACTCGAGCAAGCTGAGCGTGGAGTCAGCGTAATGGGCCCGCTGTGGTCGCGATGCGTGGGTAAAGTGGACAGATTGTTTGGTTATGTTACAGGAGAACTTTATGTGGAGGAGAAGTTCCCTGAATCCAGCAAGGAACAGGTATATACACTGTTTTTTCACCTGTAATGTTACAGATCTGAAACTCAGCCATGCTTCCTGGATCACAGAAATTCATGAGAAGTGACACAAAGTTTCCTAACTCTCGCTAAAAATAATCTGTGTCAAATGTCGCAAGTCAGCATGCTTCGCTGCACTGGTTCTTTATAAAAAGTAAATGCGAAAGCAACCGAATGAGAACACTGGTAAGATTCGTGAGACTAATACTTCCGATTAAATGTCAGAGAAAACTACAAAATAGATATATCACGCTTAATGGTGGATGTTTTCTCTAACTTCCTTTTGTCTTGATAGTAAGATTTTTCACAATAATATGACATTGTATAAATATTTATTCTACCTGTCACTGACAAAAATCGCCTGTCATCAACAGGTGAACATTTCCCCTGTTGAGTGACAGTTTGGATCCTTCTATTTCTTGAAATATTTGTATTTCCTGCCAAAATTAAAAGTTTTTAATGTTTCTACTCGTTCAAATAGTGAGGTTCCAGGTAGACCTGTTCGATTATGGAAATAAATAATCGATTATGATATCTGGGAAATAATAGATTTAATCTGATAATCAATTATTTAATCTTGAAACTTTGGAAGTAGCAACTACGTAGTGAGGGAGAAGCGTGCGCACGCGAGAGAGAGAGTATAGCTTTCTTAAAATTAATAATCATAATCATAATAATAAATAAATAAATATAGAAATAAATAAATTGCTAAAAATGCCTAGAAAGAATACACAATTTCGTAAATTGGTTCCTAGTTAGGTTTAGATTGCCACAACTAAGTAGGACTATGAAAAGACCACAAGATGCTCACTTAAGAAACCGGAGCGTATACCCAGGTTTTAAACCACTAAAAAGGCGCCAATTTAATTTTAACATTACAGAGATAAACTTTTAATTATATACAGCTCGGCCGTAACGCCTATCTGCGATGTTTCCCTATTTTCCAAATTGGAAAAGCGGAATATTTTGAATATCATTTGACTGCCGGTGGAGAGCAGAATTTATGAAAATTTGGATCGAAAATTTGTAAATTTACTACGACATAAATTTTGTGCATTTTTCGCGAAATGGCCATATTATTTGTACTGTTATTATGATATAAATTTCACCCGTAGTGCCTATCTATGACGTTTCCCTTTTTTGCAGCATTAGAATTTAATTTTGTGAATTTACTATGAAAAAACAGTAATTCATTTTATAAATTTTTTCGCACAATGGCCACCAACAGGGCTATATTAAACAGTAGCAAACAAATGCTTCCTATCATTGGCGTATAAAGCAATTACTTATTAATAAATAAACATTCGTATGCATGGATTATGACTCGGGAGGTACGGGATTGGACGTCTGGAATAGATGTTTATACAACTACCATGCTAGAACAATCAAACCATCGATGCATTAGCTGTATTACAAAACTAAACACTAAATTATGCCTGATTAAAATAAATAATCGATTTTTGCTCGATTAAATTGATTTTTTCAGTTATTCGATTATTTTATTTTGCACTTGATTATATTTGTATAATCGCCAGGAAAAATAATCGACTATCGATTAACCGAATAGGCCTAATTCCAGGTAAGCAGTACATGCCTCTTGTTTATGGATGGAATGCAGATTTGCGGAGTCGCTTCTGAAAACACAGAAAATTATTAATAATGCTGGAACAGTTACATATACATGTATGGATCAATATTAGATGTCAATGACAAGAAATGCATTCTAACCTTTCTTTGGACAAGATTTGTAAAAAAAATTGAAATCTTTGCTTAGGTAATGTCCATTCGTAGGCCAAGAGAAGACAATGTTTGATAATTTGCCATTGGAATTACTGGCTCCGTTATTGAGCCTGTAATTCCGGTGGTAAAATTTCCAAAATTGTCTTCTCTTGGCCAGCAAATGGACATTTATCAAGAGCACTGCAAAGGCTACTATAGCTTGTGTTAAGGACAGCGCTTAGATAACCAAAGCATAATTTATCTGGTATCGCATCTTAATTTGCTACACATATTTAGGCCACAGCTATACATCCTGCATCATGCATAGCTGTACTGCTATGCAAAATTTGTATGCGATTCTCAATTTAGCATTGATTTTATTATGTTCTATCATTAACCCTTTCAGCGACTAATCCCGAAAAAGTAATTTCTTTACAATGCACAGCATATTCTGTTGAATGTTTTGAGGTTAATATGACTTGAAGCCATTGCTGCCTCAGAACAGCTTTTCCTGTTTGTTTGCACTGAGATTGAGATACAGGGAAGTTAATTGCTATACATTTTTTGCAGACAACTATGCAATTTATAATTTGCATAGCAATTCCTGCTATGCAAATATTAAATTCTAAATTATGCCCTGATAACCATCAGAAATATTGTAGGAACACTTTCATGATGAATTCAGCCAAAACAAATTATTCAATAGTCCTGAAGAATATCCATTTGCAGGCCAAGAGAAGACTATTTTTGAAATTTTAGAACTGGAATAACTGGCTTTAATCCTCAAATTTGTTCAAGAAAATTTCAAAGAAAATGTCCATTTGCAGACCAAGAGAAGACTATTTTTGAAAATTTACCACTGGAATGATTGGCTCGGTTATCGAGCCAGTCATTCCAGTGATAAATTTTCAAAAATAGTCTTCTCTTGGCCTGCAAATGGACATTCAATAATTAAGTATTTGTATTTTCTTGAACAAATTTACCCATGAAATTGTTAAGATTTGTGTATTTTGTTAGATATCGGATTATCTGGATCGAATACGTGATGCCTTTATAGCAAACTTACCCTCTGTGCAATGGATGGATGAGGTGACCCGCCTCCGAGCGGTAGACAAAGCGAAGGCCATCTCTAAACTTGTGGGCTACCCTGATTGGGCGAAAAACACTACCCTGTTGGATGAGTATTACGACACGGTACTTAAGATTAATATTGTCATTGAATTGTAATATTTACCTTTAACTTTCACTTTTGTGATAATTTCATTTTTCTCATGAAAATCTCCATTTGCAGGCCAAGAGAAGATTATTTTTATCAAGCCCATAGTGAAGTGGAGGATCTCGACATAGTGATCCAAAAGACGTCTGGTGTGTGTACCAAGAATTAGATAAATGTTAAAGTCTTTCAATGGACATTTATTTCATCAAGGACTTGCACAATTATTCAATTAATCGTGATTATTTTTTAAAATATGATCGTGGACGATCATAAAACCAAATAATCGAATAATCGAAGATTTTCAATCTCCAAGATAGTTGTTTTTCATATGTAAAGTCGGCTTACGTTTCCCCTTTACATTAACCCAAGTGAATGTGAAAAATGGGTTTAAATACTGCATTACATCTATATTACTTATTTTGTGATGTGTTTTGATGAAAGAAAACATTAAAATGTTTAAGTCAGCCATTGGTGGGTTTTTTCAAGTAAACTTTTCGGGGCATTCAACCCAGAGCCATTTCACTTCAAGAGATATACTTACCTCCCTAACTCTATGATATTTCCTAAATATCGACCTTCACTCAGTAACCCCAGATTAAAAAAGAAAGGTGTCCTTACTGGGCGGGTAGACAGATGACCATTTGCCGGATGCTGGCCCCAACCTCGCGCATGATCAGACTGACACTGTCTCTTTCTTGACTATTGACCTGAACCACATGCTTGTGTTTTTCTACTACTTGCTAAGTTTTTGCTCAATTATCTATCGAAAGTTGTTCTAGAGTATTTGTTGTCATGTCTGACCATCATAATTCGTCTGAGGCCACTTCAGGACCGAGTTATCAGGTGAACTCTAGTACAATTATGTCTTAATTAAGCGATGTCACCTATTTCTGTAATGTGGTATAGACGTTATAGGCGCCCAGAAAACTGGTAATTTTATTATCTGGTGCCATAAAATGTTAATCTCTCTATGCTTGTGTCCACAGGTTCCTGTAAGGAGGTTTGTACACATCTAAGATGATTTGTCTCCACTATTTCGCTATGAAATGTTAGGGAAAAAAAAGACATAGATAGAGTGATAGAGGCGAGCTTGTCATTCTGCCCTCTGGTCCCTCCCCTCCCGTTATAAGTAAGTGAGTGGTGATGAAGAGTGGATGTCGAGTGGAGCTTCTGAGAGCAGGATGTGGTGGTATGTGTTTTCTAAAGATGCAAATACTCTAGTTATGCTTTATGGCACTGTAAAATATTTGAAAATATTTGTGATTATTTGTTGCCAATATTTTTTCAGTCTGTTTATCTGTATCATTATCAGGAGCTATTACTGTGTTCATTTGCTGTTTAGTATGCACTTGTATTGATACAATTCGTCTTACACATTGATGTTGTTCGTCTGTTTCTATTTATGGAAATTATTATATCATAATCAACATTATTATTATTATTATTATTATTATTATCCTTGAGGCTGTTTGTTCATCTTTCTCATCGTCCTATTTAGGCCTATAGGTGAGTTCTCTCTCCTTTATGGGTTAATTAATTTTATTATAAAAGAAACTTTAACTCATTGTCGTCATCTTGTCCCTTTTTCAGAAGCGTTCTTGTGCCAGTTGTAATCGATCTATCAAGCTTAAGTTTGTTCGTCACTTATGTGTTAAGTGTTCACCTTGCGGTCCATTATTGAAATGTGATGTGTGTAAACAGTGGGGGATAGGTGACTTATTCTCTGAATTCTTGTCATTACAGGCGAAGGATAAGGCATTGGAGGAGAAGTGTGCGAAGAAGAGTGTAAGTGGCAAGGGTAAGAGAAAGGCCTCTGTTTCTTCGGAAATTGAGTTTTTCAGGTTAGAAGTGATGGGGGAGATGAAAAAGACAATAAAAGATTTGGTTCCAGAGTGGCTTCGCTCTACTTTATTGTCTTCTCCATCTGCCCCCGAGCAGAAAATCTGCATCGCTGATTCTGGTGTCCGTTGTGGTCCGAAAATGTTTCAGAATCAGTGGTGGCTTCAGTAGATCTTGGAAGGCCCGCCGCCTTGCCAATGGATCCTGGAGCAGGCCTAAATCATCCCGGCTGGAGGCTTGCCTCGTCAGTTGATCTAGGCCCGGGTGGCTGGAAACGGGCTCGTGCCTAGAGTGTCCACGTCCGAAAGACACCGCCACCTCTTACGTTACCTTCCCTGGCCAGCCCAGTTTAGCGCTGTTTGCTAGCCCAGAGGCAGTGTATGATGGCCAGGAGGAAGAGGATTTTCTCTTGGTTCACCCGTGGATATGGAAATGGATGAACGTGCACCCCTTGCTGGGAGCACAGACAATTTTTTCCATGGGACTACTCCAACAGAGGTAGCCTTCACAGCTCAGTGGGTGGCCCGGGTTGGAGCGGATGACCACCGTTACCATTTACCTTGGCTGACGGCGGCTGGTCCAGGCCATAGTGTGGTGAATTACACCCGACACGCTTCCATGGCACCAGCTCTTAGCTTTACAAGACATGCCTGCTCTCTCATGCCCACATGTTTTCCATGGCCTGCCAGGAGTATCCACTGCTCTAGTCACGTCTACACCTGCGAGGACTGTAGAGGATGATGAGCACTCAGAGGTGGCCACAAAGGAGGACTGGTCTGACGCATGCCAATGGTAAGTGTTAGGCCAGAGCTCTGTGTAGAACAGTCGGCAAGCTAGCGGGACCAGCGCCCATGGTTGGCTGGAAAGCCGGCAGTTGCCGCTATGCCATCTCTGCCGTTAGAAAAACATATAGTTTATATGTTCACGGCGACCGAGACGTCCATCAAGCCTAATGGATGGCTTGCGAAGCCCCCCCCCCCCCTCCACGAAGTGGCGAGGCGGTGTCGTATCTTTGCTGGCAAATACCAGAAGTATGGTACGGTGCCAAAGCCGAGTGCTGATGAACGCGCAGCGCTTGGCGAGGACACACGGCCAGGCTCCCGCTCGGACACGGGAGCGCTGCACTCAGCAAATACCTCTGCGCGATGCAGAGAGCGGCCATAGTGGCGCTCTCGCATGTCTCATAGCTGTTACAGGGTGTAGTAACAGCGTCTGCATCGCGCCAAGCAAGCCCTGTCTCAGTTCAGAGAGCCATCCAGGATGGTATTAACCTGGCTCTGGACTGTATGACTAGGGCAGTGACTAGAAGTGTCAGGGTGAGACGCACATTTGCACTAGACAATTTGTGTCCATCCCAGGATTTGTATAACAGGCTGCTGCAGACGCCTAT
Organism: Chaetoderma sp. LZ-2023a; assembly: GCA_034401795.1. NCBI lineage: Eukaryota > Metazoa > Mollusca > Caudofoveata > Chaetodermatida > Chaetodermatidae > Chaetoderma > Chaetoderma sp. LZ-2023a. The sequence continues at coordinate 45,108,329 of CM067363.1, read as the reverse complement.
GTCAGGTCCTGGTCTCTTTTGGGGTGAGGGATGTAGACACCTCCAAGAGACAGTTACTAGTCAACAATCAGAGGGTGCTACACGAGCAATTTGAGGGGCTTCGTAGGGAGTACGTTCGCGCAGCATACCCTGCAGCACCACCTGCAGTCCACAACAGGTCTGAGGTGGCGCTGGTCAAGTCAGGTCAGCCACCAGCACAGCGCCCCCTGCTTTCCACAGCAGGTCCGAGGTTGCTCTGGTCAAGTCAGAGGTTGGCCACCAGTGCAGCATAGGCCACGGTCATGCCAGCATCGGCCTGCAGTTGGGGGGGGGGGGTGGGCACAGGCTCCTCAAGCGCAGCCAGCCAGGCAGCCAGCCACGCACCAAGGTACACGAGGTGTGGGCCATGCCGCGTGGGGCGGTGCGAGCCATGGCGCGCGAGGATCTAGTGGTGGTAATCGTGCCTGATGGGCTGATTTCCACAAGAACCAAACCAATGCTAGAACCAGAGACAGTCCCACTCTTTCACTGCTTATGTCCACCTCTCTCCCTAGGTGGACCCGTTGGAGGTCGATTTGGCCCTCCACAAGTAGAAGTTGATCCACTTAGTCTTGCGATGGCTTTCAGCTGGGAACCAGCCCGACTGGACGATAGACCCACCATCGCACCTGTCTCTGGTTCCAATCTGGACTCAAATTCCAAGAGATCCAGATCAACGGTTTTGTATAGAGGAAGAGATAAATTCCTTAATACGAAAAGGAGCAATTCAACAGGCACAAAATTGCCCAGGCTTCTATTCAACCGTGTTTCTAGTGACAAAGAGCACTGGAGGGTGGAGCACAATTCTCAACCTCAAGCCATTGAACAAGTTCATAGACACACCAAGTTTCAAGATGGAAACAGTCAAGACGGTGTTGGCGGGGTTGGAGACGGGAATGTCGACGGCGTCAATAGGTCTGAAGGATGTTTATCTCCACATTCCAATTGCGAAGAGTTTGTTGGTACCTGAGATTCGCATTCCAGGGCCAACAGTGGGAATTCAAAGTTCTACCATTTGGAATTTCTACAGCTCCTCGGGCCTTCACCAGTGTGGTTCTTGCAATAACAGCATGCCTCCGCAGGAGAAGCATAGCAGTCCACACTTACCTTGACGATTGGCTGTTAAAAGCACACAATCAGGAAAGTCTTGCAGCAAATCTGGAGATGGTTTTGAAAACTCTCACAGACTTAGTGGATAATAAGCTTTCAGAAATCAGAGCTGACTCCATCCCAGAAGTTTGTTTAGCTGGGAATGTTCTTCGATCTAGAGATAGGATATTTTTATCCTACTCAAGAGAAAGTAGAAATACTCATCTCAGTAATACAGTCAGTGTGCAACAGTGGTCATGTACTGGCACAGGTTTACTTGAGAATGCTGGCGTTGATGGTTTCTCTGGGGCCAGTCATTCCACAGGCGGCCTTGCGCAGGCGGCCTATCCTGTTGTTTCTCATGACACAGTGGACCCAGCGGACAGGTTCCATGGACTCAAATGTGCCAGTATTGAAGCCTCTTATTCACCACCTACCACCCCTGTCCACCCTCAGATAACGATGTATACAGATGCATCGATGGAGGGATGAGGGGCTTGCCTGGAAGAAGCCACAGTATCAGGGCTTTGGAATCTGGATCAGTCACAAGAACATATCAATCTACTGGAATTGCGAGGAGTAGTACTGGGCCTGGAACATTTCTTAGTGAAAGTTCAGGGCAAGATTGTTCTGGTTCGATCAGACAATTCAACGGTAGTGACTTACATAAACTGCCAGGGCGGAACAAAGTCACCCAGTCTCTGTATGATGACATGGAAATTTGCTGGTGCCTGGATCAGAGGATCACCTTGAAAGCAGTTCATATTCCGGGAAGGATAAATCTGCTAGCGGACTCATTGAGCCGAAGGATAAGTGTTTTACCTACGGAATGGCGGATCGTCTAAGTGTTTTACCTACGGAATGGCGGATCGTCTGTTCAATCACTGGGGGGAAACCCAACATAGATTTTTGCACAACGGAGACGAATTAGAAGATGATGACATACGTCTCTCCGATTCCAGATCCGAGCACCATCGCAACAGATGTGTTAGCTATCAATTGGGAGGGAATGTATGCATACGCATTCCCACCAGCAATCCTGATTCCAAAAGTTTTTAGAAAATCGGGTGGGAGGAGTGCCAATTGCTTCTGATCGCCCCAAATTGGCCAAGCCGATCATGGTATACAGATCTGCTGGAACTTCTAGTCTGCAATCCGGTTCCTCTGCCTCTGATGGACAATATTATTTTCCAGGGCAAGTCCCTTCACAAAAAGCAGCCATGTTTATGGCAAAAATCAGAAAGGGGGGGGGGGGGGTCAACCTCCAGAGCATATAAAATCAATAGTTTTGCAGAATGGTGCTCAAACAGAGATGTTAATCCAATGGATGTATCTATTCAGCAGGTAGCCGATTTCCTCTATCACCTGTATGATGACTATAGGCTCAAGCCTTGCTCTATTGCTGGCTACAAGTCAGCTTTAATGTCAGTTATCCCTTGCTTGGCTGATAGGGGAAGTGATGAAGTCTATTCATTGAACACTTTAGTAAAAGGCATGTAATCTAAGACCGAGAAATCCACCAGCGATTCCGTCTTGGAGTTTATCTCTAGTGCTTCAAGTTCTAGCTGATAAACCCTTTGAACCACTAAGTTCCATTTCTATGAAAATGTTGTGACTTAAAACTGTATTTGTAATTGCTGCGGCCTGTGCAAGACGGAGAAGTGAAATTAATGCTTTATCCGCAGAGGCGGATCGTTATGTGGTTACAGGGGAAGGCCTTAGACTTCTACCTAGAATTAATTTCATGGCTAAGAATCAGTCTGAAATATCCAGGTCCACCAATTATTTTACCAGCTTTGACTAGGTTTGATCCTAATTCAAAAGCATGGTGTCCAGTCCGTGCTTTAAACAGGTACAAACAACGTACACGAATTGCGGACAGACCCATCCACGTTATGGTTGTCTTATATTGAACCCCATGACAGGGAGTCAAAAGACACTATATCTAGGTGGATTGTGGAATGTATTCAATTTTGCCACAAATCTGTCACTGGTAAACAGGTTGATTTAGCTAAGGCTCACAGTGTCCGTGGTGTAGTGGCGTCCACCACCCTGTTTAACGGAATGCCGGTGGATGACATTATGTCGGTAGCTCAGTGGCACTGTGAGCCAAGTTTTACCAACCATTACTTGTACCTCTGTGACACCACTAATCATCTTGCCTTATCGATATTCAAAAGATGATCAGGTGTATATGTTGTAGATAAGTTGCACTTGCTGTCTTCAGACAGCACATTTTAATTGTAGAAACAACCACATAATCGTGTATCATTTTTCCTTCACTGAAGTGGACTGGATGGATACAGCTTACATGCATATAAGGTCAGTACTGCCTTTTGTTGTGTACCAAATTTATTGTCACGATGTAGTACCCTTCCTTAATGAAAATGTAATGGTACCTGTGCATTATGTGGTTCATTTATTGAGAGTATGCGAAAATGAAGTCTCATCTTGTGTCCTGTAGTACTTAGCACCAGTACTTAGAGAGCATATGGGACATTGAGGTTATAGCCTCTCCTTTCCCAAAAGGAGGGGGAGCGCATTTGACATACGGTCATTACTCTCACCATTGGTTGTGTTATCCGATGTTCAAATCATTGCCTGATTGTGTGTCACACAATTTCAGATGTTAGTGCTTCATGCGCAAAAACGCATGAGGGATGAGCTGGTCTTTTGACCTCGCCTCCCTCCCACCGAATTCACTTACGAATCCTGGCAATATCATAGAGTGTTAGGGAGGTAAAGTATATCTCTTGAAGTGAAATAAACAAAATCACAAATTTCTTTTTCACGAGAGAGTAGTTATATTTACCTCCCTAACACAGACCCGGCTTCTCCGCCCCACAGAGGCTCGGTCTTCAGGCTTTTGAGTTGCATGTGTCGGCCAATAGTCAAGCTGAGGCAGTTTCAGTCTGCGCATGTGCGAGGTTGGGGTCGGCATCCGCCAGACTGTCACCTGTCTACCTGCACAGTAAGGGCACCTTTCTTTACTGTGTGATTTCTCTCCTTTTCAAGAATTTTAAGATTATTAGCCATTTTCAATAGGGATTTTATTCATCAAGGGGTATACTATTTTAAGAAATCCTTATTTCACGACACTGCCACATGTAATAGAGGAAAAACTAAAGTGCTCAGGATATTGAACGCAGTCCATTTAGTTGAATATTTGGCAATAGAATGATTGGCTAGCTTATCGAACTAGTCATTCCACCAGTAAATTAAAAAAATAGTCTTTATTTGGTGTGCAAATGAAAATTTCCCAAAACCACTCCAGACTGCAAGTTTTAGCTAAGCCCCACCCATCTCTAGCTAAGCTCCACCCACCCTGTGTTGGAATCGATCAATTCCTGCACTCCCTGAATCTCAATTTCCAGAAAACTATACAGGTACAGTACAGCTCAGAGATAACTTAGAGTACGAACGGGTCTGAAATGCGTGCATGATGCGTTCAAGGCCTGTTTCCAACGCATCGGTTTTAAAAACACAATGCATTCACAACGCATCTAGTTAATTTTTTTTATGCATTTAAAATAATAAATGTATGCGTTGAGAACGAGCATTAAATGCGTAACTAAGCAAGTTTGAACTTGTTTGATGTCCCCCAGAGATAGTGCCAAACGCGTTGTTAAAAGCAAAACGGAACAGACGCCAAATTTTAAATGCGTTTAAAAGATTTGTATGTGCATTGCGCAATACCCGGCGTACATACATTTTGTACCAACTCCACGGCTCCAACTGCCCAATCCAATCAAACTTAGCGATACATTACATTTCCTAGAAGGGGCAAAGGCATGGGCAAGGGTAAATATGAGAAAGTTTTCCTAAAAAAGACAGCGGGACATAATATTAAAAATCTAAATTATAAATATTACGAAACACAAAATCATGATTCCTGGTTGAGAATTAATGTAACGATGTGCCCCTGAACGTTTTGCATCTGGTGCAAGAACCATAAGCATCGGTTCGTTTCGCATTTAACTTTTATAAACATCCAGCGCAGCGAAACATGCTGACTGGAGAGATTTGACATAGATTAATGGTAGTGAAAATTGTCTGTAAGCAACTTCATTATCACTTCTACGCATCACCTGTGTTCGTGATGAACAGACGGCGAATAAACGCAAAATTATGGATTAAAGATATCAAAATATAGCTTATGTGTACCAATCCTCGACTAATGTAGACGCCTTTTTATTAAAACATGCAGATGGTTTGGTTTTTATTGATAATATGACGCACAAATTAGCAGATTCGTGTCCGCTAGCGCAATACCCCCATCTGTGCTCTACACGAAAAAAGACTAGTTCAGGGCTAGTTATGAAATACTATGCGTCCCTAAAGCTGTAACATGTACCGATATCGCATTGGCTTTACGCGGAAATAAAACGCCCGTAACGATTTAATGATTTTCTTTTTGTGACATTCGGTAGCTTTTTAATTCACTATATTGCAATGTAATATAGCCGAGTATAACACATTGCTGTTGCCTCACTCGGGAACCAGGCCGAGGAAATGAGCAATCGCCGCACCCCCCCTCTACGTAGCAATAACATAGATAGATGATAAATAGTGCCTTAATAAACCCATGAAAGTTAACATTATAAATAGTCAGGGAGCTAATTTCACTATATTTCATGAACCAGACATTGTTTGTTTTATTAATTTAAAAGTCAAAGTGGGCGTTAAGATATTGCTTTATTGCTTTTAAAAGCGGCACCACGAATACATGTACATTTTGCGTTCCGCCATTGTTGATCGTGAGTTGCTCGGAGACTGGTTAAAATAAATCACGTCATCAATTCGTTATGAATGACAACGAGACATGTGATACAAATTTTACTACGATAGTAAATTTCACTCATTCATAATGACGTCAGATTTCAGCAAGCCAATCAAATTACGGGTACGCTTTTCCGAGAATCTACGGCTGCGCATAATTATCGATCTGCGAGACAGTCGCGCGAGGCATTTCTCATTAGTGGTGAATTTAGGCACTGAATAAGTAACGGGGTTCGTTTTGTTCTGTAAGAATGGAATGTTTACGTTACCAGACAGCTGTATCGGAACTGATAATGCGATACTGCCAATTATTCAACATTGAATGAGGCCTCCCACTAAAATCATGACAGGAATTTCGCGAAAATTTACGGTACCCTGCCAAAATATAATTGCATAATGTATGTATGCCCCAGTAATTGGTTGCCCTTCTTGGTCGACTCGTATAATGTCGTTATATTAGCGCGGCGTAATTATGAACGCGTTTCACGTTATCAGATTTCAAACGACTTGTCTAACCAATATCATAAATGCATTGTGTAATAAGTTCTGATGCCTTGTCAAACTGTTTCCAACCCATTTGTTTTACTTTCACACCTCGTTGTTTTACCGTTCACAACGGGAAAGTGATGCATCCATTATTTTAAAATAGACCCGCTATGGATGCGTCATGCACGCGTTGCAGGCGCATTTTATTTTAAGTTATCTCTGAGCTGTACTGTAAGGTGTTGACTATTTTGAAACTAAGATGATCGCAACAGCGCCCAGTCAAATTAGTTTCAAAAATATTCAACAGAATGTTTATTAGATAGTAAAGACATACAATTCCAACAACCTGACTGACTATTAAGCATTTATGACACAGTTAATTATGTCACTCATGACATAATAAATTATGATATCAGCCAACATTTAACATTGTTGATTATGATGTCATGTGATTGATCGATAGACTAGATTCACCTATTTGTTCATGATAGACAGTAGAACATCAGTATTAATGAGAGGTGGATTCATCCATGGAAATTGCTCAAAGTGACAGCAGAAACCACCTGACTTATCTGACTTGTCATTAAAATAGTTAACCCTTTAACTTACAAATTTGCTCAAGAAAATTTTAATTTTCTCATTGAAAATCTTAATTTGCAGAACAACGGATTATTTTTTAAACTTTACCACTGGAATTACTGGCTCCATAACCGAACCAGTATTTCTAGTGGTAAATTAAAAAAACAAACTTTTTGTCTGCAAATAGACATTTCTCAAGACCCTTAGTGTTAACCCTTTAACACTCATATCAGCCAAAACGGCTTCTGTAGTGGTCTTGAGAAATGTCCATTTGCTGACCAAGAGAAGACTATTTTTGAAAATTTACCACTAATGACTGGCTCAATAATCGAGCTAGTCATTCCAGTGGTAAAATTTCAAAGTAGTTTTCTCCATTGGTCAGCAAATGGCCATTTTCTATTAACCCTTGAATTTGTTTTTAAAAATTTCAATTTTGTCATAGAAAATGTCCATTTGCGGACCAAGAGAGGACAATTTTTGAAAATGTACCACTGGAATGACTGGCTCGGTTATCGAGCCAGTCATTCCAGTGGTAAATTTTCAAAAATAGTCTTCTCAGTCTGCAAGTGGCCATTTCTCAAAACCACTACAAAAGCCATTTTTGGCTGATATGAGTTAAAAGGGTTAATTGAAAAGAACCACAACTTGAATGATCTATTCTAAATTTTTTAGTTGCACGTCACAACTCGTATTAGTCGGTCTGTTTTATAGTTGATCTGGCAAATGTTTTAGCGTTTTTGACAACACCTTAATGTCACGAATAGAGTGTGTTATACCTGTTTAGCATCTGTCCATTGTTAGGCAGAGTAGTGTACTATGACTAGGGTAACAGTGGCTTCCTGTTATGAGGAGCTATGTACTGCAACTTAGACTAATTCTCGTATTTCCTATTCAGTTATTGAACATTTGCTGATCAAAATTGTTTTGTATAAGTGTGGAACTGTGGGTGCATGCGTGTGTGTGTGTGTGTGTGTGTGTGTGTGTGTGTGTGTGTGTGTGTGTGTGCATGTGTGCGTTCATGCGTGTCTCTTCACATTTGTATATGCATGGGTACACATGTGTTTGTGTGCATATCAGTGTTTGAGTGTATGCATTTAAGTCTTTACCGTGTGTGTGTTTGTGTATATATATATATGCGTGTTCGGAAATTTTGAACTAAAGGATGTTGTATTTTTCTTGACAAACAGTTGGCCATACCTGATGATTTCTTCCAAGCTCATTTGAACAGGAGATTATTTTCCACACAGAAGAACTTTAACTACCGAGGAACCACGCCAAGAAAGGACAAGTAAGTATTCTATTTACTATCACTGTTAATGCTTTAATTGTCAAGCCGGAAAAAAAGCTTCGAACCAAGAGAAGGCAATTTTTTTAATTTTAAACTGGGAGCCAGTCATTCCAGTGGTAAATTTTCAAAATTTGTTAACCATTTGTACATATCAATTAGCATGTTTCTCCCAAACAGGTGATATATTTTCTGTTGAACATCGATCGCCATGTCCATGGCGGGCTATCGGATAATGAGTGAAAGCTGTTTTTGCTGTTAACTGAGAACCTTTCAAGTCTTAAAAAATGACGTATTTGTCCCTATGAGATGATCACATTGTGATCTATTTATGAGAAATTGTATACAGGTATGTCATATCACATAATATGGAGCAAATGGAAAGGTTGACAATAAATGGCGACGTTATCGAAAAATCACCAGATTGGAAATTGGCAACACGTTATTTTACACATAATTGGCAGCATTCTATTTCTATAAATTGGCAAACAATTAGAGCTGCTTGAAATAGCATCTGTCATAGAACACTTGTATTCCAAAAGCATATCTATTATCGAGTCACTTCTGTGTAGTCTGACTGCTGTGGCAGACAACATTGCAGTGGTTATATATGGTAGCAGTGTATTGCTATACATATTTAAACCATATACTGTCAGCAGTGTATTGCTATACATATTTAAACCATATACTGGTAGCAGTGTATTGCTATACATATTTAAACCATATACTGGTAGCAGTGTATTGCTATACATATTTAAACCATATACTGTCATCAGTGTATTGCTATACATATTTAAACCATATACGGGTAGCAGTGTATTGCTATACATATTTAAACCATATACTGTCAGCAGTGTGTTGCTATACATATTTAAACCATATACTGGTAGCAGTGTATTGCTATACATATTTAAACCATATACTGGTAGCAGTGTATTGCTATACATATTTAAACCATATACTGTCATCAGTGTATTGCTATACATATTTAAACCATATACGGGTAGCAGTGTATTGCTATACATATTTAAACCATATACTGTCAGCAGTGTGTTGCTATAGATATTTAAACCATATACTGGTAGCAGTGTATTGCTATACATATTTAAACCATAAACTGTCAGCAGTGTATTGCTATACATATTTAAACCATATACTGGTAGCAGTGTATTGCTATACATATTTAAACCATAAACTGTCAGCAGTGTATTGCTATACATATTTAAACCATATACTGGTAGGAGTGTATTGCTATACATATTTAAACCATATACTGTCAGCAGTGTATTGCTATACATATTTAAACCATATACTGTCAGCAGTGTATTGCTATACATATTTAAACCATATACTGGTAGCAGTGTATTGCTATACATATTTAAACCATATATTGGTAGCAGTGTATTGCTATACATATTTAAACCATATACTGGTATCAGTGTATTGCTATACATATTTAAACCATATACTGGTATCAGTGTATTGCTATACATATTTAAACCATATACTGTCAGCAGTGTATTGCTATACATATTTAAACCATATACTGTCAGCAGTGTATTGCTATACATATTTAAACCATATACTGGTAGCAGTGTATTACTATACATATTTAAACCATATACTGTCAGCAGTATTGCTATACATATTTAAACCATATGCTGTCAGCAGTGTATTGCTATACATATTTAAACCATATACTGGTAGCAGTGTATTGCTATACATATTTAAACCATATACTGTCAGCAGTGTATTGCTATACATATTTAAACCATATACTGGTAGCAGTGTATTGCTATACATATTTAAACCATATACTGTCATCAGTGTATTGCTATACATATTTAAACCATATACTGGTAGCAGTGTATTGCTATACATATTTAAACCATATACTGTCAGCAGTGTATTGCTATACATATTTAAACCATATACTGGTAGCAGTGTATTGCTATGCATATTTAAACCATATACTGTCAGCAGTGTATTGCTATACATATTTAAACCATATACTGTCAGCAGTGTATTGCTATACATATTTAAACCGTATATTGGTAGCAGTGTATTGCTATACATATTTAAACCATATACTGGTATCAGTGTATTGCTATACATATTTAAACCATATACTGTCAGCAGTGTATTGCTATACATATTTAAACCATATACTGTCAGCAGTGTATTGCTATACATATTTAAACCATATACTGGTAGCAGTATATTGCTATACATATTTAAACCATATACTTGTAGCAGTGTATTACTATACATATTTAAACCATATACTGTCAGCAGTATTGCTATACATATTTAAACCATATGCTGTCAGCAGTGTATTACTATACATATTTAAACCATATACTGGTAGCAGTGTATTGCTATACGTATTTAAACCATATACTGTCAGCAGTGTATTGCTATACATATTTAAACCATATACTGTCAGCAGTGTATTGCTATACATATTTAAACGATATACTGTCAGCAGTGTATTGCTATACATATTTAAACCATATACTGGTAGCAGTGTATCGCTATACATATTTAAACCATATACTGGTAGCAGTGTATCGCTATACATATTTAAACCATATACTGGTAGCAGTGTATCGTTATACATATTTAAACCATATACTGTCAGCAGTGTATTGCTATACATATTTAAACCATATACTGTCAGCAGTGTATTACTATACATATTTAAACCATATACTGGTAGCAGTGTATTCCTATACATATTTAAACCATATACTGTCAGAAGTGTATTGCTATACATATTTAAACCATATCCTGGTAGCAGTGTATTGTTATACATAGTTAAACCATATACTGTCAGCAGTGTATTGCTATACATATTTAAACCATATACTGGTAGCAGTGTATTGCTATACATATTTAAACCATATACTGGTAGCAGTGTATTGCTATACATATTTAAACCATATACTGGTAGCAGTGTATTGCTATACATATTTAAACCATATACTGTCAGCAGTGTATTGCTATACATAGTTAAACCATATACTGTCAGCAGTGTATTGCTATACATATTTAAACCATATACTGGTAGCAGTGTATTGCTATACATATTTAAACCATATACTGTCAGCAGTGTATTGCTATACATATTTAAACCATATACTGGTAGCAGTGTATTGCTATACATATTTAAACCATATACTGGTCGCAGTGTATTGTTATACATATTTAAACCATATACTGTCAGCAGTGTATTGCTATACATATTTAAACCATATACTGGTATCAGTGTATCGCTATACATATTTAAACCATATACTGGTAGCAGTGTATCGCTATACATATTTAAACCATATACTGTCAGCAGTGTATCGCTATACATATTTAAACCATATACTGCTAGCAGTGTATCGCTATACATATTTAAACCATATACTGGTAGCAGTGTATCGCTATACATATTTAAACCATATACTGTCAGCAGTGTATCGCTATACATATTTAAACCATATACTGGTAGCAGTGTATCGCTATACATATTTAAACCATATACTGTCAGCAGTGTATCGCTATACATATTTAAACCATATACTGTCAGCAGTGTATCGCTATACATATTTAAACCATATACTGTCAGCAGTGTATCGCTATACATATTTAAACCATATACTGTCAGCAGTGTATCGTTATACATATTTAAACCATATACTGTCAGCAGTGTATTGCTATACATATTTAAACCATATACTGTCAGCAGTGTATTACTATACATATTTAAACCATATACTGTCAGCAGTGTATTGCTATACATATTTAAACCATATACTGGTAGCAGTGTATTGCTATACATATTTAAACCATATACGGGTAGCAGTGTATTGCTATACATATTTAAACCATATACTGTCAGCAGTGTGTTGCTATACATATTTAAACCATATACTGGTAGCAGTGTATTGCTATACATATTTAAACCATATACTGGTAGCAGTGTATTGCTATACATATTTAAACCATATACTGTCATCAGTGTATTGCTATACATATTTAAACCATATACGGGTAGCAGTGTATTGCTATACATATTTAAACCATATACTGTCAGCAGTGTGTTGCTATACATATTTAAACCATATACTGGTAGCAGTGTATTGCTATACATATTTAAACCATAAACTGTCAGCAGTGTATTGCTATACATATTTAAACCATATACTGGTAGCAGTGTATTGCTATACATATTTAAACCATAAACTGTCAGCAGTGTATTGCTATACATATTTAAACCATATACTGGTAGCAGTGTATTGCTATACATATTTAAACCATATACTGTCAGCAGTGTATTGCTATACATATTTAAACCATATACTGTCAGCAGTGTATTGCTATACATATTTAAACCATATACTGGTAGCAGTGTATTGCTATACATATTTAAACCATATATTGGTAGCAGTGTATTGCTATACATATTTAAACCATATACTGGTATCAGTGTATTGCTATACATATTTAAACCATATACTGGTATCAGTGTATTGCTATACATATTTAAACCATATACTGTCAGCAGTGTATTGCTATACATATTTAAACCATATACTGTCAGCAGTGTATTGCTATACATATTTAAACCATATACTGGTAGCAGTGTATTACTATACATATTTAAACCATATACTGTCAGCAGTATTGCTATACATATTTAAACCATATACTGGTAGCAGTGTATTGCTATACATATTTAAACCATATACTGTCATCAGTGTATTGCTATACATATTTAAACCATATACTGGTAGCAGTGTATTGCTATACATATTTAAACCATATACTGTCAGCAGTGTATTGCTATACATATTTAAACCATATACTGGTTAATAGTGTATTGCTATGCATATTTAAACCATATACTGTCAGCAGTGTATTGCTATACATATTTAAACCATATACTGTCAGCAGTGTATTGCTATACATATTTAAACCGTATATTGGTAGCAGTGTATTGCTATACATATTTAAACCATATACTGGTATCAGTGTATTGCTATACATATTTAAACCATATACTGTCAGCAGTGTATTGCTATACATATTTAAACCATATACTGTCAGCAGTGTATTGCTATACATATTTAAACCATATACTGGTAGCAGTATATTACTATACATATTTAAACCATATACTTGTAGCAGTGTATTACTATACATATTTAAACCATATACTGTCAGCAGTATTGCTATACATATTTAAACCATATGCTGTCAGCAGTGTATCGCTATACATATTTAAACCATATACTGTAAGCAGTGTATCACTATACATATTTAAACCATATACTGTCAGCAGTGTATCGTTATACATATTTAAACCATATACTGTCAGCAGTGTATCGCTATACATATTTAAACCATATACTGTCAGCAGTGTATTACTATACATATTTAAACCATATACTGGTAGCAGTGTATTGCTATACATATTTAAACCATATACTGGTAGCAGTGTATTGCTATACATAGTTAAACCATATACTTGTAGCAGTGTATTGCTATACATATTTAAACCATATACTGTCAGCAGTGTATTGCTATACATATTTAAACCATATACTGGTAGCAGTGTATTGCTATACATATTTAAACCATATACTGGTCGCAGTGTATTGTTATACATATTTAAACCATATACTGTCAGCAGTGTATTGCTATACATATTTAAACCATATACTGGTATCAGTGTATCGCTATACATATTTAAACCATATACTGGTAGCAGTGTATCGCTATACATATTTAAACCATATACTGTCAGCAGTGTATCGCTATACATATTTAAACCATATACTGCTAGCAGTGTATCGCTATACATATTTAAACCATATACTGGTAGCAGTGTATCGCTATACATATTTAAACCATATACTGTCAGCAGTGTATCGCTATACATATTTAAACCATATACTGGTAGCAGTGTATCGCTATACATATTTAAACCATATACTGTCAGCAGTGTATCGCTATACATATTTAAACCATATACTGTCAGCAGTGTATCGCTATACATATTTAAACCATATACTGTCAGCAGTGTATCGCTATACATATTTAAACCATATACTGTCAGCAGTGTATCGTTATACATATTTAAACCATATACTGTCAGCAGTGTATTGCTATACATATTTAAACCATATACTGTCAGCAGTGTATTACTATACATATTTAAACCATATACTGTCAGCAGTGTATTGCTATACATATTTAAACCATATGCTGGTAGCAGTGTATTGCTATACATATTTAAACCATATACTGTCAGCAGTGTATTACTATACATATTTAAACCATATACTGTCAGCAGTGTATTACTATACATATTTAAACCATATACTGGTAGCAGTGTATTCCTATACATATTTAAACCATATACTGTCAGCAGTGTATTGCTATACATATTTAAACCATATCCTGGTAGCAGTGTATTGTTATACATAGTTAAACCATATACTGTCAGCAGTGTATTGCTATACATATTTAAACCATATACTGGTAGCAGTGTATTGCTATACATATTTAAACCATATACTGGTAGCAGTGTATTGCTATACATATTTAAACCATATACTGGTAGCAGTGTATTGCTATACATATTTAAACCATATACTGTCAGCAGTGTATTGCTATACATAGTTAAACCATATACTGTCAGCAGTGTATTGCTATACATATTTAAACCATATACTGGTAGCAGTGTATTGCTATACATATTTAAACCATATACTGTCAGCAGTGTATTGCTATACATATTTAAACCATATACTGGTAGCAGTGTATTGCTATACATATTTAAACCATATACTGGTCGCAGTGTATTGTTATACATATTTAAACCATATACTGTCAGCAGTGTATTGCTATACATATTTAAACCATATACTGGTATCAGTGTATCGCTATACATATTTAAACCATATACTGGTAGCAGTGTATCGCTATACATATTTAAACCATATTTCACTTCAAGAGTATACTTACCTCCCTAATACTTTTGATATTGCTAAATATTGGCTTTCACTCAATAAACACTCAGATTTAAAACAGTTAGGTGCCCCTACTGGGCAGGGAGTCAGAGCGTAGTCTGGCGGATGCCAGCCCCACCACCACGCATGCGCAGACTAGCACTTCCTCTTTGCTAGATTATTGGCAAAGAGAACACACATGTCTTTTTGAGTCATAAGCTTTTTTGCTCTTAAACTGTTATTTCGTGTATCTTTTGGTGTGATAGTCACTTTTTTGGATGGCGGGAGGTTTCAATTCGCCACAGAAGGACTTAGGACCTTTAAATCAGGTGACTTCTAGTAAAATTAGCGAGTTTTCTTCCCGGTGTATTGTGTTTCCGGGACTCGCGTTTACCGTGATAAGCGCCTTAGTTAGTTGGTTTAGGTCAACTCGGTGCTTCCTAGGACTAATTTCTCTTTCTGTTTATGTCCACAGGTCTGTATGACGCTAGGTGGAGACAATCACAGTTGCTGAGAGTTAGTTTTCTCTCCACCATGGTTCCATTTCCTACTAACACTGTTAGGTTATCTAACCAAATGAAAAATATGTCCAGTGAGTTGGAGGCCTAGTATAAAGGTCTTCTCACTTTGCCCTCTTGATCCAATTCCTTCCCCATGAGGTGGAGAGAGTTAAGAGGCGTGCAGATGGTGGAGTTCTCCGGTTCGTCACGTTGGATGGTTTGTCTATACAAAGTGTCAGGTATCTAGTTATTGATAATGTGGTGATGTTAATTATTGTAAACAAACAAAGGGAGATAATTAACATTTTTGCCAGAAAAGAGTTATCTATATGTATCTGATGGTTGTGTAGTCAACTTATCCATTCAGCATACAATTCGTCCTTGCACTTGGATGTTTTGTTGGGATCGAATTTTTCCTGTCACGGGATTAATGACGTCATAATCAGCCTGGCTATGTGTTTTATCAGCAATTCAAGCGCTATGCTGGTTTCTGATGTATATTGATCTTTATGATCGTTTTCCTTCTCTTTGAGTTGGATTGAGTTTCTAAGCTTAACTAGTTGCTCATACTCCTTGTCCTTTGCCCTGTTTCAGGGACCGGGTTGCGCGTCCTGTGGTCGTTTTCTGCCGGATAAGTTCTGGCCGCATCTGTGCTGTCAATGTAGCCCTTGTGGTCCATTGGTTAATTGTGACATATGTAAGCACTGGGGGGGCGAGTTAATGTCCGAATTCTTGTGCTGTTTACAGGCGACGGACAAGGTGGTAGAGGAGGAGAAGAAGAAGAAGCGGAAACGAGAGGTTGTAAGTAGGAAGGGTAAGGGGAAGGTCTCGTCCGCGGTGGATATGGAGGCCTTCCGGACCGAGATGTTGGGAGAGATGAAGAGGACCATAAAGGATTTGGTTCCAGGGTTGCTTCGTGGCATGCTTCCTGGACCAAATCCTTTACTGTCCTCATCATCGGCTTCGGAGCAGGTAATCCCCGCCTCTGGATCGATTTTCCTTAGTCCGCTTCCGTTGTCCGACGATTCAGAGGTGGCCCCATTAGAGGGGGCGTTCCACGGCCCTGGCAGCAGGCTTATTGCCGCGCCGATAGGGGACCGTGGACGGTTGTCGCTGGAACCCGCGGGCTGCTTATCAGTCCAGGGGTATCCGCACGCCGCGGTGGCCAGTACCTCCTATGGCACCGTTCCTGGTCAGCCCGGGTTAGCTCTCTTTGCTAACCCGGGGTCTAATCTTTCTGACCAGGGTAATGAGGATTACCTGCTAGGGTCGCCGTCTGACGACGTGGACATGGATGAAGACGTTTGTGCACCCCTCGCGGGGAATACAGGCGCCTTGTTCCACGGTTTTACTCACCCTGGAGTAAAGTCCGCGGCTCAGGTGGTGGCCCAGGGCGCTGCTGATGGCCAGCGGTACCGCATACCTCGGCTTGCCGAGGGTGTTGCTGGTGCTGGCCGGGCCCGTGGTGAGCCTATATATACCCCGCGCTCTGCCACGGTGCCTGCTCCTGGTCAAACCAGTGATATTCTCATGCCGGTGCTGTCAGGCCCGCGTGTTTTCCCTGGCTTGCCAGGTGTATCAGCATACCCGCCGTCAAGCTCTACTGCTTGCGCTCAGGAGGAAGACGAAGGACCCCGTCTTGTAGAGCGCTCGCAGTTAGCCACGGAGGAGGATTGGTATGACGCTTGCCAGTGGTTGGTGAGCGTTAGGCCTGATCTGCCCGTGGAGCAGTCGGCTAGCCAGCGTGTTCACACGCCGTGGTTAGCTGGGAAACCGACTGCTAACGCTATGCCTTCTCTGCCGCTGGCGGAGCATGTCGTTGACATGTTCAAGGCGGCGGAGGCGTCCATTAAGTCGAGTGGACGTCTCGCGAAGGCCCCTCGCGAGGTGGCCAGGCGTTGTCGCATCGTGCCCCTGGATTACCAGCGGTACGGTGTGGTACCCAAGCCCGGCGTGGATGACCGCGCGGCTTTGGGTGAGGATGCGCGGCCAGGCACCCGTTCTGACACGGGTGTCTTGTGCGCGAACGCGTTGCGTTCGGCGAATACCGCGTTGCGTGATGCGGAGGAGAGTGGGAGGGCTTCGATTGCCGCTCTGTCCCACGTCTCCCAGCTGTTACAGGGGGTAGTAACGGCATCCGCATCGCGCCAGCCAAGTCCGGTCACTGTCCAGCGAACCATCCAGGATGGTATTAACCTGGCGCTGGACTGTGTGACTCGGGCGGTGACCAGGAGTGTCAGGGCAAGACGCACGTTTGCCCTGGACAATCTGTGCCCGTCTCAGGACCTGTACAATAGGCTACTGCGTACGCCTATGACGGGCCCTGGTCTTTTTGGAGGTGAGGGATGTCGCCACCTCCAGGAGACGGTCACCCTGGTGAATAACCAGAGGGCGCTGCGCGAGCAGTTTGATGTGCTGCGTCGTGCTAACGCTCGCGCCGCGGCCCCGGCGTATCGTCCCCTGCAGGCTCGAGGTGGTGCTGGCCAGGTCAGTGGCCAGCCACCGTCGCAGCGTCGGCCTCGGCCGCGTGCGATTCGGCCAGCAGCGAGGGGGGCGCAGGTTCCTCAGCCGCCGTCAGCCAGGCAGCCGCCCGCGCACCGAGGTGCGCGCGGGGCGGGGCGGGGCGCGCGAGGATCTGGGCGTGGTTATCGGTCCTGACAGGACGCTTACCGCGGTAAGAACCACTCCGGTGTGTATGGCGGCGGAGACAGTGCCGCTCTTGCATGCCTCGTGTCCACCGCGGTCCCTAGGTGGGCCGGTGGGAGGCCGGCTAGCCGGCCACATGCAAGAGCGGGAACGGTTAACTCAGGACCGTTTAGTCTTGCGATGGCTTTCCGTCGGGTATCATCCAGAGTGGGTGACAGGCCCGCCGTCGCGACTGTCTCTGGTGCCAATCTGGACTCCCATTCCGAGAGATCCAGAGCAAAGGTTGTGTATCGAGGAGGAGATAAATTCCCTCATACAAAAGGGAGCTATTCAGCCGGCACAAAGGTGTCCGGGCTTCTATTCAACCCTGTTCTTAGTAACAAAACGCACCGGTGGGTGGAGACCGATTCTCAACCTCAAGCCATTGAACAAGTTCATCGAGACGCCCAGTTTCAAGATGGAAACGGTGCGCTCGGTGTTGGCGGGGTTGGAGAGGGGGATGTGGACGGCGTCGATAGATTTGAAGGACGCTTATTTCCACATCCCCATCCACGGGAGTTTCTGTCGCTTCCTGAGATTTGCATTCCAGGGCAGACAGTGGGAATTCAGGGTGTTGCCCTTCGGAATTTCCACGGCTCCTCGGGTTTTCACCCGTGTGGTTCTTGCGATCACAGCATACCTCCGCAGGAGAAGCATAGCAGTCCACACGTACATAGACGACTGGCTGTTGAAAGCGCACACCCGGGAAAGTTTGTCCGCCAATCTGGAGATGGTTTTGAAAATTCTCACAGACTTGGGCTGGATGATCAATTTCCCAAAATCAGAGCTGACTCCATCCCAGAAGTTTGTTTACCTGGGGATGTTCTTCGATCTAGAGACAGGATATGTTTATCCTACTCAGGAGAGAGTTCAAATACTCATCTCGTTGATTCAGTCAGTGTGCGACAGTCGTCATGTCCTGGCACGGGTTTACTTGAGAATGCTGGGGTTGATGGTTTCGTTGGAACCAGTCATTCCTCAGGCCGCCTTACGCAGGCGGCCGATCCAGTTGTTTCTCATGACACAATGGACCCAGAGTACAGGTTCGCTGGACTCGAATGTGTCAGTGTTGGCGCCTCTGATTCACCACCTGCAATGGTGGTTGAATACAGAGAATCTCTTGCCGGGGGTTTTGCTAACCCCTCCCCACCCTCAGGTGACTGTGTATACAGATGCATCGATGGAGGGCTGGGGAGCTTGCCTGGAAGAATCCACGATATCAGGGCTTTGGAATCTGGAACAGTCACAGGAACATATAAATCTACTGGAGCTAAGAGCAGTAGTCCTGGGCCTGGAACATTTCTTACAGAAAGTTCAGGGCAAGATTGTTCTTATTCGTTCAGACAACTCAACAGTTGTGACTTACATAAACCGCCAGGGCGGAACGAGGTCGCCCAGTCTCTGTATGATGACATGGAAACTGCTTTGTTGGTGTCTGGATCACCAGATTACCTTGAAAGCAGTTCATATTCCGGGAAGGTTAAACCTGCTAGCAGACTCATTGAGCCGAAGGATGAGTGTTTTACCCACGGAATGGCAACTAAATCAATGTGTGGCGGATCGTCTGTTCGACCATTGGGGGAAACCCAACATCGATTTGTTCGCAACGAAGAAGAATGCGAAGATGACGACGTACGTCTCTCCGATTCCGGATCCAAGCGCTTTCGCAAC
Organism: Chaetoderma sp. LZ-2023a; assembly: GCA_034401795.1. Taxonomy (NCBI): domain Eukaryota; kingdom Metazoa; phylum Mollusca; class Caudofoveata; order Chaetodermatida; family Chaetodermatidae; genus Chaetoderma; species Chaetoderma sp. LZ-2023a. The sequence continues at coordinate 45,088,233 of CM067363.1, read as the reverse complement.
AGATGCGTTAGCTATCAGCTGGGGGAGAATGTATGCATACGCATTCCCTCCAGCAATCCTGATTCCAAAAATTCTTCAGAAAATCAGACAAGAGGAATGCCAAGTGCTTCTGATCGCCCCGGATTGGCCAAGCCGATCATGGTATACGGATCTGCTGGACCTTCTGGTCTGCAATCCGGTTCCTCTGCCTCTGATGGACGATATTATCTTCCAGGGCAAGGCCCTTCACAACAATCCGTCAATGTTCAGATTGACTGCGTGGATGTTGTCAAGGAATCTAGAATTAAGGAGGGCTTTTCTGAGCAAGCAGCCATGTTTATGGCCAAAGCCAGGAGGGGGTCAACCTCCAGAGCATATAATTATAAAATCAACAGATTTGCAGAATGGTGCTCAAAAAGATGTATTGATCCAATGGATTCATCTATTCAAGTAGTAGCTGATTTCCTCTGTCACCTCTATGATGCCTATAGCCTCAAGCCTAACTCTATTGCTGGTTATAAGTCAGCATTAATGTCTGTTATTCCTTGCTTGGCTAAGAGGGGAAGTGATGAAGTAAATACATTGAATGTATTAATTAAAGGCATGGGCAATCTAAGACCAAGGAATCCACCTGTGATTCCGTCTTGGAGTTTATCGCTAGTGCTTCAAGTACTAGGTGATAAGCCTTTTGAACCACTTAGTTCCATTTCTATGAAACTATTAACACTGAAGACTGTGTTTTTAATTGCTGCGGCCTCGGCTAGGCGTAGGAGTGAGATTCATGCCTTATCAGCCGAGGATGACCGTTTTGTGGTTTCAGGGGAAGGCCTTAAGCTGCTACCTAGGATTAATTTCTTGGCTAAAAATCAGTCGTTGAAATATCCAGGTCAACCTATTATTTTGCCTGCTTTAACTAGATATGATCCTAATTCTAAAGCATGGTGTCCCGTCCGGGCGCTGCGCCGGTACAAACAACGTACGGCGGCATGGCGCACCGACCAGTCAGCGTTATGGTTGTCATATATTGAACCCCATGGGAGGGCTTCTAAGGACACCATTTCCAGGTGGATTGTGGAATGCATTCAGTTTTGCCATAAATCCGCCACCGGGAAGCAGGTTGACGTGGCCAAGGCTCACAGTGTCCGCGGCGTAGTGACATCCACGGCCCTATTTAATGGGGTCCCTGTGGATGATATTATGTCGGTGGCTCAGTGGCACTGTGAGTCAAGTTTTACAGACCATTATCTCCGTGACACCTCTAATCCTCTCGCCTTGTCGGTTTTGAAAAAATAAATCGGTTTATATTTTTTGAGGTGGTTTCCTCATTACTTATATATATCACAATTAATTTATGGAAACACCCACTTTTTTGGGCCTGCATCAGTCTTTACCAATGGGAAGATGATGTCAGCAGCCATTTTCAACAAGGTCAGTCTTGTTCATGTGTTGTCCGTTGTTGATTGTATTGTCACGATTACCCGTTATTAATATGGTGATGGTTTGTGTATTTGTGTGGTTCATTGTTGAGAGTTACGAAAATGGAGCTTTTTCGTCTCTGTCCTGTAGTACATGGCACTTGTACGTAGAGAGCGTATAGGACATTGAGGTCAGTCGACTCTTCCTCCCAGGAAGGAGGGGGGGGAGCGCATATGACATTCGGTCATCTCTCATACATCGGTGGTGTTATCCGATGGTTAGTCAAATCCTGACTGTTTTTTCTTACAGTTTCAGAAGTTTAAGTGCCTTAAACGCAGAAAAGCGTATAGGGATGAGCTGGTCTTTTGACCTCGCCTCCCTCCCGCCAGATTCACTTTCGAATTCTGGCAATATCAAAAGTATTAGGGAGGTAAGTATACTCTTGAAGTGAAATAAACGAAATCTAGGATTTCTTTTTTCACGAGAGAGTTGATACTTACCTCCCTAGATACGGACCCGGCCTCTCCACCCCACAGAGGCTCGGTCTTCAGGCTCTTAATAGTTGCATGTGTGTCAGCCAATAATCTAGTCAGAGGAAGTGCTAGTCTGCGCATGCGCGGTGGTGGGGCTGGCATCCGCCAGACTACGCTCTGACTCCCTGCCCAGTAGGGGCACCTAACTGTTTTAAATCTGAGTGTTTATTGAGTGAAAGCCAATATTTAGCAATATCAAAAGTATTAGGGAGGTAAGTATCAACTCTCTCGTGAAAAAAGAAATCCTAGATTTCGTTTATACTGTCAGCAGTGTATCGCTATACATATTTAAACCATATACTGCTAGCAGTGTATCGCTATACATATTTAAACCATATACTGGTAGCAGTGTATCGCTATACATATTTAAACCATATACTGTCAGCAGTGTATCGCTATACATATTTAAACCATATACTGGTAGCAGTGTATCGCTATACATATTTAAACCATATACTGTCAGCAGTGTATCGCTATACATATTTAAACCATATACTGTCAGCAGTGTATCGCTATACATATTTAAACCATATACTGTCAGCAGTGTATCGCTATACATATTTAAACCATATACTGTCAGCAGTGTATCGTTATACATATTTAAACCATATACTGTCAGCAGTGTATCGCTATACATATTTAAACCATATACTGTCAGCAGTGTATTACTATACATATTTAAACCATATACTGTCAGCAGTGTATTGCTATACATATTTAAACCATATGCTGGTAGCAGTGTATTGCTATACATATTTAAACCATATACTGTCAGCAGTGTATTGCTATACATATTTAAACCATATACTGGTAGCAGTGTATTCCTATACATATTTAAACCATATACTGTCAGCAGTGTATTGCTATACATATTTAAACCATATCCTGGTAGCAGTGTATTGTTATACATAGTTAAACCATATACTGTCAGCAGTGTATTGCTATACATATTTAAACCATATACTGGTAGCAGTGTATTGCTATACATATTTAAACCATATACTGGTAGCAGTGTATTGCTATACATATTTAAACCATATACTGGTAGCAGTGTATTGCTATACATATTTAAACCATATACTGTCAGCAGTGTATTGCTATACATAGTTAAACCATATACTGTCAGCAGTGTATTGCTATACATATTTAAACCATATACTGGTAGCAGTGTATTGCTATACATATTTAAACCATATACTGTCAGCAGTGTATTGCTATACATATTTAAACCATATACTGGTAGCAGTGTATTGCTATACATATTTAAACCATATACTGGTCGCAGTGTATTGTTATACATATTTAAACCATATACTGACAGCAGTGTATTGCTATACATATTTAAACCATATACTGGTATCAGTGTATCGCTATACATATTTAAACCATATACTGGTAGCAGTGTATCGCTATACATATTTAAACCATATACTGTCAGCAGTGTATCGCTATACATATTTAAACCATATACTGTCAGCAGTGTATCGCTATACATATTTAAACCATATACTGGTAGCAGTGTATCGCTATACATATTTAAACCATATACTGGTAGCAGTGTATCGCTATACATATTTAAACCATATACTGTCAGCAGTGTATCGCTATACATATTTAAACCATATACTGGTAGCAGTGTATCGCTATACATATTTAAACCATATACTGGTAGCAGTGTATCGCTATACATATTTAAACCATATACTGTCAGCAGTGTATCGCTATACATATTTAAACCATATACTGTCAGCAGTGTATCGCTATACATATTTAAACCATATACTGTCAGCAGTGTATCGTTATACATATTTAAACCATATACTGTCAGCAGTGTATTGCTATACATATTTAAACCATATACTGTCAGCAGTGTATTACTATACATATTTAAACCATATACTGGTAGCAGTGTATTGCTATACATATTTAAACCATATACTGGTAGCAGTGTATTGCTATACATAGTTAAACCATATACTTGTAGCAGTGTATTGCTATACATATTTAAACCATATACTGTCAGCAGTGTATTGCTATACATATTTAAACCATATACTGGTAGCAGTGTATTGCTATACATATTTAAACCATATACTGGTAGCAGTGTATTGCTATACATAGTTAAACCATATACTGTCAGCAGTGTATTGCTATACATATTTAAACCATATACTGGTAGCAGTGTATTGCTATACATAGTTAAACCATATACTGTCAGCAGTGTATTGCTATACATATTTAAACCATATACTGTCAGCAGTGTATTGCTATACATATTTAAACCATATACTGGTAGCAGTGTATTGCTATACATATTTAAACCATATACTGGTAGCAGTGTATTGCTATACATATTTAAACCATATACTGTCAGCAGTGTATTGCTATACATATTTAAACCATATACTGGTAGCAGTGTATTGCTATACATATTTAAACCATATACTGTCAGCAGTGTATTGCTATACATATTTAAACCATATACTGGTAGCAGTGTATTCCTATACATATTTAAACCATATACTGTCAGCAGTGTATTGCTATACATATTTAAACCATATCCTGGTAGCAGTGTATTGTTAAACATAGTTAAACCATATACTGTCAGCAGTGTATTGCTATACATATTTAAACCATATACTGGTAGCAGTGTATTGCTATACATATTTAAACCATATACTGGTAGCAGTGTATTGCTATACATATTTAAACCATATACTGGTCGCAGTGTATTGTTATACATATTTAAACCATATACTGTCAGCAGTGTATCGCTATACATATTTAAACCATATACTGGTAGCAGTGTATCGCTATACATATTTAAACCATATACTGGTAGCAGTGTATCGCTATACATATTTAAACCATATACTGTCAGCAGTGTATCGCTATACATATTTAAACCATATACTGGTAGCAGTGTATCGCTATACATATTTAAACCATATACTGGTAGCAGTGTATCGCTATACATATTTAAACCATATACTGTCAGCAGTGTATCGCTATACATATTTAAACCATATACTGTCAGGAGTGTATCGTTATACATATTTAAACCATATACTGTCAGCAGTGTATTGCTATACATATTTAAACCATATACTGTCAGCAGTGTATTACTATACATATTTAAACCATATACTGGTAGCAGTGTATTGCTATACATATTTAAACCATATACTGGTAGCAGTGTATTGCTATACATAGTTAAACCATATACTTGTAGGAGTGTATTGCTATACATATTTAAACCATATACTGTCAGCAGTGTATTGCTATACATATTTAAACCATATACTGGTAGCAGTGTATTGCTATACATATTTAAACCATATACTGGTAGCAGTGTATTGCTATACATAGTTAAACCATATACTGTCAGCAGTGTATTGCTATACATATTTAAACCATATACTGGTAGCAGTGTATTGCTATACATAGTTAAACCATATACTGTCAGCAGTGTATTGCTATACATATTTAAACCATATACTGTCACCAGTGTATTGCTATACATATTTAAACCATATACTGGTAGCAGTGTATTGCTATACATATTTAAACCATATACTGGTAGCAGTGTATTGCTATACATATTTAAACCATATACTGGTAGCAGTGTATTGCTATACATATTTAAACCATATACTGTCAGCAGTGTATTGCTATACATATTTAAACCATATACTGGTAGCAGTGTATTGCTATACATATTTAAACCATATACTGTCAGCAGTGTATTGCTATACATATTTAAACCATATACTGGTAGCAGTGTATTCCTATACATATTTAAACCATATACTGTCAGCAGTGTATTGCTATACATATTTAAACCATATCCTGGTAGCAGTGTATTGTTAAACATAGTTAAACCATATACTGTCAGCAGTGTATTGCTATACATATTTAAACCATATACTGGTAGCAGTGTATTGCTATACATATTTAAACCATATACTGTCACCAGTGTATTGCTATACATATTTAAACCATATACTGGTAGCAGTGTATTGCTATACATATTTAAACCATATACTGGTAGCAGTGTATTGCTATACATATTTAAACCATATTCTGGTAGCAGTGTATTGCTATACATATTTAAACCATATACTGGTAGCAGTGTATTGCTATACATATTTAAACCATATACTGGTAGCAGTGTATTGCTATACATATTTAAACCATATACTGTCAGCAGTGTATTGCTATACATATTTAAACCATATACTGTCAGCAGTGTATTGCTATACATATTTAAACCATATACTGTCAGCAGTGTATTGCTATACATATTTAAACCATATACTGGTAGCAGTGTATTCCTATACATATTTAAACCATATAGTGTCAGCAGTGTATTGCTATACATATTTAAACCTAATACTGTCAGCAGTGTATTGCTATACATATTTAAACCATATACTGTCAGCAGTGTATTGCTATACATATTTAAATCATATACTGTCAGCGTGTATTGCTATACATATTTAAACCATATACTGGTAGGAGTGTATTGCTATACATATTTAAACCATATACTGGTAGCCGTGTATTGCTATACATATTTAAACCACATACTGTCAGCCGTGTATTGCTCTACATATTTAAACCATATACTGTCAGCCGTGTATTGCTATGCTATACATATTTAAACCATATACTGGTAGCAGTGTATCGCTATACATATTTAAACCATATACTGTCAGCAGTGTATCGCTATACATATTTAAACCATATACTGGTAGCAGTGTATCGCTATACATATTTAAACCATATACTGGTAGCAGTGTATCGCTATACATATTTAAACCATATACTGTCAGCAGTGTATCGCTATACATATTTAAACCATATACTGTAAGCAGTGTATCGCTATACATATTTAAACCATATACTGTCAGCAGTGTATCGTTATACATATTTAAACCATATACTGTCAGCAGTGTATCGCTATACATATTTAAACCATATACTGTCAGCAGTGTATTACTATACATATTTAAACCATATACTGGTAGCAGTGTATTGCTATACATAGTTAAACCATATACTTGTAGCAGTGTATTGCTATACATATTTAAACCATATACTGTCAGCAGTGTATTGCTATACATATTTAAACCATATACTGGTAGCAGTGTATTGCTATACATATTTAAACCATATACTGGTAGCAGTGTATTGCTATACATAGTTAAACCATATACTGTCAGCAGTGTATTGCTATACATATTTAAACCATATACTGGTAGCAGTGTATTGCTATACATAGTTAAACCATATACTGTCAGCAGTGTATTGCTATACATATTTAAACCATATACTGTCAGCAGTGTATTGCTTTACATATTTAAACCATATACTGGTAGCAGTGTATTGCTATACATATTTAAACCATATACTGGTAGCAGTGTATTGTTATACATAGTTAAACCATATACTGTCAGCAGTGTATTGCTATACATATTTAAACCATATACTGGTAGCAGTGTATTGCTATACATATTTAAACCATATACTGGTAGCAGTGTATTGCTATACATATTTAAACCATATACTGGTAGCAGTGTATTGCTATACATATTTAAACCATATACTGTCAGCAGTGTATTGCTATACATATTTAAACCATATACTGGTAGCAGTGTATTGCTATACATATTTAAACCATATACTGTCAGCAGTGTATTGCTATACATATTTAAACCATATACTGGTAGCAGTGTATTCCTATACATATTTAAACCATATACTGTCAGCAGTGTATTGCTATACATATTTAAACCATATCCTGGTAGCAGTGTATTGTTAAACATAGTTAAACCATATACTGTCAGCAGTGTATTGCTATACATATTTAAACCATATACTTGTAGCAGTGTATTGCTATACATATTTAAACCATAAACTGGTAGCAGTGTATTGCTATACATATTTAAACCATATACTGGTAGCAGTGTATTGCTATACATATTTAAACCATATACTGTCAGCAGTGTATTGCTATACATAGTTAAACCATATACTGTCAGCAGTGTATTGCTATACATATTTAAACCATATACTGGTAGCAGTGTATTGCTATACATATTTAAACCATATACTGTCAGCAGTGTATTGCTATACATATTTAAACCATATTCTGGTAGCAGTGTATTGCTATACATATTTAAACCATATACTGGTCGCAGTGTATTGTTATACATATTTAAACCATATACTGTCAGCAGTGTATTGCTATACATATTTAAACCATATACTGGTATCAGTGTATTGCTATACATATTTAAACCATATACTGGTAGCAGTGTATTGCTATACATATTTAAACCATATACTGTCAGCAGTGTATCGCTATACATATTTAAACCATATACTGGTAGCAGTGTATCGCTATACATATTTAAACCATATACTGGTAGCAGTGTATCGCTATGCATATTTAAACCATATACTGTCAGCAGTGTATCGCTATACATATTTAAACCATATACTGGTAGCAGTGTATCGCTATAAATATTTAAACCATATACTGGTAGCAGTGTATCGCTATACATATTTAAACCATATACTGTCAGCAGTGTATCGCTATACATATTTAAACCATATACTCTCAGCAGTGTATCGTTATACATATTTAAACCATATACTGTCAGCAGTGTATTGCTATACATATTTAAACCATATACTGTCAGCAGTGTATTACTATACATATTTAAACCATATATTGGTAGCAGTGTATTGCTATACATATTTAAACCATATACTGGTAGCAGTGTATTGCTATACATAGTTAAACCATATACTTGTAGGAGTGTATTGCTATACATATTTAAACCATATACTGTCAGCAGTGTATTGCTATACATATTTAAACCATATACTGTCAGCAGTGTATCGCTATACATATTTAAACCATATACTGTAAGCAGTGTATCGCTATACATATTTAAACCATATACTGTCAGCAGTGTATCGTTATACATATTTAAACCATATACTGTCAGCAGTGTATCGCTATACATATTTAAACCATATACTGTCAGCAGTGTATTACTATACATATTTAAACCATATACTGGTAGCAGTGTATTGCTATACATAGTTAAACCATATACTTGTAGCAGTGTATTGCTATACATATTTAAACCATATACTGTCAGCAGTGTATTGCTATACATATTTAAACCATATACTGGTAGCAGTGTATTGCTATACATATTTAAACCATATACTGGTAGCAGTGTATTGCTATACATAGTTAAACCATATACTGTCAGCAGTGTATTGCTATACATATTTAAACCATATACTGGTAGCAGTGTATTGCTATACATAGTTAAACCATATACTGTCAGCAGTGTATTGCTATACATATTTAAACCATATACTGTCAGCAGTGTATTGCTTTACATATTTAAACCATATACTGGTAGCAGTGTATTGCTATACATATTTAAACCATATACTGGTAGCAGTGTATTGTTATACATAGTTAAACCATATACTGTCAGCAGTGTATTGCTATACATATTTAAACCATATACTGGTAGCAGTGTATTGCTATACATATTTAAACCATATACTGGTAGCAGTGTATTGCTATACATATTTAAACCATATACTGGTAGCAGTGTATTGCTATACATATTTAAACCATATACTGTCAGCAGTGTATTGCTATACATATTTAAACCATATACTGGTAGCAGTGTATTGCTATACATATTTAAACCATATACTGTCAGCAGTGTATTGCTATACATATTTAAACCATATACTGGTAGCAGTGTATTCCTATACATATTTAAACCATATACTGTCAGCAGTGTATTGCTATACATATTTAAACCATATCCTGGTAGCAGTGTATTGTTAAACATAGTTAAACCATATACTGTCAGCAGTGTATTGCTATACATATTTAAACCATATACTTGTAGCAGTGTATTGCTATACATATTTAAACCATAAACTGGTAGCAGTGTATTGCTATACATATTTAAACCATATACTGGTAGCAGTGTATTGCTATACATATTTAAACCATATACTGTCAGCAGTGTATTGCTATACATAGTTAAACCATATACTGTCAGCAGTGTATTGCTATACATATTTAAACCATATACTGGTAGCAGTGTATTGCTATACATATTTAAACCATATACTGTCAGCAGTGTATTGCTATACATATTTAAACCATATTCTGGTAGCAGTGTATTGCTATACATATTTAAACCATATACTGGTCGCAGTGTATTGTTATACATATTTAAACCATATACTGTCAGCAGTGTATTGCTATACATATTTAAACCATATACTGGTATCAGTGTATTGCTATACATATTTAAACCATATACTGGTAGCAGTGTATTGCTATACATATTTAAACCATATACTGTCAGCAGTGTATCGCTATACATATTTAAACCATATACTGGTAGCAGTGTATCGCTATACATATTTAAACCATATACTGGTAGCAGTGTATCGCTATGCATATTTAAACCATATACTGTCAGCAGTGTATCGCTATACATATTTAAACCATATACTGGTAGCAGTGTATCGCTATAAATATTTAAACCATATACTGGTAGCAGTGTATCGCTATACATATTTAAACCATATACTGTCAGCAGTGTATCGCTATACATATTTAAACCATATACTCTCAGCAGTGTATCGTTATACATATTTAAACCATATACTGTCAGCAGTGTATTGCTATACATATTTAAACCATATACTGTCAGCAGTGTATTACTATACATATTTAAACCATATATTGGTAGCAGTGTATTGCTATACATATTTAAACCATATACTGGTAGCAGTGTATTGCTATACATAGTTAAACCATATACTTGTAGGAGTGTATTGCTATACATATTTAAACCATATACTGTCAGCAGTGTATTGCTATACATATTTAAACCATATACTGGTAGCAGTGTATTGCTATACATATTTAAACCATATACTGGTAGCAGTGTATTGCTATACATAGTTAAACCATATACTGTCAGCAGTGTATTGCTATACATATTTAAACCATATACTGGTAGCAGTGTATTGCTATACATAGTTAAACCATATACTGTCAGCAGTGTATTGCTATACATATTTAAACCATATACTGTCAGCAGTGTATTGCTATACATATTTAAACCATATACTGGTAGCAGTGTATTGCTATACATATTTAAACCATATACTGGTAGCAGTGTATTGCTATACATATTTAAACCATATACTGGTAGCAGTGTATTGCTATACATATTTAAACCATATACTGTCAGCAGTGTATTGCTATACATATTTAAACCATATACTGTCAGCAGTGTATTGCTATACATATTTAAACCATATACTGGTAGCAGTGTATTGCTATACATATTTAAACCATATACTGGTAGCAGTGTATTGCTATACATATTTAAACCATATACTGGTAGCAGTGTATTGTTATACATAGTTAAACCATATACTGTCAGCAGTGTATTGCTATACATATTTAAACCATATACTGGTAGCAGTGTATTGCTATACATATTTAAACCATATACTGGTAGCAGTGTATTGCTATACATATTTAAACCATATACTGGTAGCAGTGTATTGCTATACATATTTAAACCATATACTGTCAGCAGTGTATTGCTATACATATTTAAACCATATACTGGTAGGAGTGTATTGCTATACATATTTAAACCATATACTGGTAGCCGTGTATTGCTATACATATTTAAACCACATACTGTCAGCCGTGTATTGCTCTACATATTTAAACCATATACTGTCAGCCGTGTATTGCTATGCTATACATATTTAAACCATATACTGGTAGCAGTGTATCGCTATACATATTTAAACCATATACTGTCAGCAGTGTATCGCTATACATATTTAAACCATATACTGGTAGCAGTGTATCGCTATACATATTTAAACCATATACTGGTAGCAGTGTATCGCTATACATATTTAAACCATATACTGTCAGCAGTGTATCGCTATACATATTTAAACCATATACTGTAAGCAGTGTATCACTATACATATTTAAACCATATACTGTCAGCAGTGTATCGTTATACATATTTAAACCATATACTGTCAGCAGTGTATCGCTATACATATTTAAACCATATACTGTCAGCAGTGTATTACTATACATATTTAAACCATATACTGGTAGCAGTGTATTGCTATACATATTTAAACCATATACTGGTAGCAGTGTATTGCTATACATATTTAAACCATATACTGGTAGCAGTGTATTGCTATACATAGTTAAACCATATACTTGTAGCAGTGTATTGCTATACATATTTAAACCATATACTGTCAGCAGTGTATTGCTATACATATTTAAACCATATACTGGTAGCAGTGTATTGCTATACATATTTAAACCATATACTGGTAGTAGTGTATTGCTATACATAGTTAAACCATATACTGTCAGCAGTGTATTGCTATACATATTTAAACCATATACTGGTAGCAGTGTATTGCTATACATAGTTAAACCATATACTGTCAGCAGTGTATTGCTATACATATTTAAACCATATACTGTCAGCAGTGTATTGCTTTACATATTTAAACCATATACTGGTAGCAGTGTATTGCTATACATATTTAAACCATATACTGGTAGCAGTGTATTGTTATACATAGTTAAACCATATACTGTCAGCAGTGTATTGCTATACATATTTAAACCATATACTGGTAGCAGTGTATTGCTATACATATTTAAACCATATACTGGTAGCAGTGTATTGCTATACATATTTAAACCATATACTGGTAGCAGTGTATTGCTATACATATTTAAACCATATACTGTCAGCAGTGTATTGCTATACATATTTAAACCATATACTGGTAGCAGTGTATTGCTATACATATTTAAACCATATACTGTCAGCAGTGTATTGCTATACATATTTAAACCATATACTGGTAGCAGTGTATTCCTATACATATTTAAACCATATACTGTCAGCAGTGTATTGCTATACATATTTAAACCATATCCTGGTAGCAGTGTATTGTTAAACATAGTTAAACCATATACTGTCAGCAGTGTATTGCTATACATATTTAAACCATATACTGGTAGCAGTGTATTGCTATACATATTTAAACCATAAACTGGTAGCAGTGTATTGCTATACATATTTAAACCATATACTGGTAGCAGTGTATTGCTATACATATTTAAACCATATACTGTCAGCAGTGTATTGCTATACATAGTTAAACCATATACTGTCAGCAGTGTATTGCTATACATATTTAAACCATATACTGGTAGCAGTGTATTGCTATACATATTTAAACCATATACTGTCAGCAGTGTATTGCTATACATATTTAAACCATATTCTGGTAGCAGTGTATTGCTATACATATTTAAACCATATACTGGTCGCAGTGTATTGTTATACATATTTAAACCATATACTGTCAGCAGTGTATTGCTATACATATTTAAACCATATACTGGTATCAGTGTATTGCTATACATATTTAAACCATATACTGGTAGCAGTGTATTGCTATACATATTTAAACCATATACTGTCAGCAGTGTATCGCTATACATATTTAAACCATATACTGGTAGCAGTGTATCGCTATACATATTTAAACCATATACTGGTAGCAGTGTATCGCTATACATATTTAAACCATATACTGTCAGCAGTGTATTACTATACATATTTAAACCATATATTGGTAGCAGTGTATCGCTATACATATTTAAACCATATACTGGTAGCAGTGTATTGCTATACATAGTTAAACCATATACTTGTAGGAGTGTATTGCTATACATATTTAAACCATATACTGTCAGCAGTGTATTGCTATACATATTTAAACCATATACTGGTAGCAGTGTATTGCTATACATATTTAAACCATATACTGGTAGCAGTGTATTGCTATACATAGTTAAACCATATACTGTCAGCAGTGTATTGCTATACATATTTAAACCATATACTGGTAGCAGTGTATTGCTATACATAGTTAAACCATATACTGTCAGCAGTGTATTGCTATACATATTTAAACCATATACTGTCAGCAGTGTATTGCTATACATATTTAAACCATATACTGGTAGCAGTGTATTGCTATACATATTTAAACCATATACTGGTAGCAGTGTATTGCTATACATATTTAAACCATATACTGGTAGCAGTGTATTGCTATACATATTTAAACCATATTCTGGTAGCAGTGTATTGCTATACATATTTAAACCATATACTGGTAGCAGTGTATTGCTATACATATTTAAACCATATACTGGTAGCAGTGTATTGCTATACATATTTAAACCATATACTGTCAGCAGTGTATTGCTATACATATTTAAACCATATACTGTCAGCAGTGTATTGCTATACATATTTAAACCATATACTGGTAGCAGTGTATTGCTATACATATTTAAACCATATACTGGTAGCAGTGTATTGCTATACATATTTAAACCATATACTGGTAGCAGTGTATTGTTATACATAGTTAAACCATATACTGTCAGCAGTGTATTGCTATACATATTTAAATCATATACTGGTAGCAGTGTATTGCTATACATATTTAAACCATATACTGCTAGCAGTGTATTGCTATACATATTTAAACCATATACTGGTAGCAGTGTATTGCTATACATATTTAAACCATATACTGTCAGCAGTGTATTGCTATACATATTTAAACCATATACTGGTAGCAGTGTATTGCTATACATATTTAAACCATATACTGTCAGCAGTGTATTGCTATACATATTTAAACCATATACTGGTAGCAGTGTATTCCTATACATATTTAAACCATATACTGTCAGCAGTGTATTGCTATACATATTTAAACCATATCCTGGTAGCAGTGTATTGTTAAACATAGTTAAACCATATACTGGTAGCAGTGTATTGCTATACATATTTAAACCATATACTGTCAGCAGTGTATTGCTATACATATTTAAACCATATACTGGTAGCAGTGTATTGCTATACATATTTAAACCATATACTGTCAGCAGTGTATTGCTATACATATTTAAACCATATACTGGTAGCAGTGTATTGCTATACATATTTAAACCATATACTGGTAGCAGTGTATTGCTATACATATTTAAACCATATACTGGTAGCAGTGTATTGCTATACATATTTAAACCATATACTGTCAGCAGTGTATTGCTATACATATTTAAACCATATACTGGTAGCAGTGTATTGCTATACATATTTAAACCATATACTGTCAGCAGTGTATTGCTATACATATTTAAACCATATACTGGTAGCAGTGTATTCCTATACATATTTAAACCATATACTGTCAGCAGTGTATTGCTATACATATTTAAACCATATCCTGGTAGCAGTGTATTGTTAAACATAGTTAAACCATATACTGTCAGCAGTGTATTGCTATACATATTTAAACCATATACTGGTAGCAGTGTATTGCTATACATATTTAAACCATAAACTGGTAGCAGTGTATTGCTATACATATTTAAACCATATACTGGTAGCAGTGTATTGCTATACATATTTAAACCATATACTGTCAGCAGTGTATTGCTATACATAGTTAAACCATATACTGTCAGCAGTGTATTGCTATACATATTTAAACCATATACTGGTAGCAGTGTATTGCTATACATATTTAAACCATATACTGTCAGCAGTGTATTGCTATACATATTTAAACCATATTCTGGTAGCAGTGTATTGCTATACATATTTAAACCATATACTGGTCGCAGTGTATTGTTATACATATTTAAACCATATACTGTCAGCAGTGTATTGCTATACATATTTAAACCATATACTGGTATCAGTGTATTGCTATACATATTTAAACCATATACTGGTAGCAGTGTATTGCTATACATATTTAAACCATATACTGTCAGCAGTGTATCGCTATACATATTTAAACCATATACTGGTAGCAGTGTATCGCTATACATATTTAAACCATATACTGGTAGCAGTGTATCGCTATACATATTTAAACCATATACTGTCAGCAGTGTATTACTATACATATTTAAACCATATATTGGTAGCAGTGTATTGCTATACATATTTAAACCATATACTGGTAGCAGTGTATTGCTATACATAGTTAAACCATATACTTGTAGGAGTGTATTGCTATACATATTTAAACCATATACTGTCAGCAGTGTATTGCTATACATATTTAAACCATATACTGGTAGCAGTGTATTGCTATACATATTTAAACCATATACTGGTAGCAGTGTATTGCTATACATAGTTAAACCATATACTGTCAGCAGTGTATTGCTATACATATTTAAACCATATACTGGTAGCAGTGTATTGCTATACATAGTTAAACCATATACTGTCAGCAGTGTATTGCTATACATATTTAAACCATATACTGTCAGCAGTGTATTGCTATACATATTTAAACCATATACTGGTAGCAGTGTATTGCTATACATATTTAAACCATATACTGGTAGCAGTGTATTGCTATACATATTTAAACCATATACTGGTAGCAGTGTATTGCTATACATATTTAAACCATATTCTGGTAGCAGTGTATTGCTATACATATTTAAACCATATACTGGTAGCAGTGTATTGCTATACATATTTAAACCATATACTGGTAGCAGTGTATTGCTATACATATTTAAACCATATACTGTCAGCAGTGTATTGCTATACATATTTAAACCATATACTGTCAGCAGTGTATTGCTATACATATTTAAACCATATACTGGTAGCAGTGTATTGCTATACATATTTAAACCATATACTGGTAGCAGTGTATTGCTATACATATTTAAACCATATACTGGTAGCAGTGTATTGTTATACATAGTTAAACCATATACTGTCAGCAGTGTATTGCTATACATATTTAAACCATATACTGGTAGCAGTGTATTGCTATACATATTTAAACCATATACTGGTAGCAGTGTATTGCTATACATATTTAAACCATATACTGGTAGCAGTGTATTGCTATACATATTTAAACCATATACTGTCAGCAGTGTATTGCTATACATATTTAAACCATATACTGGTAGCAGTGTATTGCTATACATATTTAAACCATATACTGTCAGCAGTGTATTGCTATACATATTTAAACCATATACTGGTAGCAGTGTATTCCTATACATATTTAAACCATATACTGTCAGCAGTGTATTGCTATACATATTTAAACCATATCCTGGTAGCAGTGTATTGTTAAACATAGTTAAACCATATACTGTCAGCAGTGTATTGCTATACATATTTAAACCATATACTGGTAGCAGTGTATTGCTATACATATTTAAACCATATACTGGTAGCAGTGTATTGCTATACATATTTAAACCATATACTGGTAGCAGTGTATTGCTATACATATTTAAACCATATATTGTCAGCAGTGTATTGCTATACATATTTAAACCATATACTGTCAGCAGTGTATTGCTATACATATTTAAACCATATACTGGTAGCAGTGTATTGCTATACATATTTAAACCATATACTGTCAGCAGTGTATTGCTATACATATTTAAACCATATACTGGTAGCAGTGTATTGCTATACATAGTTAAACCATATACTGTCAGCAGTGTATTGCTATACATATTTAAACCATATACTGGTAGCAGTGTATTGCTATACATATTTAAACCATATACTGTCAGCAGTGTATTGCTATACATATTTAAACCATATACTGGTATCAGTGTATTGCTATACATATTTAAACCATATACTGGTAGCAGTGTATTGCTATACATATTTAAAGCATATACTGTCAGCAGTGTAGTGCTATACATATTTAAACCATATACTGGTAGCAGTGTATCGCTATACATATTTAAACCATATACTGGTAGCAGTGTATCGCTATACATATTTAAACCATATACTGTCAGCAGTGTATCGCTATACATATTTAAACCATATACTGGTAGCAGTGTATCGCTATAAATATTTAAACCATATACTGGTAGCAGTGTATCGCTATACATATTTAAACCATATACTGTCAGCAGTGTATCGCTATACATATTTAAACCATATACTGTCAGCAGTGTATCGTTATACATATTTAAACCATATACTGTCAGCAGTGTATTGCTATACATATTTAAACCATATACTGTCAGCAGTGTATTACTATACATATTTAAACCATATACTGGTAGCAGTGTATTGCTATACATATTTAAACCATATACTGGTAGCAGTGTATTGCTATACATAGTTAAACCATATACTTGTAGGAGTGTATTGCTATACATATTTAAACCATATACTGTCAGCAGTGTATTGCTATACATATTTAAACCATATACTGGTAGCAGTGTATTGCTATACATATTTAAACCATATACTGGTAGCAGTGTATTGCTATACATAGTTAAACCATATACTGTCAGCAGTGTATTGCTATACATATTTAAACCATATACTGGTAGCAGTGTATTGCTATACATAGTTAAACCATATACTGTCAGCAGTGTATTGCTATACATATTTAAACCATATACTGTCAGCAGTGTATTGCTATACATATTTAAACCATATACTGGTAGCAGTGTATTGCTATACATATTTAAACCATATACTGGTAGCAGTGTATTGCTATACATATTTAGACCATATACTGGTAGCAGTGTATTGCTATACATATTTAAACCATATTCTGGTAGCAGTGTATTGCTATACATATTTAAACCATATACTGGTAGCAGTGTATTGCTATACATATTTAAACCATATACTGGTAGCAGTGTATTGCTATACATATTTAAACCATATACTGTCAGCAGTGTATTGCTATACATATTTAAACCATATACTGTCAGCAGTGTATTGCTATACATATTTAAACCATATACTGTCAGCAGTGTATTGCTATACATATTTAAACCATATACTGGTAGCAGTGTATTCCTATACATATTTAAACCATATAGTGTCAGCAGTGTATTGCTATACATATTTAAACCTAATACTGTCAGCAGTGTATTGCTATACATATTTAAACCATATACTGTCAGCAGTGTATTGCTATACATATTTAAATCATATACTGGTAGCAGTGTATAGCTATACATATTTAAACCATATACTGGTAGCAGTGTATTGCTATACATAGTTAAACCATATACTTGTAGGAGTGTATTGCTATACATATTTAAACCATATACTGTCAGCAGTGTATTGCTATACATATTTAAACCATATACTGGTAGCAGTGTATTGCTATACATATTTAAACCATATACTGGTAGCAGTGTATTGCTATACATATTTAAACCATATACTGTCAGCAGTGTATTGCTATACATATTTAAACCATATACTGTCAGCAGTGTATTGCTATACATATTTAAACCATATACTGTCAGCAGTGTATTGCTATACATATTTAAACCATATACTGTCAGCAGTGTATTACTATTCATATTTAAACCATATACTGGTAGCAGTGTATTGCTATACATATTTAAACCATATACTGGTAGCAGTGTATTGCTATACATAGTTAAACCATATACTGGTAGCAGTGTATTGCTATACATATTTAAACCATATACTGTCAGCAGTGTATTGCTATACATATTTAAACCATATACTGGTAGCAGTGTATTGCTATACATATTTAAACCATATACTGGTAGCAGTGTATTGCTATACATAGTTAAACCATATACTGTCAGCAGTGTATTGCTATACATATTTAAACCATATACTGGTAGCAGTGTATTGCTATACATAGTTAAACCATATACTGTCAGCAGTGTATTGCTATACATATTTAAACCATATACTGGTAGCAGTGTATTGCTATACATATTTAAACCATATACTGGTAGCAATGTATTGCTATACATATTTAAACCATATACTGGTAGCCGTGTATTGCTATACATATTTAAACCATATACTGTCAGCAGTGTATTGCTATACATATTTAAACCATATACTGGTAGCCGTGTATTGCTATACATAGTTAAACCATATACTGTCAGCAGTGTATTGCTATACATATTTAAACCATATACTGGTAGCCGTGTATTGCTATACATATTTAAACCATATACTGGTAGCAGTGTATTGCTATACATATTTAAACCATATACTGTCAGCAGTGTATTGCTCTACATATTTAAACCATATACTGGTAGCCGTGTATTGCTATACATATTTAAACCATATACTGGTAGCAGTGTATTGCTATACATATTTAAACCATATACTGTCAGCAGTGTATTGCTCTACATATTTAAACCATATACTGGTAGCAGTGTATTGCTATACATATTTAAACCATATACTGGTAGCAGTGTATTGCTATACATATTTAAACCATATACTGTCAGCAGTGTATTGCTATACATATTTAAACCATATACTGGTAGCAGTGTATTGCTATACATATTTAAACCATATACTGGTAGCAGTGTATTGCTATACATATTTAAACCATATACTGTCAGCAGTGTATTGCTATACATATTTAAACCATATACTGTCAGAAGTGTATTGTTATACATATTTAAACCATATACTGTCAGCAGTGTATTGCTATACATATTTAAACCATATACTGTCAGCAGTGTATTACTATACATATTTGAACCATATACTGGTAGCAGTGTATTGCTATACATATTTAAACCATATACTGTCAGCAGTGTATTGCTATACATATTTAAACCATATACTGGTAGCAGTGTATTGCTATACATATTTAAACCATATACTGGTAGCAGTGTATTGCTATACATAGTTAAACCATATACTGTCAGCAGTGTATTGCTATACATATTTAAACCATATACTGGTATCAGTGTATTGCTATACATATTTAAACCATATACTGTCAGCAGTGTATTGCTATACATATTTAAACCATATACTGTCAGCAGTGTATTGCTATACATATTTAAACCATATACTGGTAGCAGTGTATTCCTATACATATTTAAACCATATACTGTCAGCAGTGTATTGCTATACATATTTAAACCATATACTGTCAGCAGTGTATTGCTATACATATTTAAACCATATACTGTCAGCAGTGTATCGCTATACATATTTAAACCATATACTGGTAGCAGTGTATCGCTATACATATTTAAACCATATACTGGTAGCAGTGTATCGCTATACATATTTAAACCATATACTGGTAGCAGTGTATTGCTATACATATTTAAACCATATACTGTCAGCAGTGTATCGCTATACATATTTAAACCATATACTGGTAGCAGTGTATTGCTATACATATTTAAACCATATACTGTCAGCAGTGTATTGCTATACATATTTAAACCATATACTGGTAGCAGTGTATTCCTATACATATTTAAACCATATACTGTCAGCAGTGTATTGCTATACATATTTAAACCATATACTGTCAGCCGTGTATTGCTATACATATTTAAACCATATACTGTCAGCAGTGTATTGCTATACATATTTAAACCATATACTGGTAGCAGTGTATTGCTATACATATTTAAACCATATACTGGTAGCAGTGTATTGCTATACATATTTAAACCATATACTGGTAGCAGTGTATTGCTATACATATTTAAACCATATACTGTCAGCAGTGTATTGCTATACATATTTAAACCATATACTGGTAGCAGTGTATTGCTATACATATTTAAACCATATACTGGTAGCAGTGTATTGCTATACATATTTAAACCATATACTGTCAGCAGTGTATTGCTATACATATTTAAACCATATACTGTCAGCAGTGTATTGCTATACATATTTAAACCATATACTGTCAGCAGTGTATTGCTATACATATTTAAACCATATACTGTCAGCAGTGTATTGCTATACATATTTAAACCATATACTGGTAGCAGTGTATTGCTATACATATTTAAACCATATACTGGTAGCAGTGTATTGCTATACATATTTAAACCATATACTGGTAGCAATGTATTGCTATACATATTTAAACCATATACTGGTAGCCGTGTATTGCTATACATATTTAAACCATATACTGTCAGCAGTGTATTGCTATACATATTTAAACCATATACTGGTAGCCGTGTATTGCTATACATAGTTAAACCATATACTGTCAGCAGTGTATTGCTATACATATTTAAACCATATACTGGTAGCCGTGTATTGCTATACATATTTAAACCATATACTGGTAGCAGTGTATTGCTATACATATTTAAACCATATACTGTCAGCAGTGTATTGCTCTACATATTTAAACCATATACTGGTAGCAGTGTATTGCTATACATATTTAAACCATATACTGGTAGCAGTGTATTGCTATACATATTTAAACCATATACTGTCAGCAGTGTATTGCTATACATATTTAAACCATATACTGGTAGCAGTGTATTGCTATACATATTTAAACCATATACTGGTAGCAGTGTATTGCTATACATATTTAAACCATATACTGTCAGCAGTGTATTGCTATACATATTTAAACCATATACTGTCAGCAGTGTATTGTTATGCATATTTAAACCATATACTGTCAGCAGTGTATTGCTATACATATTTAAACCATATACTGTCAGCAGTGTATTACTATACATATTTAAACCATATAATGGTAGCAGTGTATTGCTATACATAGTTAAACCATATACTGTCAGCAGTGTATTGCTATACATATTTAAACCATATACTGGTATCAGTGTATTGCTATACATATTTAAACCATATACTGTCAGCAGTGTATTGCTATACATATTTAAACCATATACTGTCAGCAGTGTATCGCTATACATATTTAAACCATATACTGGTAGCAGTGTATTCCTATACATATTTAAACCATATACTGTCAGCAGTGTATCGCTATACATATTTAAACCATATACTGTCAGCAGTGTATCGCTATACATATTTAAACCATATACTGTCAGCAGTGTATCGCTATACATATTTAAACCATATACTGGTAGCAGTGTATCGCTATACATATTTAAACCATATACTGGTAGCAGTGTATCGCTATACATATTTAAACCATATACTGGTAGCAGTGTATCGCTATACATGTTTAAACCATATACTGTCAGCAGTGTATCGCTATACATATTTAAACCATATACTGGTAGCAGTGTATTGCTATACATATTTAAACCATATACTGTCAGCAGTGTATTGCTATACATATTTAAACCATATACTGGTAGCAGTGTATTCCTATACATATTTAAACCATATACTGTCAGCAGTGTATTGCTATACATATTTAAACCATATACTGTCAGCCGTGTATTGCTATACATATTTAAACCATATACTGTCAGCCGTGTATTGCTATACATATTTAAACCATATACTGGTAGCAGTGTATTGCTATACATATTTAAACCATATACTGGTAGCAGTGTATTGCTATACATATTTAAACCATATACTGGTAGCAGTGTATTGCTATACATATTTAAACCATATACTGTCAGCAGTGTATTGCTATACATATTTAAACCATATACTGGTAGCAGTGTATTGCTATACATATTTAAACCATATACTGGTAGCAGTGTATTGCTATACATATTTAAACCATATACTGGTAGCCGTGTATTGCTATACATATTTAAACCATATACTGGTAGCCGTGTATTGCTATACATATTTAAACCATATACTGTCAGCCGTGTATTGCTATACATATTTAAACCATATACTGTCAGCCGTGTATTGCTATACATATTTAAACCATATACTGTCAGCAGTGTATTGCTATACATATTTAAACCATATACTGTCAGCAGTGTATTGCTATACATATTTAAACCATATACTGGTAGCAGTGTATTGCTATACATATTTAAACCATATACTGTCAGCAGTGTATTGCTATACATATTTAAACCATATACTGTCAGCAGTGTATTGCTATACATATTTAAACCATATACTGGTAGCAGTGTATTCCTATACATATTTAAACCATATACTGTCAGCAGTGTATTGCTATACATATTTAAACCATATCCTGGTAGCAGTGTATTGTTATACATAGTTAAACCATATACTGTCAGCAGTGTATTGCTATACATATTTAAACCATATACTGGTAGCAGTGTATTGCTATACATATTTAAACCATATACTGGTAGCAGTGTATTGCTATACATATTTAAACCATATACTGGTAGCAGTGTATTGCTATACATATTTAAACCATATACTGTCAACAGTGTATTGCTATACATAGTTAAACCATATACTGTCAGCAGTGTATTGCTATACATATTTAAACCATATACTGGTAGCAGTGTATTGCTATACATATTTAAACCATATACTGTCAGCAGTGTATTGCTATACATATTTAAACCATATACTGGTAGCAGTGTATTGCTATACATATTTAAACCATATACTGGTCGCAGTGTATTGTTATACATATTTAAACCATATACTGTCAGCAGTGTATTGCTATACATATTTAAACCATATACTGGTATCAGTGTATTGCTACACATATTTAAACCATATACTGTCAGCAGTGTATTGCTATACATATTTAAACCATATACTGGTAGCAGTGTATTCCTATACATATTTAAACCATATACTGTCAGCAGTGTATTGCTATACATATTTAAACTATATACTGTCAGCAGTGTATTGCTATACATATTTAAACCATATACTGGTAGCATTGTATTGCTATACATATTTAAACCATATTCTGGTAGCAGTGTATTGCTATACATATTTAAACCATATACTGGTAGCAGTGTATTGCTATACATATTTAAACCATATACTGGTAGCAGTGTCTTGCTATACATATTTAAACCATATACTGGTAGCCATGTATTGCTATACATATTTAATCCATATACTGGTAGCCATGTATTGCTATACATATTTAAACCATATACTGTCAGCAGTGTATTGCTATACATATTTAAACCATATACTGTCAGCAGTGTATTGCTATACATATTTAAGCCATATACTGGTAGCAGTGTATTGCTATACATATTTAAACCATATACTGTCAGCAGTGTATTGCTATACATATTTAAACCATATACTGTCAGCAGAGTATTGCTATACATATTTAAATCATATACTGTCAGCCGTGTATTGCTATACATATTTAAACCATATACTGGTAGCAGTGTCTTGCTATACATATTTAAACCATATACTGGTAGCCGTGTATTGCTATACATATTTAAACCATATACTGGTAGCAGTGTCTTGCTATACATATTTAAACCATATACTGGTAGCCATGTATTGCTATACATATTTAAACCATATACTGTCAGCCGTGTATTGCTATACATATTTAAACCATATACTGTCAGCAGTGTATTGCTATACATATTTAAACCATATACTGGTAGCAGTGTATTGCTATACATATTTAAACCATATATTGGTAGCAGTGTATTGGAAGTCTGATTTTGTTTAAATCATTTATTTATATAATTGTGTAAAATATCTTTTTCAGGTGGTATCAGTCGCCTACCACAGTGAATGCTTACTACAGCCCTTCAAACAATCAAATGGCATTCCCAGCTGGTATCTTGCAACGGCCATTCTACGATCCTGCTTTTCCACAGTGAGTCTTATTCTATGATATACATCAAAAGTCAGAAATATCGTAAAATGTTTCGAAAACAAAATAAAACGCAATGTTGAATATTTATAACGTAATTGAATTGAAGGACAATGCTTCCTAAGGCAGCAATGTCTTCCAATACAATTATGTTTTAAATATTCAACAGAACATTTCTTACATCGTGTTCAAAATTGTACTAATTAATATGTCGCTATATTTAGTTTTAGAAATATGTATTATTTCTGGAGTGTACTTTGTTTGGTCACAAAGTGGCAACCTTAATTTTCAACTGTTCTGCATTCATGAGCTTAGTTGATAATCTGCCATCCATCTGTTACTCAACCGTTTCTTTGATGAATTCCTGGTGATATACTATGTCAACATATCACCTATATTATAGAATTCTGACGAAAATTTTTTTCTGGTGGCCGACCTTGTTTGCAGGAAATTTTAACAAATTCTTTAAAACTAACAACTGAACTTAGGCCGATTTAAACAGAGCCTTTGCTTGAAGGCAATTTCCTGCTCACCCTTCCATGTCTGTCGGACAGGAGTGAAAAGTTAGCCATTTAATGGTCAACACGGCGCTTAACCGCATTTGCATTGGTCTTTAAGAATGTCATTTGATTTTTCAAGGGAATTGAAATTCTTGCTCAGTGAACATGGTGAATGTCCATCTTCCAGTAAATGGACTATTTTTTAAATTTTACTACCTGAATGCTGGTAAATTTTCAGTTTGTTTTGGAAACATTTTGTTACGTTAATACACCCTTCCCACATTGAAGTCATTACAGGTAGAGTTTCCTAAGTCAACGCTCAGAGCAACGCTGATGCCTGGTAGATTCAACTACAAGCAGCTAACCCACATTAATTACATTAAAATCACATTCAATTGCCTAGACATTATGGTATTAATTTTTTATATTTTTGCATATATAAAATACACCTAGGTTCATTAAATAAAGTGGAAAACAGGGGGTATTTTAAAATTACAATTAACTGTGTGAAAGTCTACACAAATATAAAAACTAATACATAAATGTATAGAAAAGTAGCTTAGCTTTCCAATGATGTATGACTTCAATAATATTATGAACTTCATTCTTCAAATAAACTGTAAAGTGCATTGTATCTAAGACTAATGGTGAACTAATTCTGTTTGTGTGTCGGCTGGCACATTTATCAGCCAGAAATGGTGTGTACGATGCATTGTGGGAAGGTATTTTCGAAAGACGCCAATGCCGGAAAGGTCTATTCTACGCTGTAATGTATGGGCACACTTGCTTGCTCACCTCATGCTTCTGTACCTTTAAGGAGATAAGTGATACTTTTGATATAGTAGTCAAGGTCAAAGGTCAAGATCATGCTGAACCTGTTAG
Source organism: Chaetoderma sp. LZ-2023a (assembly GCA_034401795.1). Classification (NCBI taxonomy): domain Eukaryota; kingdom Metazoa; phylum Mollusca; class Caudofoveata; order Chaetodermatida; family Chaetodermatidae; genus Chaetoderma; species Chaetoderma sp. LZ-2023a. The sequence goes on along the minus strand of CM067363.1, from coordinate 45,061,187 downwards.
GCGAATAAACATCATGTTTTATATAGATCATTACTGTACCATGTTGTAACCAAACTCTTAAATAGAAGACGTTTGTCAAGCCCAACACGAAATTGAGGATGACTCGACTTACATGTAGATATCCAAATGACATCCATCCTCCCAGTATCCTGCATTTGAGAATAGAGGAATCCAGCTTATCGATCAATCATATGACGTTATAATGAACAACCTCATATGTAGGCTGATGTCATAATCAATTACGTCATGAATGACTCGGTTTTGTCCATTTAAACGTTTAATAATCTGTCAAGTTGTACTAATGGGCGTTTATCAGGACTACTGCAAATGCCAGTTTTGACCGGCGTGACAGTTTAACAGCTAATTGAGAGTGGTGTGTTTATTTCAGGGCTGTGAATTTTGCCTCTATTGTCTTTATAATGGGTCATGAGCTGACGCATGGATTTGATAATTCTGGTAAGCACTGACTGTATGTAAATGTTAATAGTACATGTACCATATTGTGTTATCCATGATTTATTGACCTTTCAAACTTATCAGCAATTCACCTTTCCAGAGTGTCCATCTATAATCTGATGTCATATGACATCATAATCAGCTAAGTGGCGTGTAGGATAATATCATAATCATTGCGTCATAGATGATTCTATTAGGCCCGTCTTTAACGCTTAATAGTGTGTAGGGTTGGGCGATATTGCTCAAGGCATGACGATATCGGTATCTCATTAAAATACCGCGGTATCACGATATATCGTCATTTGGGTGGGGTGTGGAGTTAGGGTGTAAACATAGAATAACATGTATTTCTAATTGGTGGCGTCTGCAAGTTATTTTCATTAAATTTGTTGCATTGAAACCGTAAATTGAGACGCCATGATTGCCATTTCCGCATATTTAATACACGAAATTCCACATTTTGACACCCTTCAATATACAGTTTAAAGCAACGAATGTAATGCAACTAACCGTATTCATCACAAATAAGAAAAATAAAGGATTTTCTTCTGTTCTTGTGTTGTATTTTGTGTTATCTTTACCTCACGACAACTGTCAAAAGATTGAGCAAGGAATACGCATTAACTTCATTGTGCAGAAAGGAATTCCGCAGAGCGAAATATGATTGGCCGCCGTATCATACTTGAGCCAATCAGAATTCACACTGCAGAATTCCGACAGCTGTTATCACGCCCGCCGCTAATTAATAAAATAACACTGCATGATTTTGAACGAGAACCAGCGTGAAGACTGGAAACAATTATATCAGATTTTATTTGGTCTGTAATATTAAATACTAATTTGCCCCATTGTAGACCTATTCAAATTCGCTCACTACTTAGCGGGTTTATCCATTGATCTCAAGGCGTAGCCGGGATGTGTGAAATTAACCCAGTTAACTCTGCAGCCAAGACTGCCACTACAGATAGAAGACTGGAAATAATTAGGCCTAAATTCTTTATTTTAAGGACGTTTCTCAATTAGAATAAATCCGTAATGTTATATGTGGAATGAATTTTGATCTGATTCTTTTAAAAATGCTAAATATATTGTATAAAGTTACATAAAAACGTATAACGGTAAAGCAGGAGATTAACTTCCCCATCACCCACCGTTCCAAGCTGTGGTATTGATAAGGGATTAAGTGTGTGTGGTTTCCTAGCGACCTCAAAAGTTTTAAAGTTTAAATCTTTCATGGTCATCAGAATGCGTGAGTCTAGACCCTAGCATTGGGAACTAGCATATAAACGCCTTAAATATTACAACACGGTCAGAAGAATGTTTAACCATGCAGATCAATGACTAATGGATAAATAGCTTGACCTGTAGTAATGACATCATCAGAATGGAATGTGGGTAGTGCAAATGGTATTCCCCACTGACTAATACTCAGAATGAGGCATGAAAAAACATGGCGTCGTCTATTTGTGTAATTATGAAAAGTGAACAACAAAGGATTATTTTGTACTTTAAATCATTTTATTAGCGCAAACAAACCATGAATTAAATGAGCACAGATTATTTTGGAGTTTATTAAGTTTTTATTACCTTAGACAAAGACTGGATTATTACTTAAAGACTATTACTGGACCGAATAGAGGTAAGAGTATGTATGACATTTCTAACTTAATTATTTATATTATACTCACAGTTAAAAGTGCAATATCGTCCTGTCGGTATTTACGATTTTTCGAATTTATGACGATTTCGGTATCGGTATTCGGTATATCGCGATATTGACGATAATATCGAAAAATCGCCCAAGTGTGACACATTGTACGAATTGTATGTTTTTGCTATTTAAGAAACATGCTGTTGAATATTTTGAAACTAATTTGACTGAGCGAGGTGTGGGTGGAGCTTAGCTAGAGATGGGCGGGGCAGAGCTAAAAATGGAAAGGTCCATTGAGAGAAAGATCATTGTATAATTTAGTATAACAAGAGCTACACGCTATAATTGTTACATAGGCAGCTTTGTCAGAAATGTAAAAGATTTGACGGACTGATTAGCCGACCGACAATTAGACAGACTTAATGGCGGTGTCCATTAACGCGTTTGCGTAAACATTAGCGTCTGGCATTAACCGTGTCATTAGGCGTTTTACTCGTGAGGTGTATCTCGATATATGCATCTTTGTACCATACATATTCTACTACTTACGAATAGTTGCACATGAAAACAATTTGTGCATGACGTCATTTGCATTCATTCACCTCTCTTTTTGGGTTTTCATCGCTATATGAAACGACCAAAACATCGCATACGCCAATGCCTCGTACGCAAACGCTCTAATGGACACACTCAGGAATAAGTGACAATCGGCATGCTAACATCGAAATCACTAGTTCAAAAGCTATGGTCTAGGATCTTTATGTCGCAAGCATGCTTCCTGATATATTGACTTGAAATCGTCACAGTGGTTCTTGAGAAGATATTTTGATGACCTTGGTACAAAACTGTATTTTTCAACATTAAGTTTTTGTGTATAGAAAAACTTTAGCTTACAGTATTAATTTCAGGATTGGTTCAATTGAATACATGGTTGCCTATGTTGCTAGGAATCAAAGCTGTTAGGAATCGACGTGATAACATTAAACTCACAAGAGAAAAGATAATTTAATAGTGGGATTCATTTCTAGCTTTGCACCACCCATATCTAGCTATGCCCCGCCCATTTCTAGCTAAGCTCTGTCTACGCTTTGCCTGTGTTGTCATCAATCGAACCCTGACTTCCTGGAACCACAACATCAAGGTAACTATACTTGTAAGCTTTTGAATATTTTGAAACTGATGTGACTGGGTGCAGTTGCTGCCATTGCCCAGTCCAATTAGTTTCAAAATATTCAACAGACTGTTTATTAAATAATAAGGGCATACAATTCGTACACTTGACAGGCTATTAAATCTTCATGACGGAGCTATATACATCATTCATTACACATTTTAATAGATCTTTCCATTGTATCCATCCATCGTATGATGTCATAATCAGCTACGTGACGTATAGAATGACATCACAATTAATGACGTCATGAATGACATAGATAAGTACGTCATGAAGGCATAGTTGAAGACGGACTATGCGTTATTGTACAAACTGTATGTCTTTACTATTTAATAAATATCCTGCAACAGCACCCAGTCAAATTAGTTACAAAATATTAACCCAACTGTATAGTTTATAGGAAATTGATTAGTCAGGGCATTCAGGGATCGATCAATCCCAATACGACGATTTGTGGGTGGAGCTTAGCTAGTGATGGGTGGGGCATAGCTAAAGCTGGAAATGTCCGTTGTGATGTAATTGATTATGATATATACTTGAGGGACAGATTAGGCCTATCCATTCCATGGACTTCTTGGTAATTATATACATTGTATATTATGTACATTACACTATTTAAAAAGTGGTAACTTGTGTAAATGATGATAACGCTCCTGTTTCATCGATCACTATCCTCTGATGCATACACCAGTAGCTGAGAAGACCAATAGCTCACACGAAAACAACTGTCTTCTTCATGTCTCCCAAGGCACTGTATAGTTTTTAGCTGACATGGCCTCAAAGGCCAAGTGAGTTTATGTCATGGCGACCAGCAGTCTGTTGTCAGTCAACGTCCTTAAATAAATATCTTATAAAAACAACTGTGACGATTTCAGCCCAATGTCTCAGGAAGCATCTTTGCATCATAAAGATCCAAGATTGTTCAAATGAAGCTGATTTGTTCAATTTGTGTTGTGGCCACATGGGGATTTCGCACTATTTTAATTATAAACACCTTTCAGCAGGGCTAGAAATGAACTTTTTTTTAATAGTGACCAATACGGATCAGTACAGCAGAAAATTCACAGATACATGGAATTTGGTGCTGATCCATACTGTCATAACTGTGCATGTAGTACTGCACAGAATATAAAATTAATCAAATGTTCTGACTGCACCATTTAACCCATATTACTACAATAATTAATCATTTAATTGTCAAGAAGTCAAAACGTTTTCTTACATAATGTCAATTTGCAGGCCAAGCGAATACTGTTTTTGAAAGTTTACCATTTGGAATGATGAGCCAGTCATTCCAGTGGTAAATCTTAGACCGTAGTAGTAGAAGCATCCTACAGCTGCAATCGGTCCTTCCCTTTTGAGCACTGTGTTGTTCTCAGCCAAAATCTTTATCTTCCTCAGGTCCATTCTTGATTTTAGTGTCGAGTCCTGCTTTCTTGAGGTCATCTTGTAGGACACTTAACAGATTTATGCAATGACATCCTCTCCTGGCATTGTATTTGCTGGCTCCCAGTAGGGCGATTATTATGGAGGTTGTAATAATGCTAACAAAATTTGTTTTTTTACTATTTGTTTGAAATCTCATGTTTTCCTATTTATGCAGGTCGTAAATATGATAAATATGGTAACCTGAACTCTTGGTGGACAGAGGAATCATCATCAGGATTTCAGAAGCACAGTCAGTGTTTTGTGGATCAATATGGAAACTATTCATTTGGCGGTGAACATGTGAGTTTTATTACAATCCGCCTTTTGTGATGGACAGGAAATGTATCACTGGCATGTTATTCAGATGTAGCACATTATTTATGGCACGTGTGTTGTATAAATAGAGAAACTCAAACGAGGTGATATTAACACTCACTGACAAATCCCTGAAAAAGTAAATTCTTTGCGACATAAAACTTATTCTGTTGAGTATTTTGAAATTAATTTGACTCGAAGCTGTTGCTGCATAGGGCAGCAACGGCTTCCAGTCAAATTAATTTAAAAATATTCAACAGCTTTCTTGTAGGGCTGCATTGAAAATGAGATATGGGGAATTCGTCGGTGAAAGTGTTAAGAATTTCATTACAGTCAGCAGTGTTATGTCATTGTTCCCAGGCAACAGGTGGTGTATTAATGCATTACGTACATCACTAGTGTATGAATCTACTGTGAGTAAGTTTGGAAACCCAAAATTTCTGAACACCCCAATCATATGCCTGTGCACGCATACTGTACAAGTATATGGAGATGTGAGATTGCCTGTATTTGACTGGGACTTTTCTGTAGAGTAAATTTACTCACGCAGTTGCCAAAATGTGCATAGTGAATGCTGAATAATAGTAGAATACATCTCCTAAGTCCCACGTTTTCATATTTTTCATCACGTGACATACTTCACGAAACATGCCACACGTTTGGCTCCGGCTTGTTTCGTGCTCTATTTTTTTCTGGGAAGTACCAGTCGAATAAAAAATATTCTCTATGGAGCCAATGTGCTCTAAGGTTTTGCCCAGTTGAATACGGCCTATGTCTTCCAATTAAATTACGTCCAAAATATCCAGCAGAACATTTCTTACATCATGTTCAAAATTGTACTATCTAACCTGTTTCTATTTTGAAAACGTGTTATCCTCTTTATGAGCTGGATTGTACATGCAAGATTGCTTATTTGATGAAGATGATTATATAGGAATGTGTGCACACTCACTATAATATATGGTGCTACATAGAGTCCATCTCAGAAATAAGGTAAAATGCTTCCAAAACAAACAGAAACGACTTAGGTAGTAAACAGGGTTTCTCAAAAGGGTGCTTTTGAGGGTATAGACTGCCAAAATGGAACTTGGGACACCTAAAAGTTGTGGCAGTGGGTCCAATGGGGCCCTTGAAAATCTTGTATGATTATTAAATGCTAATTAGTTTCATAAATTTTTTGCACAAACACAAAATCTAGCATTGGACCCCCATAATTCATATCTGTAAGGCTATGATGGTATGGTCTGATTTTAGCATTGGTAAGAAAACCTGCATGGGAATCTCAAATTTTAGTTTGGCTCTCCCAGATTTCTGGTTGGGACCCCTAGAATTCTAGGTACCTCGGAAATTTAGATGGCGTGAGAAACACTGGTAGTTCTGTTGAATATTTTGGACATAGTTGGATTGGAAGACGTTGCTGCTTGCTGACTTAGGCAGCAATGACTTCCAATCTAATTATGTTCAAAATATTCAACTGTATGTTCGATTGATCAAATCAAGAATAGACCTGAGGAAGCTAAGGATTTTATCTGAGGACACGACACAGTGGACAAAAGTGAAGAAGGACTGATTGCAGCTGTAGGATGATTCTACTATGACAGCCGCAGAATACAGTAATTTTATATGTTTGATCTTGTTTTGGAAACATATTAAGTTATATTGTATATTTCTAGATAAATGGTTTGATGACGCTGGGTGAAAACATTGCTGACAATGGCGGTCTGATGCTCTCCTATAGGGCCTATGAGGAATGGCTAAAGAACAATGATGCCAGCAAACAATTAGCTGGTTTGGACCTGACTGATAAGCAACAGTTTTTCCTAGGATTTGCCCAGGTATGTACCCAGGTGTTCTTTGCAGTTAATGTCATGGTTACTGGTGGTTAAAATGGTTGTGTTGGATACATGCTTGAAAAAGTCATAACTATACACCTGTGCAAAAGTTAAGCACCAGCAAAAACAATAGAACGTAGAAACATGATGGTACAACTAGGCTGCCATACTTTTTGTCCCCGCGTTAGCTGACATAATTCCAAGTACGAAATGCACATGCATGCATGACTTCACGCCGCTTGATGTCCGTGCGTGGCGGGAAACAGCACACGTGTTCAGTTATGTAAAAGTCCAGTTTGAGGTGTAGAACATTACATACAGATTTAGGCGACAAGATTAGGAATTTTGTGTTCATGACCGTGGTTTATTTGTACAGAGAGAATTAGCTCTTGATTGTGAACCGCTATGGCAAGACGAAGGTTAAGTGATCGTGTGAAATGGCAAATCATAGGCATGCATACCACTGGTATGTCATGCAGAGAGATTGGCAGACAGCTGAACATTAACCATACTGTAATCAGTCGTTTGATTGCAAAACATGGGCAAACTAACGAGGTGAAGGACAGGCCTAGATCTGGAAGACCGAAGAAGACTACTGCCCGTGATGATCGAGCCCTAGTACGCCTTGTTAGGAGATCTCCATTCACCAACAGCAGAGTGCTCAGCCAGCAATGGGAAACGCGCAATAGAGTGTCAATGTCTACCGTCAAAAGGAGACTGTATGCTGCTGGCATGAAAGCTAGGAGACCTGTCAGACGTCCTCCTCACTGCACACCACAAAGAGGAGCGTCTGAGGTGGTGCAACGAAAGAAGACACTGGAACATGAGATCCTGGAGACGGGTACACTGGTCCGATGAAAGTCGGTTCCTGCTTCATGCCACAGATGGTCGAACTCGTGTATGGAGGTCCAGACGCACGGCGTACGACCAACGTAACATCATGGAAGAAGTTCTATTTGGTGGAGGTTCCGTTATGATATGGGGTTGCATCTCATTTGATTGTAAGCTGGATCTGTTGACTGTACCTGGAACACTAAATGGACAAAGATATCAAGATTCCATACTGGATAGAGTTGTGGTCCCTCATTTTGTAAATCATGCACCTGGAACCCACCCTATATTCATGGATGACAACGCCCGACCACATCGTGCTAGAGCTGTGCATGAATACCTCCACCAGAATGCCATCGAAACCCTACCATGGCCAGCAAGGAGCCCTGACATGAACCCTATTGAGCATATCTGGGACATTCTGGGAAACATGGTGAGAAGGAGGGATCCTCCTGTGCAGAACCTACAGGAATTAACAGACGCACTCCATCTTGAATGGCAACGAATACCACAATGGCGTATCAGTCGGTTGGTGACCAGCATGAGACGTCGTGTCCAGGCCGTCATCCAGGCACAAGGTGGATATACCCGGTATTAATAATGACAGTCTCAAACTCGTGCACAGATGTTAAACTTCGTTTTCAGACACCATTAATGACAATCTAGCCACGTGTGTCAACTGTAGGGCAATAGTTGTCAGTTGTGTCAACGTAACCATATTCAGGCCTCGTTTTCAAGTTCAAACAAAAACATACAGTGTTTCCCCACCATCATAATCAGCATTCCTCTAGTTGCATTATTACCTCTTGCACTAAGATGGATGGGTACATAAATGTTTATGCTATTGCTTTCTTCATAGCACATGAATATACCCTCGCATGTGCGTAAAAATAGGGTGGTGCTTAACTTTTGCACAGGTGTATATATAAAACTTTGACGGACAAGCCAGTCAATACTGGCCTAAGCGGTAATTCTGCGAAACGTTCATATATGCAGGTCTGGAGAATTATTTTTTTTAATTTTCCCCTTGAATGGCTATAAACAATAAATTTGTTATAGCACCCCCACTGATATGTTTTTGTCCCATCCACCCGTACACGTATATACCCTGAAAATGAAAATGAGAATTGTTTGAAACTTGACTAGATGATTGTACATCACCCAAAGAGGTGCCTAATGTTAAAAAAATTTCAGCGGCCTATCCTGTCCTTCCATATACCGAAAATCTTGTCACTGCAACTCCTACAGTTTGAGAGAATTCATGAATCCATTTCCTCATTCAATCATATGACGTCATAATCAACTATGTGATATATAGGCTGATGTCAATCATGACATCATGAATGATTCCAAATAGTCTGTCTTTAATGCTTAATAATCCGACACGTTGTACGAATTGTATGTCTTTGCTATTTAATAAACTTGCTGTTGAATATTTTAAAACTAATTTGACTGGGCGCTGTTGCTGCCCCCAGTCAAACTAGTTTCAAAATATTTAACAGGTTACCTGTATAGGTTTCTGGAAATTGATAGTTGGGGAGTTCAAGTCTCGAGTGATCCCAACACGAGCAAGGTGTGGCTGGAGCTTAACTAGAAATGGGCGGGCCATGGCTGAAACTGGAACGGTCCATCAATTGTTTGAAACTTGGCAGAATGCTTACAATTACACCACCCAAAGATGTGCCTAACATTAAAAAAATTTTCCTCCATACTATCCATCTGCACGATTATTTATCTAAAATTATCGTGATTAAAAATATTGCATAATCGTGCAAGCTGTGTGTGTGTGTATATGTGTGTGTGTGCATGTGTGTGCGTGCGTGCGTGTGAGCATATGTGTGTGTAAATCTGTCCATATATCTGTACATAGTGTCTAATGCTCACACATTTAATTGGGTGTGTGATACAGTACATAGTGAAGGAGGGGGTGAGGGTAGACTTGTGGACACTGATGGCCGTTGTATGTAATTGGTTTGTCATTTGTCTTTGATTATCTAGGTTTGGTGTGTGTTCTCTACCCCGGCCTATGCAAAACAGTCTGTGTTAGTGGATGTCCATTCACCTGGCAAATACAGGTATTCCATGCTAACATATGCTAATGACATAAATCAGATCATAATTGTAGCCCATAAAATTTCAAATGTTTACATTAATCCTTTATATCAGCCAAAAACGGCTTCTACAGCAGTCTTGAAAAATGTCAATTTGCAGACCAAGTTTTAGTTGATAATTTGAGTACACGCAAGGGCATTTCTGGTGGCATTAGACTTATAAAAGGAATAACAAAGGAAAACTTTAAACCAATCTTTTAATCAGATCAATAAACTTACACCCTTTCAAGACATACCATCACCATTGTAAGATTATTCAAGAAATACATTGAAATTATTGCCTCTACTGAATGTCCATTTGCAAGCCCAGAGAAGCCTATTTAAACAAATTTTATCAATGGAATGACTGGGTCAATTAGTCAAGCCCACTGCAAATGCGTTGATTTCTTTCATGGTCATCTCCAGCCAATTGCTTCCTTTCTGTAACTGATTATAAATCGATGTTTAATTTGAACCCCAATATGGGAATAATTATAAATAATTAACTAATGAATATCATGCATAGTCAGGACAGGTCTTTGAAATATCATCGTAACCCTTTTATGATGAAGCTGGCCAAAACCAGCCTCTACAGTTGTAAGAAATGTCCATTTGCAGGCTAAGAGAAGACTATTTTTGAAAATTTACCACTAAAATGACTGCCTCGATAAGTGAGTCAGCCATTCCAGATGTAATTTTTTTTTAAATAATCTTTTGGTCTGCAAATTGACATTTTTTTGAGAAAGTTGTAAATGGTAAAAGCTGATCTGTTATGTTAAAATAAGCAGCGTTTAACCCCTACTAATAACATAGTGCTATCAAGAAATTTATGTTTTCCGTAACTCTTATGAGTGTGTGCATTGACTCAATATACAAGAGACGTGCAACAGCTCTGAGCCACTATAAACAATTCCCTCAGTACAGCCAGTTATCAGTTAGCCTGCAGGTGTGTTGCTGTTACATGCGCATTTGACCCGTAAGCACTACGCAGGGCATGGTGCTGTGCAGAGCAGTCATCTGTGTATTACTTAGCTGTCAAGTGCTTATGCCAACACCTACCAGCTGACTCCAAGCTCTATGTACTGAGTGAATCTTTTTATAATGCGTGAAGACTGTTATTCTACTAGTCTTGTTTAAAGTGGACTCATAATAGTTACAGAAAATTGAAATTTATTGATAGCACTATGTTACTGGTAGGCGTTAAATACAGCGTCTTTTAGCATGACGGATCAGCTTTAAAATTTGTCTTCTGTACTATGCTTATAATTGTTTATCAGTATCAGGATTTCAATGTTCAGAAATGTTAAATGGTAACACTCTTAGACGAGTATATGGCAATATCCCAAATATCAGTTTGGATTTGCTAAGGCTCATGCAAAATGATGCTTGCTAACCTTACCTTTTAACACTAGCAGGCCAAAAATGGCTTCCACAGTGGTCATGAGAAATGTCCATTTGCAGGCAAAGAGAAGACTATATCGGGAAAATTTACTACTGGAATAACTGGCTCGATGACTGAGCCAGTTATTCCAGTGATAAATTTTCAAAAATAGTGTTCTCTTGGTCTGCAAATGGATATTTTCTATGGGAAAATTTAAATTTTCTTCAAGAAACCTGGTGATTTAAAATTTTAACCGGTCACTAGTTTGGTATCCTCTATATACAGTACAGATTAATTAAATAATGGCTCATGTATCCAAAATAAAATAAAATATATTGTTAAATATTTTGAACATAATGTGATTGGAAGACATTGCTGCAAATATTCTAAGTTACTGTTGAGCTCTACTGACCATATTTGTTTCCTGTTTATTCTCAGAGTGGAAGGCGTTCTCTCGAATATGCCAGAATTTTCTGAAGCGTTTCAGTGTCCAAAAGGTTCTACTCTTAACCCGGAACATAAATGCCATGTATGGTGATCTCGTCAGAACACGCCGTATATATAGATCGTGACTCGCACAGATGACATATTATGCTCTATGAATTTAATTAGCAGTGGGAGAGCTTGAGGATTAACTCCTCACACATCTGGTATATGGAAATCTGTTGTAGCTTATTACCACAGTACTCTGATGATGTTCCATAGGGGAAAAGGAGTCAGTATTATAATCAGGGTTCGTATTGGTTACAGAAATCCTGGAAAAGCATGGAATTTGAAAATTTTAATTCCAGACATGAAAAGTCATGGAAAATCAGGATCTTTTTTCATAAGTCATGGAAAATGGTAGTCATAAAAAAATAAAAGAATTTGTTGGCATAAATTACCGCCATCACCTCTATACCCCAAAAAATTATAGAAACAGCTCAAAACAAGGCCTAAGCCTGGTTGTTGTAAGACGCAATATTTAGATATTTGCAGAATAACTTGGATCATAATTTATGTAGATAGGTCATAAACACAAATCTATGACGTGTTAATTCTTGGAAGTTATGCAATTTGCAAATTTTGGTCAGGAAACATAGAAAGGTGTACGAACCTTGTAATAATAGTCTACTCAGTCATGACAACTACACACATGCCACAATATACTGTGATCATTGGAATGATAAAATTTAATTTTTGTTATTAATTATTATTATTATTATTATTATTATTATTATTGTGTATGACTCGTATTGAGCAGGAGTGGTCAGGTTTGTTATACATGTATGTAATTAATAAAAATACCAATTTCTATTTTTGAAAAATATTGACATGCAGGCGAAATGACATCTTAAATTTTGACTCATTCTCATGTCTCACCATCTTTCATCATTCCATATTTAATTAAATTGTTAAATGTAGTAAGTATACTTAGTTCTTTTGCCTCATATTAATAAAAATAATTATACATTACTTAATTTACATAAACGACATATTTCATGGGTACTATCTCTTGACTAACAACTTTCAGTCAAATTGTTTTCAAAATATTCAGTAAGTTAAGAGTTTTTGCTCATTGAAATTATTGTCTGGTAGCTGAAATTAGTAATAATAATTAACCTGTTCAACTACGAATTCACAGTTGTGGTTTTACAAAACCAGATTGCTATGCATTACCGCTCCATACTTGTGAAAAATTAATTCAAAACTCAATTAATTGTGTGTGGTGAGGAGAGAATCTTTATTATAATTACTCTGAAGGTGAAATGCACCATGGCATGATGACGACGACGACCACCATGAGTGACAGTGTTCTGCAATCAGTTTTCTTCAACCTTCCCCAGCCTGTTCACTGTGAGCGTCCTGAGCTCCTTCCTGTTCGTTCTTGTCTTTAGTGCACCTAGATTACATTCTTTTAGGTCAGATCTCAAACCGCTTACCAAGTTGTTGATGTGGCATTTTTTTGCATGCCTGATACCTGTTGGCACCTACTATTGCTAATTCTAGTGCTTTCTGAGCTTGCATATTTTCTGGCATTTGCAGAACATTTTCGAACAGAGACCATCGCTTTTACGCTACCCTCAGATAGTGGATCTGCGTTACACAGTTTGTAGAGTGCTGAATTTGATATTAGATTATGTGACCAGTGTGATTATTTGGCTCTTATTTTGAAAATTGGTGTCCGCAATAATTCTGACTAGCATTGACCAAAAGAGAGATCCATTGCTGGCTATGCCCTTTCCTATTTTTATCTAAGCTCTGCCCACTTTATTGCACATTTTGTGAATGATTAATATACTTTCAACCGTGAATTCTGGGAATCCCTATTTCAAGGTAACTATTTCACGTAAGCTGTTGAATATTTTGAAATCAAATTAGTTTCAAATTATTTTACCCTTTATCACTCATATCAGCCAAAAATGGCTTCTGCAGTGGTCTTGAGAAATGTCCCTTTGCGGACCAAGAGAAAACTATTTTAGAAAATTTACCACTGGAATGACTGGCTGGATAACCGAGCCAGTCATTCCAGTGGAAAATTTTCAGAAATAGTCTTCTCTTGGTGCGCAAATGGACATTTTCTATGAGAAAATTTTAAATTTTCTTGAACAAATTCAAGTGTTAAAGGGTTAACAGGAATGTTTATTTATTTGTACATTCATCAAAGGCATACATTTCATACACTTCATGGGCATTTCAAGCTTCATGACAGAGTTATTTTCAACTTAAGGGATTTTTTAAAGTTTAGTTTAAGATGGGTTTGTACTGGTCATGAAAATCCTGAAAAGTCATGAAATCGAGACTTTAGAATCAAGGCTTAGAAATCCTTGCAATTCACTGTATATGTCATGAAAAGGTCAAGGAAAGTTAGCCATGACATTTCATTATAATTATGTTTTGATAATCATATAGGTAAGCTGTTGAATGTTTTGCAACCAATTTGTCTCAGCACTTTTGGGTCATAGGCAGTGCTTACAAGCCGGTCTAAGTAGTTTCAAAATATGTAAGTGACTGACTGCTGCAAGCCACCAGACAATAATTTCAATGGGAAATAACTCGATATATGTTACCATATATATTTTGAAAACAATTTGACTGAAAGTTGTTGGTGGCCTAGCCACCAACAACTTTCAGTCAAATTGTTTTCAAAATGTTCAGCATTTCCCAAGTTAAACCTTATGGAAAATGTAGTCTGCAGAAATTCAGACAGTTAACAGAATATTTATGAGCATTGAACTTCATTATTAGCTCACCTGGCCAGAATGGCCAAGTGAGCTTATGCCATGCCGACCATCTGTCGCCCGTCTGTCCGTCCATCTGTCAACTTTTGCTTAAAAACGCTACTCATTAACTTCTTGAGCAATTTCTACCAGACTTTGCTGGAATGGTTCGAGGCTGGTAGGGTTCAGAACTTGTATACAGAATTTTGATTGGTCAATTTGTCAGGTGGCCATCATGGATTTTCTGAAAATTTCTGTAAATCAGTTTAAAGTCTACTCATTAACCTCTTGAACGAGTTCAACCAAACTCGGCTGGAAGGACCCTAAAGTGGTATGCTTCAGAGCATGTATACAGAATTGGAATTGGTCAATTTTTCGGTGACCATCTTGAATTTTCCGGAAAATGGCTGGAAATTGTTTAAAACGCTACTCATTAACTGCTTGAGCAATTTCAACCAGACTTAGCTGAGAGGATAGTACGCTGGTATGTTTCAGAATGTGTATACAGAATTTTGATTGGTAAATTTTTCGGTGGCCATCTTGAATTTTCCAGAAAATGGCTGGAAATTGTTTAAAACGCTACTCATTAACTGCTTGAGCAATTTCAACCAGACTTAGCTGAGAGGATAGTACGCTGGTATGTTTCAGAATGTGTATACAGAATTTTGATTGGTTAATTTTTCGGTGGCCATCTTGGATTTTCTGTAAATTTCAGGAAATCACTTAAAAGCCTACTCGATAATGTTTAGGCCAATTTCAATAAAACTTGGATGGCAGAATCCTAGTGTAGTATGCTTCAGAACTTGTGTACAGAATTTTGATTGGTCCATTTTCTCGGTGGCCAGCTTGAAGTTTCCGAAAAATGGTGGGAAATTGTTTAAAACGCTACTCATTAACTGCTTGAGCAATTTCAACCAGACTTGGCTAGAAGGATACTAGCCAGGTAGGTTTCACAACTTGTATACAGAATTTTGATTGGTAAATTTTTCTGGTGGCCAACTAGGATTGTCTGAAAAATGACGGAAAATCATTTAAAACGCTACGCATTAACTGCTTGAGCAATTTCAACCAGACTTGGCTGGAAGGATACTAGGCTGGTAGATTTCACAACTTGTGTACAGAATTTTGATTGGTCCATTTTTCCAGTGCCCATCTTGGATTTTCTGGAAATTTTGGGAAATACGTTAAAAGGCTACTCCTCATTAACCGCTTGAGCGAGTTCAAGCAAACTCAGATGGAAGGACCCTAAAGTGGTACTATGCTTCAGAGCTTGTATATAGAATCTTGATTGGTCAATTTGTTTGGTGGCCATTTTGGATTTTCTGACTATTGTGGGAAATCCGTTATAAAAGGCTACTCTTCAATAACCGCTTGGCCAATTTCAACCAAACTCAGCTGGAAGAACCATAACTTGTAGACATAATTTTGACGGCTTGATTTTAATGGTGGCCATCTTGGATTTTCCGAAAAATGGGAGTTCATGAAATGCTCCTCATTAATCGCTTGGGCAATGTTAGCGTCTAGAAATTCTATTCAGAATTTTGATAGGTAAACTTTTGGGCAGCAGTTTCTGATTTTCTGGAAATTTTCCGGAACCATTTAAAAACAGTAGTCCCTTCAATCAATAGCCTGATTTCAACAAAACTTGGGTGGAACGATCCTATGATGGTTGGCTTCAACATATTAAACGAGTCTTGATTGGTCAATTTTTTGGTGGCCATCTTGGATTTTCTGAAAATCACCCATGTCTATTTAAATGCAAATGGTTTAAATGCCAATGGTCCAAGTGAGCGCCACAGGCCTTTGGGCCTCTTGTTCAATTGAGGGAGTCATTTCTAGCAATACCCACCCATTTATAGCTAATCTCCGCCCGCGCGTTGCAGATGTTGTGATCGATTTATATAATTTGAGCCCTGAATTGCCAGAATCCCGATTTCAAGGTGTACAGGTAAGCTGTTGAATATTTTGAAACTAATTTACCCAGTCAAATTAGTTTCAAAATTTTCAAGAGAAAGTTTATTAAATATTAAGTCCATCCAAGAGATACAATTTGTACAGTTTATGGACTGTTCCTGTTTCATGACAGAGTATTTCTGTCAATTATGATAGTGACATCAGCCTACATGTGATGTATTTGATTTTGACATCATATACTTGATCGACAGATTGGATTCATCCTTTCATGAGGTCATGAATTGTACAATTCTGGTCTCTGGAATACTTGTTAAATGGAGGGATCTGATCTGTTAGTCAAGTATCTAACGTCATCGTCAAATGGACATTTCTCAAGACCACTGCTGAAGCCGTTTTTGGCTGATATAAGGGTTAAAAGGTAAAATCCGTTTTCAAAGTTTCAGATCGATTTCAACAAATATAAAATGAGGGCAGTGGTTATCTTGAAATGGGCGGGGTAAGACTATAAATGGATACCTCTATTGGTAACGGTAGGTGGAGGATGTATATATTTTTATCAAATACTCAAGACAGATGTTTATTGTCACAGTGTTTAGTATGTACATATTGTCTTGTAATACAATATTCAGTAGCACAGTGCTAGCGTGTTTAACTCTCAAATTTGTTCAAGAGCCTTACAACCGTTTTTGAAAATTTACCACTGGAATGACTGGCTCGGTTATGGTGGTAGTTCAATCTTGGTCTGCACTGCAGAAGCCGTTTTTGGCTGGCTTGAGTGTTAAATGCTTAACAGTGAAATCATTTAACCCTTTTATTGTCAAATCTGGATAACAGAGTCAGTCATTCCAGGGGTAAGTTTTCAAAAATTGTTTTCGCTAGGTCCGCAACTGGGCATTTTCCGAGCAAAATATTCTATTACCTCGGCCAGCATTGGCCATCAAAGCACTAATGGAGGAATCCCCATGCCGCGCCCATCTTTAGCTAAGCTCCACCCACACGTCACCCGTTTTGGGGGCAATCGATCCCTGCACTCTTTGAATATCAATTTCCAGAAAACTATACAGGTAAGCTGTTCAATATTTTGAAACTAATTTGACTTGCTGCTGTTGCTGCCAATCCAGTCAAATTAGTTTCAAACTATTCAGCAGCATTTTTAGTCAATAGTAAAGACATACAATTTGTACAACCTGCATGGTCGGTCATCAATTAAGCGTTAGTGATGTACCTATTTTATAAAATATTTATGAAGAGATTAATTTTCTGTTATTTATATCTATATTTATATATATGTGTGTGTGTGTATATTTGATTAATGATTGTGTATGCATATTGCGCTATGCAAACACACAAGATCCAGAGCTTCCATTCTGTATATAGTTTTGTTATGTTTTTGTTAATATTACGTTATCTCCATTAGTTATTAGCTCACCTGGCCAGAATGGCCAAGTGAACTTATGCTATGGCGACCGTCCGTTGAATGTGTGTCGTCAGTCGTCTGTCATCCGTCAACTTTTTCTTTAAACAGCTTCTCAAGAACCACTGGGCCGATTTCAATAATATTTGGGAGGAAGCATTCATAGGGCATAGAGGTCTAAGTTTGTTAAAACAAAGCGGATCGGTCAAAATCCAAGATGGTCACCAGCCAAAATGGCCGATTTTTAGAAACACTATAAAATCTTCTCCGAAACTGCAAGAGGAATAGATTCAATACTCATAACACATCATCTATGGCAATGTTAGACCCAAGTTTGTTCAAGCCAACCTTATTGGCCTATATGCTTGGCGGCCATCTTGGATGACGTAGTTTTTCCGAAAACAACTTCTCATGAGCCGCTGAAGGGATAGAGCTGAAATTTATTAAATTTGCTTAGGGACCAAGGGCCATTCAAATTTGTTCAAAGGAATTTTGTATGTTAAAAAACATGGCCGGCATCAACCAATCAAAATTTAGCATTTGTTGGTCATATTGTTTTTTTGTATTTGATGTAATTTAATGGTGAAAATTGCTCTATATATGCTTATCAGGGTTGCGAGTTCAAATATGCCACTTTCGAGACTTCGAATAAACGTTTTAGTGGCCATCATGGATCATTTTTCAGCAAGAAACTCCCATGTACTAAAGCAATAGGAAATTTCAAGTGTGTTTGGCAGAAAACATACTTAGGGCATAGAGATACACGTTTGTTCAAATGAAGCTGGTCTGTAATTTGCCTGGCGGCCATCCTGAATTTTTGAAATGCCTTTAAAAATCTTCTTTTCCGAATCCGCATGGAGGATTGATTCAAAGCTCATGACAGGTTATTTACGGAAACAGCTGAATCTAGTTTGTTCAATGGAACTTGATTGCCTAATGCTTTAGCAGTCATCCAGTAGCAGTCATCTTGGATGACCTGGTTTTCATGAAAACAACTTCATATCCAGAATCGCTGAACAGATTGGCCCGAAATTTGGGAGATATGATAAGGGCCGTTAAGTTTTCTTCAAAAGTAGTTAATACATAAAGAAACATGGCTTCTGTTTTCTTGTTCTAATTCTGCTCAACTCTGTAGGGTTCTACTTATCGTTGATGGCCTTTCTGGTTGAAATGCCTACGATGCAGGTGAGCGATACAGGCCCCTTGGGCCTCTTGTTAATATTTAATTACGTTACTAGTAATTTTTGATTTAATATTATGTACCAAAAATATTTAAAAAATAATTGTCATGCTGCTTTAAATTTAGTTGTAAAATTATTTTGTTAACAATTAAATTCCATATTTGATTAAGTTATAATGAACATAGACCTAAATATTATATGACATCTTTCATGTCGAAAATTGTCCTAATATATTAAAATTATTTTAATTAATTAATATTATATCCACTATTTATGCATAACTTTATTTGTTGTTATATAATTATGCAAACACCCCAAATCAAGTGCTTCCAATATGTACATAAAATGGTTAGGGGATTTTTATTATTCATAGTTTTTATGACATAGGTTTCGTTTTATATTTCTCGAATATTATTACTGTTCTCATAAATGATGATGATAATGATAAACTAGGAGTCTGTGGTAGTAGAAACACCCTACGACTGCAATCAGTCGTTCTTCTCTTTTGACCACTGTGTCTTGTCCTCAGCCAAATTTACACGTCTTGTATAGAGCATCATTGGAAATGATGCTATCTGGCCATCAGTGCCCGGCGGTGGTGTTAAGATTTATGCAGTGGCAGGCATCAAGCTTGTCTAGAGATGCCTTAAGGAGCTGTTACAGTTATACAGCATCAAGGATATGCAGGTTGCATTGTATAAACGTACCGTAGTCTTTTTGTCAATGGCATTTGTTATCTATTAATCCACAGCTTCCAGAATGACTGCAAAGCCATGTTTGCCAAGACACGGCATGCAACAATGTCAGAAGTTCTAATAAATACAGACACTTAGCTTCTGAGGCGCATTGCCCCCTCGTGAAGGGTACAGTAGATGGGCTTATGGTATGAGCATTGTTAGATACTAGGATTACCCTTTAATTGTCAAACTGGCCAAATCTTGTCTCCGCAGTGCTCTTGCTTGATGTTCATTTGCAGGCCAAGAGAAGACCATTTTTTGATAATTCACCACTTGAATGACTGGTTCGATAATTGAGCCAATCAGTCTAGTTGTAAATTTTTGAAGATAGTCTGTTCTCCAGACCACTGCAGAGCCCGGCTTTGACTGCATTGACCATTCACTGTCTCCCTACTGAATTTCTGCAGACTACATTTTCCATGGGATTTATCTGTCGACCTGCTGATTATTTTGAAAACAATTTGACTGAACATTGTTGGTGGCTAAGCCAGCAACAACTTTCAGTCAAATTGTTTTCAAAATATTCATCAGGTCCAAATTGTCTAGTGGCTTGTAGCAGTCAGCTACTTAAAGTATTAATATCTCATAGTTATGAAATACTCTCAAATGAAGGGATTATTATAAACTAAACTCTTTAGTAGTTAAAATAACATAAAGATTCTCATTGCAAATGTTTATTTGGAGACCGAGAGCAGAATATTTTTGAAAGCTTTCCACTGAAATGACTGGCTCATTTACAGAGCTAGTCATTGCTGCGATAGGTTAGGTTTTTCAAAATACTTTTCGTTTGGTCTCCGAATAGATATTTCTCAAAACCAGAGCAGAAAGATATTTTTGTCCAACTTGAGCCTAGCGGTAAACTAGCCTGTTGGAGTATTATGTTTGCGAATGATTGACTTGTGCTTTGTTCTGTTAGTGTTGGTTCAAATTATTGCTTCGTAACACAACCAAAACTAAGAGCCACATCATTAGCTCACCTGACCAGAATGGCCAAGTGAGCTTATGGCATGGCGATCATCCATCTATCTGGCATCCGTCCGTCGTCTGTCCATCCATCAATTTTAGCTTAAAACCGCTACTCATTACAGCTTGGCAGAGTTCAACCTAAATTAGCTGGAAGGACCCAATGGGGGTAGGCTTCAGAACTTGTGTACAGAATTTTGATTTTTTCAATTTTTTCGGCGACCATCTTGAATTTTCCGACATTGGTGGGAAATCGTTTAAAACGCTAATCCTCATTAACTGCTTGGGCAATTTCAACCAGGCTTATCTGGGAAGATAGTACGCTGGTATGTTTCAGAACTTGTATACAGAATTTTAATTGGTCAATTTTTCTGGTGGCCATCTTGGATTTGCTGAAAATTTCTTGAAATCACTTAAACGCCTACTCGATAACTGCTGGGCCAAACTTGGATGAAAGAACTCTAGCATGGTATGTTTCAGAACATCTACACAGAATTTTGATAGGTTAATTCTTTCGTCAGCCATCTTGAATTTTCCAAAAAATGGCGGGAAATCATTTAAAGCGCTACTCATTAACTGCTTGATCACTTTCAACCAGACTTGGCTGGAGGGATACTACTAGGATGGGAGGTTTCAAAACTTGTATATACAGAATTTTTATTGGTCAATTTTTCGGGTGTCCATCTCAGATTTTCTGAAAATTTCTGGAAATCACTTAAAGGCCTACTCAATAACCAACCACTGGGTCGATTTCTATCAAACTTGGATGAAAGAACCGGAGCGTGGTATACTTCAGAACTTCTATACAGAATTTTGATTGGTCCATTTTTCCAGTGGCCATCTTGAATTTTCCAAAAAAATGGCGGAAAATCGTTTAAAGCACTACTCATTAACTGCTTGGGCAATTTCAACCAAGCTTAGCTGGGAGGATAGTACACTGGAATGTTTCAGAATTTTTATACTCAATTTTGATTGGGCAATTTTTCCGGTGGCTATCTTGGATTTTCTTAAAATTTCTTAAAATCACTTAAACGCTTACTCCTCGATAACCACTGGGCTGATTTCAATCAGACTTGGATGAAAGAACCCTAGCATGGTATGCTTCAGAACTTATATGCAGAATTTTGATTGGCGAATTCTTTCGGGGGCTATCTAGAATTTTCCGAAAAATGGCGAGAAATCTTGTAAAATGCTACTCCTCATTAACTGCTTGAGCAATTTCAACCAGACTTGGCTGGAATGATACTAGGGTGTGAGGTTTCAAAACTTTTATACAGAATTTTTATTGGTCAATTTTTCTGGCCTCCATCTTGGATTTTCAGAAAATTTCTGGATATCACTTAAATGCCTACTCGATAACCTCTTGGCCAATTTCAATCAAACTTGGATGAAAGAACCCGAGCGTGGTATGCTTCAGTACTTACATGTGTATAATATACAGAATTTTTATTGGTCAATTTTTCCGGTGGCCATCTTGGATTTTCTGAAAATTGGCGGGAAATCGTTTAAATCACTACTCATTAACTGCTTGGGCAATTTCAACCAGTCTTAGCTGGGAGGATAGTACGCTGGAATGTTTCAGAATTTTTATTAACCGCTTGAATGAGTTCAAGCAAACTCGATTGGAAGGAACCTAAAGTGGTATATGGAATTTTGATTGGTCAATTTTTCCGGTGGCCATTTTGGATTTTCTGAAAATTTCTGGAAATCAGTTAAAAGGCTACTCTTCATTAACCGCATGGCTAATTTCAACCCGACTCAGCTGGAAGAACCCTAGGGCGATACACTTCAGAACTTGTATACAGAATCTTGACGGCTTGATTTTGATGGTGGCCATCTTGGATTTCTTTTTTAATTTATATAAAATTGTACTAATTAATTGCTTGGGCAATTTCAACCAAATTGGGCTGGAAGGATCCTTTTATCGTCACCTGTAGAAAGTATATTCAGAATTTTGATTTTCTGAAAGGTTTCCGGAACCATTTAAAAATGGTACTCCTTCAATCAATAGCCCAATTTCAACAAAAGTTGGGTGGAACGATCCTATGACCATAGACTTCACCATATTAAATGGGTCTTGATTCTCAATTTTTTGGTGGCCATCTTGAATTTTCCGAAAATCATCCATCATGTCTATTTAAATGGAAATGGTTTAAATGCCAATGGTCAAGGTGAGCGCCACAGGCCCTTGGACCTCATGTTCTAAAAATGTACACCAGACCTCTTTCCATAACTCCTACAAACCATGTCCTCTAGTTTATATGAATCATTATACACATCACTATTTCATAATTATGGTCTATTACAACGAGTAAAATCTGATAATTTTCAAATATTTCTATATTTCTAGCAGGTATTTCATGTTTCTATTATGCGAATTATTTTTGTACATAATTGTTTGACAGTGGCATTCACTAGTGACCTTAAGATGAGAAGTAATTTTTTATCTATATTTATGTACAATATATTCATCATTGAGACTTGCATAAGAAGCCATCATCAGCCTTGTGATGCTAATGCAGCTTCATTATCACTTTAACCGTCAACAAATTCATTCAAGAAAATGTCCATGTGCAGACTACTAAGAGAAGACTATTTTTGAAAAATGTACCACTGGAATGACTGGCTCGGTTATCGAGCCAGCCATTCCAGTGGTACATTTTTCAAAAATAGTCTTCGGTTGGCCTGAAAATGGACATTCACCAAAGACCACTGGAGAGGTCGATTTTTGGTGCACTTGAACATGAATGGGTTAAAAGGTTTATATTCTTCCTTTAACCCCTGAATGACTAAATTTAATCCAAAAAATTAAAATATCCTTCTTACTGCCCATTTGCAGTCCAAGAGGACTATTTTTCCAAATTTCTCACGGGGTGGACTAGCTCGGATATCAAGCCAGTCATTTCAGTGGTGAATTTTCAAAAATAGTCTTCTCTTAGCCTGCAAATGAACATTTCTTACAACTGCAAAGGTTGGTTTCATCATGAAAGTGTTACGATGATATTTCAAAGACCTGTCCTGACTATGCATGATATTCATTAGTTAATTATTTATAATTATTCCCATATTGGGGTTTACAAATTAAACCAATTCTCAATAATGTGGAAACATCGATTTATAATCAGTTACAGAAAGGAAGCAATTGGCTGGATATGACCATGAAAGAAATCAACGCATTTGCAGTTGTCTTGACTAATTGACCCAGTCATTCCATTGATAAAATTTGTTTAAATAGGCTTCTCTGGGCTTGCAAATGGACATTCAGTAGAGGCAATAATTTCAATGTATTTCTTGTATAATCTTACAATGGTGATGGTATGTCTTGAATGGGTGTAAGTTTATTGATCTGATTAAAAGATTGGTTTAAAGTTTTCCTTTGTTATTCCTTTTATAAGTCTAATGCCACCAGAAGTGCCCTTGCGTGTACTCAAATTATCAACTAAAACTGGGAGAATTAAATTTGATATCCCCCCAAAGTATGGAGGGATATGATTTGTCGCTCAAGTATCAGATGTCAGAATCAAAAAGATTGCTCGGGTGATGACACGTCATCACAAATCCCCCGGTTCACCACTTTGACCCTTTGACCCCCCCCCCCTAAAATTTGGTCAAATACCGTCCAATGGTTGTAGAGGAGTCGTGTTACAATCAATTTCTGCATATTAAAATTTGACCTTTTGTACCACCTCACAGTGCTGGAGGCAAATTAAAGGTTCTCCTGTACTCCACAATCATATGGGTAGCTCACACACCAAATTTGGTTGAAATTTGTACAACAGTTTCAGAGAGTAGTACGTGTTTGAAAGAGACATGCTGTTTCATTTGGCCTCACAAGTCATGTGGTTTCGTGTGGCTGGGGCAGGGCTTAATTGCCTGTATATGGAGTGACCAAAATCGACACATTCTTGTACAAACACGCCAACCAGAACACACCCTTTTTGCACACTCCATATATGGGCAATTAAGCCCTATCCCAGCTACGTCCCCTCGAAACCAAATAACTTGCAAGGTTCACTGATAAAGTGTGTCTATCGCACCTGATGGTTTGAGAAGTTGATGGTCAAGATGTACCAGAGCGTATGTAGTCATCCATTTTGTAAATGGCTACCACATTAGAAAATACTCTAAAGAATATCTGTTTTCGTTCTTTCCTCTTGCGAAGCCGGTAGATCTAATAGTATGTCCATGAAGTATAGGTCTTGCTACACTGACACAATCCAACTAACAATAGTACTATAATTATAACATCCATTACTACTCCTGGTAGTTCTTGCAATACTCCGCCAGAGGAACGAAGAACAATTCACATTTCCAGTTTTGGCTATGCCCCGCCCACCTCTCGCTAAGCTCCACCCACAGTCGCTGTGTTGGGATTTTTCGAACCTCGAATGCCCTAACTATCAATTTCCTGAAAACTACAGGTAGATTTTTGAATATTTTGTAACTAATTTAACTGGGTGCTGTTGCTGCAGTCAAATTTGTTTCAAAATATTCAACAGAATATTTATTGAAAAGTAAAGACATACAATTCGTACAACAATACATAGTCCGCCTTCAGATATGCGTTTGTGACTTACTTTTTTATGTCATTCATGACCTCATGATGATGTCATTCATTATGATGTCATTCTACAGGTCATTTAGTTGATTATGACGTAATATGGTGGGTGGATAAAGTGGAAAGGTCTATTAGATTACCCGGAATATAACTGTGAGAGATCCTCAACCAAGGCGAAGTTAGTTATAGTTTTGGGGGTATCCCCTGCTACTCATATTAGTTGATGGCACTAGAATGGTTTTGCTGGGTCATGCACTTCAGTAAGGATCGTGTAGCATTTGATCATGTGACTACATACAAATCTGTGTCTCATTAATGGTTATCTAGTAGTAGTAGGATTAGGCGCACCCAGTTAGTCCTGTTATTCATCGAGTTTCTTCAATCTTCCTTTTTACCTGTGTCGTATACACGCGAGGTTGTTTGTTAGTCGTCAGGAACCACATTCACACCATGGGGAACGACATCCTTATTGATAATACTACGGGAAAGCTGCCATTACTTTATGTGCTGGAAATAACTAGGAGACCTATTGATCTTATGGTCAGCCATCCATCAGCCAGCAACGTTAGGTGTGTATTTTGTACAGATAGTGACGGCTGCAGCTCTCGACCCCTTGTATCGTGTCAGATAGGGTGTTAGCTTCATCTATACATTTCTTTGTTGTATCAGAATCAATCACAGCAGTCAAGATCTTCGCGAGTCTCGATACATACATCTGACATTGGTCGGCGTAGGCAGAGCACTTTGTTATTAGATGACAGCTGTCTTCAGGCTCATCTTTACACATCGGGCATGTAGGATCCACCTTGTATTTATTAAACCTTGCCCGATTGCTCTGTAGGATATATGTCCCTGTTAGCTGCTTGATCTTCACTGCTGCTTTCTCAACCTCCCTGGTGTTAGAGTGCACTGTTGTCCACACATGGTGTGCCTGACCCATTTGTACCGCTTTTGGGTTTAAGTACTTCAATGTTGTTCTCTCGCTGATTTCTGTGCGCCATCTTACTGTCCAATAGGTTTCCATAGCCTTCATCACCATTGACTTCCACTTTGGCTTTGCGATTGGGGTATCAAGCAATTCCCACAGTGATGGCAAGTCGTATTTTCAGAGAACCCTTTTTACGAGTGAAAACCATCTAATAGCTCCAAGTGCCTTGACTGCTACTTGTTGTTTTGCCAGCTGATGCTCTTTCGTGTCTAGGCTCCTGCATATATTTCCATAGAGTGAAAGAACCTTCTTATCGATGGTCGCCTCGACTGGTTCAGCACCCAACAGTGTGTATACTGAAATGTCTGCACATTTCGTTGGGAGTGATAGGATGTGCTTTAGCTTCAATCTCTGGAGATTTTCCAGTTGTTGGATGTCATTTGGTCTTGGACAGCATGCTTCTAGGCCATATGTGAGTCTCGGGCTTATATAAAGTATCCATATCTTATAGATTAGTATTGGGTTAAGCCCACACCTGCTATGAAGCCCGCCTGCCCCCCCCCCCCCTCCCCCCTAAGGGCATACACGGTGCAGTTTGCACTATTTAGTAGAGGTGCAATATCAATCTTGCCATTTACAAGCCTAATAGTTCCTAGGTGCAGCAGTTTCTCATGCGTTTTAATGCCCTCTCCAACTAGTTTAAATGTTGGCATGGCCTCGCTCTTCTTGCTGCATATAGGTACAAGGCATGTGCATTTGTTTGTGTTATGCTGAAATCTCCTTGGTTGTGTAGCTTTTTGCTATGTTCAGAAGAATCTGCATCTGTAAAGGATTGTTATGTATAACACATCATCTGCACAGGTCGGTGCTGCCACATCGATACAGCCAATCTTAGCGCAATATCCTGTCTGTTCAATCTCCAACAGCCATGGGGTGATGAACTGCAGGTAGCAGTACATTGAAATTATACCACGTTGTCTAACGCCTTGGTTCAGTTCAATTGGGTTTGATATATGCCCTTCCCATTTCACACATGATTTGGGTTTCTCATATGATCCTGTTAGGAGATTCCAGAGAGCACCGTCTTTACCTATTTGGTACATCTTGTTCAGTAATCCTTGTGTCCACACAACGTCGAACGTCTTTTCTGCAATGAGTGCAACAAGGTAGATTGGTTTCTTATCTTCAATGGCCTCATTTATTGCTTCTGTAACAATTGCATTTGTGCATGAGCCTCCTTTTCTAAAGCCTCTGCAGCCCAGACTGATGAGCATCTAATTGTGGTTGTGCCCTTGCCAGCCAGATCTCAATAATCTTCTCTAGGACCATCAAAATTGTGATACCTCCATAACTGCCTGGAATGACAGGAGATTTTACCTTCTTCAATACCGGTGTTATTCTTCCTTCCTTGATAATATCTGGGATGCCGTTTGTTTGGAAGTTGTAAGTTACAAGTTCTGTGACAAATGAGGTAACCGTCTCAGCCGCTATCTGGAGATGTTCAGCTGTGAGCCCCATAGCATCCATAGCCTTCCCTTTATTGAGGGTCCTGATGGCATCTCCAACCTCTTTCCCTGAGACTGTGGGCTATACACCCCTCTAACTTCTGTGTAGTGATAATATTATCATACTCTATTCTTTTCTTATGGTCGTCATCAAACTCTGTACTGTCTTTGGGGTTTTCTAACCGTTAGAAGTACATACTCCATCCGTCACAAATCTCCTTTGGATCAGCCAATCTTTGTCCTGAGACAATCAATTCTTTCGTTGTTGTTCTAGCAGAGCTCCTCTGCTTGCCTATCAGCTTGTAGAACAGCTGCCTATCACTTGCATCTGCATCCATGATTTGCCTGTAATGATCTTGCCTTTTAGTTGCATGCATCACACGCTGCGTTTCCCTCATATTCCTCTTGTACTGTATCGTGTCAGTAACAAGGAGTCTACAAATGAGTGCACATGAATTTGGAATTAGTGGAATTACTGAGACATGGCTAAAAGCAACTTCACCTACTAACTTTGTAGATATAAAAATATAAACTTTTATTGAAAAGCATAAAAATATTAAAGGGGTGATTATCAAGGATAATATTCAGTACACTGAGCTTGAGGAGATTTCCATTCTGGACCAAAATTTTGAGGCATTGTTTATAGAAATCCCAACAGAAAGAGGTAAAGTAAAATATTCGGCACTATCTATAGTGCACCAAACAGGAACAAAAGAAAATTTATTGACCTATTAGGAGCAACATTAGATGATAGTCAAAAAGAAAACAAAACAGTCTCCCTCATGGGTGATTTCAATATTGACCTGATGGAACAAAACTGCTCTCACTCACAAGGTTTTAGAAATTTTCTAAATGCACATTCCTTTTATCCAAACATAACTAAGTCGACCAGAATTACTGAGAGTTTGGATAGAACTATCGATATTATTTTCAATAATAATATCAGTTTCATCAACAAATGACAATCAGGAATTTTCGTAACAGACACATCAGATCACTGCTCTCGTATTTGTCAATACGAATCTTGAATATTCAGAGACTCACAAGCACCTCGGTGTCACCCTATCCCAGAAACCTAGCTGGAAAAGTCATATTGATTCAATATTTAAAAAATCTACCAATGTACTTTCGATTATGAAAAAACCCAAATTTACTTTAAATTGATCCACACGTAATATAATCTATATTTCCTATCGCCGTTCTTTATTAGAGTATGCGTCTTGTGTGTGAGACGGGTGTACTCTTGATGATGAAATTAAATTAGAAAGATTTCAACTTGAAGCTGGTCGAATTGTGACAGATCTCCCTAGATTCTCCTCCATAGCTAGCATTCACAATGAAACGGGGTGGGAGACGTTGAAGGACAGACAACGACAGCAGAAACTTATAACATTACACAAATTACTATTTGACGACAAGGTACCAGATTTTATGACTGATATTACACCGACACGAATGACAACAGAACGCTACGACTTACGTAAGCCACACAATGTCAATGTGCCTCTATCATGATTGGAAATATATTTAAAAAATCATTTTTCCCAAGCACCATTCAGATCTGGAACACACTCCAAAAACAAGGTACAATCAGAATAAAAAATCTCGAAATTGAAGAAGCTAATAAAATCTAAAAACCATACCCCTCCGAGTTTCTATAACTACGGAAATCGAAAACTTTCCGGACGCCAATTTCTCTGCCATAGAGATAATAAAGGCTGGAAAATTGCCATCAGAGTGGTAGAAGTTATCACACTTAGGATAGATATGCCATGCTGAAAAGTATGAAATGCGCCGATAACAGATGGACCCAATCAGATCTCGATCATTTTGAATCTTCATCTGATATCCGCTTTCTCCTGTAAAATATCTATCTAAGTCACACCTACCAACAACTTCTCACCCCAATACTACTGTGACTTTGTTGAGCACCCCTCCCCCTCCACCACTGTACCATATTTAAAAAATCACCTGTATCCACAATCAAAAATCCTAGTTGGAATCTAAAAGACCCTTTATATGTAGAATACGCTACATGTAGAACACTCATGACAACATGGTACAAAAAAAAAGTGCCATCTTGTGTTCTGTGTTTACTCACGGATGTTTGTATAATTAACTATCACCCCATATATTGTAATGTTTTGTTTTGTGTGTAGGGGGTCCATCGACTCATAGGCTCTGCCTTTAATGGAATGCCCAATTGTAATGTCTGTATATTGTATATTAAGCATGAAATAAATAATCTTGAATCTTGAATCTTCTATCCTTCATACCAGGCTACGTAACAACTGTTCCCACTTAAATTGCGACTTATATAGAATAGGATTATTTCCCACACCCTCATGCTTTTGTAAGACAGGAGTACAAGATGTAAATCACTTTCTTTTAAAATCCCCTTACTACACAATACAAAGACAGCACTTATCACAACAAGTACATAGGTATATTCCTTTGTCGCGTGACTTGCTATTCAAAGGAAACACATCTATATCCGTGAAGGAAAATGAATGCATCTTCAAAGAAGTTCAAAATTATATTCAGGCAGATTTTAACCTCAAATATGTTCCCAACGTTTTGATATGATCTAGGAATGGTCCGTAATTTTTTGTCATGGTTACATATTTATGATACAAATAACTGAATAGATATGCTATATACTTTAATCTTTTGCTTCAGTTGTCGTTACTGTCTATAGAGTTCTTCCCTTACTCACAACCTATTACTCTCCTATTGCATTTTGGGTCATCCACGATGATGCGATGCCGCAGACGACCACGATGACGATGAAGACGACGACGACGAAGACGATGCCGCCGCCGATGATGATGATGATGAGGATGGCTTGGGAGGGGATGATGGGGATGCCATAAAGGCTTGCTAAACCGTTAATCTCCTCAAACTTTTCGTTCAAGTTATGAGGAGGTTAAAAGTTCAGGTTGACCAAAATATGCCATAATCGAGCTACTTTGAATTTGCGGGGTCTCATTTATCATTTCTATTTCGTTTTGTTTCGTGTAAGAAACGAGAAGACAAGACCTGGTGAAAGCAATTTGTCAGTTGACGGGAGGGGTTGGGGTGGGTGGGGTAACTGACGACGGTAAGGAATAACCACAAATATGTTCTGTTAATATATTTATTAGCAAACTGGTTAATCTGTTATATTAATGGCAAACTGCTATCCGCCAAATAATTGTTTGAGGGAGCTTTTCTTTTCTTTTCTATTCTTTTTCCAATCTGTTTACATCATATTTCTCTGCCCACCCCCACCCCCATCTCTATCATTCCCTTTGTCTCATCTCTCATCTCTCTCGCTCGCTCTCATTCTCTCTCTCTCTCTCTCTCACGCTCTCTCTCTCTCTCTTCCTCCCTCCCAACCTCTCTCTCTTTCTCTCTCTCTCCCTCCCTCCCTCCCTCCCTCCCCCCCTCCCTCCCTCCCTCCCTCTCTCTCTCTCTCTCTCTCTCTCTCTCTCTCTCTCACCTCTTAATTTGTTGTTTACTTTAGTGTTTCCCAATTGGTGTCTGCTTATAACAATTCTGTAGGAAGGGGGCAACTCTAAGTTGTAAGAACTTGTGCCCGATCCCATTGTGAAAATGTTACAATAAAATGTTTAAATAAAAAAATCAAATCACCTACCAATTTTTGTTCTTGAAAAACAGTCAACCTACGTTAGACCATTTAAAAACGAAAAAATTAAGTGTAGAGAAATGAATC
The DNA here is from genome assembly GCA_034401795.1 of Chaetoderma sp. LZ-2023a. Lineage (NCBI taxonomy): Eukaryota > Metazoa > Mollusca > Caudofoveata > Chaetodermatida > Chaetodermatidae > Chaetoderma > Chaetoderma sp. LZ-2023a. The sequence continues at coordinate 45,029,914 of CM067363.1, read as the reverse complement.
AGGTCAACATTGAAAAATTCAAAAAGGCCATGTCTGAGGTAGACTGGAACCAAGTGATAGAAATAGAGTCATGTGATGATGCCTACACCAAACTCCACGACACATCTTTAAGCACAGTTGTCCCATGAAAGAAAATAAATTATTCAAGGACAACCCTACTAAACCATAGCTTGCTTCTACTTCTACTTCTATTTGATCATTGATATGTCCTCTTCAGGATATGATACAATACATTTGGTGGCATGTGCGGATCAGGAAGCTTTCTCAGATTGTTTCTATGTACAGGTCGATTTCAAATTTTTATGTACATATTTACAATCAGTTTATGCCCGTTCAATGGCGGGTCGCTTGAACCCCTTCCTTGAACTTATAAAGGTCAAGAGCAATGGCAACTTCCTGTGGTAGGCAGTTCCACTTTGCTATTGTGCATGGGAGGAAACGGTGATTGAGGACTATCTTGTTAGTTCTAGGTTGCTGGAAATAATGTTGGTATCCCCTTGTTCTCCTAGGTAGCGACTTTGGATGGAAGTCTGGTGGGACATCTACCAAGTTGCATGCTATTTTGTACAGCATCACCAGGGAGTGGTATTCTCGCCATTCTTTAAGCGTCTGCCATCCAAGTTTATTTACCATATCTGAGGCACTACTGGTTCTGGTTGCTGGGTCCTCTCTTCTGTGTGGCTGGTTTAGTACGAATCGAGCCCCTCTTTTTTGCAGCCTCAAGCTTGTCTGAGTGCACTGCATGATGTGGGTTCCAGACTGGACAGCTATACTCTAGGATGGGCTGAACCATTGTTGTATATGCCCTTGATGATTTTGGGGCAAGACCTTAGATTTCTCGATATGAAGCCCAGGACCCCGATACTCTTTGAGGTGGTTCTCCCACTAAAGACCTAGGTATGGGTTACCTTTGGTAGTGGTAAGTTGAGCTCCTCCAATATTGTACTTGTAGTCACTTGTACGCTTATTGATGTAACACTTGTCGACATTGAAGGACATCTGCCACTCATTTGCCCACTTGACGAGAAAGTCAAGATCCCTAGGTAGGATTTTATGGTCAGCGTCGGTTTTGATACGATGGTACATAAGACAATCGTCTGCAAATATTTCTGGGCTTGAGTGATGTTGTCAGGAATGGACCAAAGACTGTGCCATGTGGATTGTCGGATAGTACGCTGGCTTCACCTGACTCTTCGCCGTCGACTCCAACTCTTTCTGTTCTATTTAGTAAGGAAGTCCTCTGACACCATAGTATTTTAGTTTATTTAGGAGTTTCTTATGTGGAACTTTGTCAAAAGCTTTGGAGAGGTCTAGGATGGCTGTGTCAGCGTGGCCCGATTTGTCAAGGATTCTTGCTATGCCAGTTGCGGTGATGTAGAACTGCGCTTCACAGCCATGTTTAATGGTAGGAGCAATGATATCTAGGTTACCACAATGACCCATAATGTACGATACGAGGGCATGTTCAAGAAGTTTACAATAGATGCTGGTTAGGCTCACATGGTGGTAATTGCTTGGCTTCGACCGGTCACAATTTATAACACTGGTACGACTTGTGATTTCTTCAATTCCTGTGGGACTGTGCTTTGTTCTAAGGACTGTTGGAATATGAAAGCTAGTATACCGGTTATTTGTGGTCCAGTGTCTTTGAGAAGCCTTGCTGATATCTGGTTTGGGCATGTGGTTGTTTTGGATTAATCTGATGCAAGAGATTTTCTACACCTACTCTTATAATAATCATGTCTGGCATATTCGGGAAAGGTAATGGACCTTATCTGACATTGACTGTAAGTTATTTCTCGTAAAATCAGAAGTAAATTGATCGTTTAGTATTGATGTCTTTTCGTGTTGTGTCCATGGCCACTTTCACATTAGTTTTCAGAGTGGAAACTCCGCAGGAATCTTGCCGTTTTGCTTTGATACTGAAATATCTTCCGTTGGTTCGGGTCAGCTACAGGATCTAGTAGATTGCCAAGGTACTTCCAATACAGAAGATTGATACCTGCCTGCCACAAAAAACAGCAACCTTTTTTGGAATTCATACAATGTCAAACAAGGTAGAATGAGACACAGTTTTAAAAATATAGAAATAAGCTGGACCAAATAATTAAAAATAATAATAATAATAATAATAATAATAAAAAAAAAAAATAATAAAATAATAATCACTAGTACAAGGTATATTTCTATCAAAACTAAAATCTGCACATGTGACTCCATTATATAGATCAAAATAATTACCAAACTTCACAAATTACAGGCATGTCTCAATACTTCAACTTTTCTCTAAATAAATGGAGCGATTAATGTGTAATAGATTAATCAATTACCTAGGAAAAAATGAGAGTTTGTATGCTTCACAGTATGCATTCCGCCAGAAACACTCAACAATGGTGGCACTAGTTGAAATGCTGGAAAAGTAATTGAAACAAGAACACATTTACTGAAGTAACTGTAAATCTGCGATGACTGGGCATTAAGGAGTATTATAAGCCCTCTTCTCATATGATCATTGACCATGTCTGATGCTGATCTGATAATAAGTCTAAGTGTTGGCATAGTTCAAAGACTCATAATTGAAATTACCATAGTTTTACACAGGGTAAGGAAAAGCTGATTTCTTGAAAAACGATAGCCTTGACCCTAAAGTATAAAATAGTGTGTCCTAATATGATGTAGTGGAATTTTTACCATGAATTACCTCCCTTTACCTGTTGAAGTTAATTGTGTCAGTTCAATATGATGAATTTCGTTTCTCATGATGGTTTGAAAGTGACTCGTTCAAGGTCAAGGTCAATCAGGGGGCAACGTGACCAATTTTCGGTTTCGACATAAATTACCTCCCTTTACCTGTTGGAGTTGATTGAGGCAATTAAATCTGGTGAATTTCGATTGTTTCTGACTACCTGGGCCAAACAAGATTCAATAATTTATCCTTTATTTGACATTTGATGGCATTTTCCTTGATTTTGGGTTGAATGTGTGACTACGGATTCTGGAAGGATGTTAAATTTCAACATGATTTGCAGAGACGTTAATGGACTATCAGTCGCTATCAGAATATCACTCTCATACATTTTCTTTGGGGCATGTTTGGCATGGATAAGTGTATTCCTACGAAATTATTCACTGGATCCAAAAGAAAAATAAAACCATCCCAGTCCCTAAGGTGTACTGAAAGTGTCTCAAATTTGGAGGCTAAAAATCGCAAATAGTACCCAATGGACCAGGAAAATATGTGGGTGTCAGATGCGGGTTAACAGATGCTAGAGGTCTGTTAAGTTTCTCCATGTTCTGTAAGAAATTCTAGGACGAGTTGTTGTCCGAATAGCACTCCCTTACATTTCCAATTTGACTTTTCGGACAAGAAAACGTGGAATTCTTGGGAACCATACACCAGATCCCATTTCTGTAGATGATCTATACATGCTTGGTGCGTACTAGAAATGTACCAAGTTTAGATATGATATTTCCAAAACTGGGCCATTTATCATCAAATCAATTTCCAATACATTCCCTATTGACATATTTGTCTACGATACAAAAATCTCAATATCTCATGAACCGTTCGGGATATTGGAGTTTTGTAAATGGTGACTGAGAGGCAATTCCGCCTCGAATCAGACGATCTAAATGCTGAAATAATCCGACCATAATCCCATCATCTATCAGCAAATCATGGAAATATTGTTTAGTGTGTAGATTTGCAATAATAGAAATATTAATATGTCCACTAACGATTTTATTTTATTAAGCAATAGTAGCCTCTGGTATCTATGGATGTAAAAAATGTCAACCCTCTGACAGGGACAGAAGTAAGAATTCTCATGATGTCAATAATTGTTTTCATTCAGCATTTTCTCAAAAACTGGTCACTGAAACGAAAAGATTTTTTGGCCAACATGCGGGTCAACAGATCCTAGAAATACCTTAGGTTTATAGATGTTCTGGAAAAATCCTAGGAGCAGTCGCTGCCCGAAAATTGCCCCCAGACATCCCCTATGGGACATGTTGGGAATGGAAATGCAGCGTTCTGAAAGGTTAACATGTTCGGTAACAATTTTCTCCATTTTAAGCTATAGTAGTATAATGTATCTACGTATAAACCAAATATTAAGCATCTGACCAACCTAGAAATATGAATTATCTTGATTAAAATAAACTGGGCTTATGCCAGATTTTCTCAAAAACGGGTCGCCGTACCCAAAAAAATATTTTGGGTCACCATGTGTGTCAAAACATGCTAGACGTTTTTCCAGTTTCAAGATGATAGAGGCAAAACTCTAGGATCAGTCAGTATCCGAATATTACTCTCATGCATTTCCTATGGGGACATGGGGGCACGGAAATGCAGAGTTCTGAATGGTTAACATGTCCGTTAACGATTTTATTTCACTAATCAAGTGTAGTATAATACATCTACATATATGTCAAATTTCCACCATCTGACCGCCCTAGAAATATGAAGTATCTTGATTCCAAAAAATTCGGCTAATGCTGGATTTCATCCAAATCTGTTCACCGTACCCAAGAAGTATTTTGGGTGGAGATGCAGAGAAACACATGCTAGAAGTTTGTGAAGTTCCAAGATGATTGACGAAAAACTCTAGGGGTAGTCGCTGTCCGAATATTGCTCCTATACATTTCCTATGGGACTTTTTGCCCGCGGAAATGCAGCTATCTCGGAAACCATACACCCGATCGAGAAGAAAGGTAATAGCAAACTAGATCCCAATGGTTACTACAAGTTGACCAAGGTTGAAGTTGATCAGATCAAAACTGTAGGAGGAGATAGTTTGCGAAAATCATTGAGATTAATAATAATAATAATAATAATAATAATAATAATAATAATCATAATAATAATAATAATAATAATAATAATAATAATAATAAAGATCCTGAGAAAAAACAATAATCTGCGATAGATCACAGAATAATAATTGAAAAGAAAGAACATATATTGGGCATCTTCTTGGACCTTTCTAAAGCTTTTGATACTATCAATCACAATATTTTATTAGGAAAACTAAATTGTTAGGAGTTTATTTAGACAAGAACCTGACCTGGGGCAAACAAATTGAGGTAGTCACAGCTAAAGTAGCAAGAGGTATGGGGGTCATTCAAAGACTAAAGCCATACCTAACACAATTAAGCCACTATTAAAACCCTGTATTCCACACTGATCCTTCCACACCTCACATGCTGCAATGCCATCTGGACTAACACAAAAAACAACAAATTAACAAAAATACAAAGCATGCAAAAATGCATTAAAATGTTCTCAAAAACAGCAAAGCGTAAAAACATGTTCAAAACACAAAAGCTTCTTAAACTCACAGACATAGCTAAGTTACAGATGATCAACATTGCCAGAGCCTTTCATCACAAACCCCTACCTAGATCTATAACACACGACTTTGCTAACAACATCGAAATCCACACATACAAACATGATCGCCACATTAGATACACACGAACAGACACAGGAAAAGGTAGAATTTCAATTGGTGTCGTCAAAGCGTGGAATAAAACAGATAAACAAACACACGAAAAAATACTAACATTAAAATCATACAAAGACATAATTAAAACTAGCATACTCAATACATGCTAGATCTAGATAACACATTATAAAGCTATCATTATATAATGGCATGATAACCAAGACCACACACTTCCTGTATCATTGCCATAGCACTAACTATAACTGTATATCATAAGCACAACAACAACAACAACAACAACAACAAACAACAACAAATCTGTAATCTTAATGTATTGTATTGTTTGTTCTTTTTTCTTTTTTCCATGTCTGCTTAACACAGTACTGCATCTGTACATTCACAGGTATGTCCCACATTCTATGCTAAGTTGTGTGTAAGTATATATGTATGCTCAATGTTAGGTGTCCGCCACCACTATAGGCAATGACTTCAGCCGACAACCTGTATTGAAAGTATGTAAATTGGTATCCATGAAACAGATAAATAATATTGAATCTTGAAACAATGTACGAGCGCATAAGGAGTCTTTTTGTCCTGGAACAAGTTTCGTTGCACGATGGAGACCCTTTTCCAGCCGGTCCATGTCTCTCTTGACTCTTTAACACTCATACCAGCCAAAAACGCCTTCTACAGTGGTCTTGATAAATGTCCATTTGCAGACCAAGAGAAGACTATTTTTGAAAGTTTACCACTAGAATGACTGGCTCGATAACCGAGCCGGTTATTCCCGTGCTAAACTTTCAAAAATACTCTTCTCTTGCTCCGCAAATTGACATTTTCTTTGAAAAAAATTAAATTTTCTGGAATAAATTCAAGGCTTAAAGGGTTAAGGATTGTGCCGATACAGAGGATGCATATTCAAGCACAGGTCAGACAATTGATTTATAATAATTTACTGAATATGTCCAAGTCGATGTGTAGAAATAATCTTCTAATGAGACGTATAACTCTATATGCACTGTTTACTTTTGCACTGACGTGGTTGGAGTACTGTAGGCTTGGGTCAAATAGTATACCAAGGTATTTTTCTTCATGGCAGCTTTGTACCTGACAAACATCACCATTAGGCCTATCATTCGAAAATTTCTAATCCAGATCATGGTCTGATTTACCGATAGATAATTATTATACCTGCATTTTTCAGGATGTATTTTGAGTAGCCAGGTGTCAGTCCATTGTCGTAGAGCATTTGGTGTCCGATTCCGCGTCTTTGATTTTCCAAACTAATTTAGTGTCATCTGCGATTAGGTATGTAGATCTTTCTCGTTCTTTGCATCATCGTCTTCGTCTTCATAATCGGCGCCGTCGTCCTCGTCGCTGCTTCCACTACCCGTCGCTTCCCTGCCATCCTCAACGCCGCCGTCTTCGTCGTCGTCCTCGGTGTCGTTGTCGTCATCATTGTCGTCACCACCCCGTCGTCGCGGCGTCATGCAGATGCTGCCGTTGTCGTTGACGTCATCTTCAGCGTCATTCGCGTCGCCGTCGTCATCCCGCCACCGCCGCCATCATCAATGACGAGTAGTAGTAGCAGTAGTAGTAGTAGTAGTAGTAGTAGTGGTAGTCAAGTATTAGTTCTATGAACCCTGTCTTTGACGACGCACTGGCACTAGGATCTAGCTTCATCATCCGGAATGTAATTTTACCTTTTTCAATTTTCGAACCTGGCAATTCTCCGACATCTCCCGCCTAGCGTTTGGGAGCCGAGTGCTCTACCCACTGGCCCACCATCCAGACGACACAAGTCCTCTATCACCGAACCAACTTTCAACCACCCGACTCACGACCACACGACTCACAACCACACGAATTGATTGGAATTGATGGTGTACAGTCCAGATATTTTTACTTTAGCGTCTCTGAGATCTCTCCTGCTACATCACTAGGCAACCGCAAGTATGTCGATTTTATTATTGTCAAGCATTAGTTCTATGAACCCTGTCTTTGACGCACTGGCACTAGGATGTAGCTCATTCATCATCTGGAATGTAATTTTACCTTTTTCAATTTTCGACACGAGTGGGGTTCAAACTGGCAATTCTCTTGTACCTTCCGCCTAGCGTTTGGGAGCCGAGTGCTCTACCCATTGGCCCACCATCCAGAGGACAACAGTAGTAGTAGTAGTAGTAGTAGTAGGAGTAGTAGTAGTAGTAGTAGTAGTAGTAGTAGTAGTAGTAGTAGTAGTAGTAGTAGTAGTAGTAGTAGTAGTAGTAGCAGCAGCAGCAGCAACAACGGAAGCAGCAGCACCACCAGTTGTAGCAGCAGCACCACCAGTTGTAGCAGCAGCACCACCAGTTGTAGCAGCAGCACCACCAGTTGTAGCAGCAGCAGCACCAGTTGTAGCAGCAGCAGGAGCAGTAGCAGCAGAAGGAGCAGTAGCAGCAGCCGCAGCAGCCGCAGCAGCCGCAGCAGCAGCCGCAGCAGCAGCCGCAGCAGCAGCAGCAGCAATAGTCGCTAGGTAGTGGCGTGTATAACTAACAGTATATCACATTATCCATATCGACCCTTGATCAAATAAACTTATAACTCATTATAATCAGATAGACAGCGAGTTAATCAGTGTATATGGGTCAATCACCTTAGCGGCTTCACTGACTAGGTTAGAGTGCGTGTCTCGAAATTCACGAATTCGGTACTGTAGCCTAGGACAATCAATGATCATATGCTTTTCTTGTGTAACACATTCATGAACAGGTAACAGGTAAGTAGCGGCCTAATGTTGTCGCGCTCGGTTAATTGAACTACTTGTATATCGCGCGGGCAACGGGGCTCAGGTAATTCACCTTTCCAGAGTATTCATCTATCATCTGATGTCATATGACGTCATAATCAACTAAGTGACGTGTATGATGACGTCATAATAATAACGTCATAAATGATTCTATTTGACCCGTCTTTATCTCTCAATAGTTTGACACCTTGTACGAATTGTATGTCTTTGCTATTTAATAACTTTGCTGTTGAATATTTTGAAACTACTTTGACTGGGCGCTGTTGCTGCCATAGGCAGCAACAGCAGCCAGTCAAATTAGTTTCAAAATATTCAACAGCTTATCTGTATGGTTTTCTGGAAATTGATAGTCAGGGAGTTCAGAGATCGATCGATCAACAACTTACCTGTATGTTTTTCTGGAAATTGATGGTCAGGGATTTCAGTGATCGATCGATCGATCGATCGATCTCAACACGAGAGCGTTGTGTGGGTGGAGCTTAGATAGAGATGGGCGGGGCATAGCTAAAACTGGAAATGTCTATTAGCATTACAGGCGCAGTGTGTTTTGCGTGAAGCAGTTGCTTCGCTGAGTTGCGGCGTCATAACCACTCTTGTGCCAATTTAACCCTATGAAAGTCAAAACGACTTCTGCGGTGGTCTTAACCCCTCTTGTGTCAACTTAACCCTTCACACCTAGTTCAAACAATCAAAATCAACTATGTAGTGGTCTTGAGGCATCTCCATTTGCAGGCCAAGAGAAGGGTGTTTATAAATATTTACCACTGGAATGACTGGATCGGTAACCGAGCCAGTCATTCCAGTGGAAAGTTTTCAAAAATACTCTTCTCTTGGCCTTCAAATGGACACTGGTTAAGCAAAAGCTTAGATTTTCTTTAACGTTACCTTTTTGATGGTCGTGCCGGCAAAAATTCCAGAGGTAAATTTACAAACAAGAACGCTGAAGCGTACAATGTCTCGCCTGTGAAGGCATGGATAGCGTTGATTAGCAAAGCACACATGGTATGGTTTGTAATACACATATTCAGTAATGCACCAACAAACAAGTGTAACCAATTGAAACTAGTAATGATGCAGATAGTGCTCTTGCATAGTATATAACTCTGCTGTAAAATTTTGTTGATATCTGGCGAACCATTGTTGAAAATGAGTGGTCCATAAAAAACTACAACAAAGCAAACATGAAAAAATTTCAAAGTACTAAACCGTGAAAAAATAGTAAAAGATTGTCCAAAATCTTAACAGAAATGATGTATATCATATCCCTGTATTGCATAGTACACTTCTGTAAAGTTTCAGTGAAATCGGAATGACCATAGTTCAGTTACATGGTCCATAGACAACCTTAACACACACAAAATTCCAAAGTCCAAAACTGTGAAAAACCAGGAGAAATTTCCCAAAATTAAATTGGTAATGATGCGGATTTCCCCCCATGCATAGCATATAACGTTGCAGTAAAGTTTTGTTGATATCAGTTGTTGAAAAAAATGGTTCATAAAAAACCTTAATCAGAAAAACATGAAAAAAGTTTGAAGTCCAAAACCATGAAAAGGTCATTATAATTCCGCAAAATGAAATTTATTGTTATGGAGATCACATCCCTGTATAGTATAGATCACTTCTCTAAAGTTTCATTGAAATCGGATGAGCCAGTGTTGAAAAATAAGTTGATTTAAAAACCTTAACCAGAAGTGCACTGGCAAAATACATGATGATAGTATCCAAATCCAAAACCATGAAAAAAATAGCTAAAATGCCCCAAAATTAAATCTATTGTTTGTAGATCGCATCCCTGTATAGTATAAATCACTTCTCTAAAGTTTCATTGAGATCGGATGAGCCAGTGTTTAAGAATAAGTTGATTAAAAAACCTTAACCAAAACTGCACAAAATTTTAATGACCGACGCCGCCACCGCCGTCGCCGACGCTGCCGGAATTAGTGATCTGAATTAGTGAAAACTTTAGCGTGCTTAAATCTACGAATTGTATTGTATGGTATTATTCATCTCATAGGTAATATGTTATATATTGGTGAAGACTGTATAAATAATATGCCCAAGCCATGTTTAAGCTGTGTAAGTCCATCTTTACAAAAGTTATTATGCTGTTGAAGGGTTTGTGAATATAACGCTAAAGAGAATTTCACTGTATTAGTTATAAGATTAGGAATCTAGATAATTGTATAGCATACTAAATTAATTGCCAATATGTATAACGTAAAAATGTACACTCAAGGGCCTATGGCTTATTGTGAAATAAATCAATCAAATATGTTTCGCTTTCCTCTTCGCAGGCGAGACAAAAATAGTTTTCTCAAATTAAAATTACCTTAAAAATGTTGACAATTAAAACAATTAATTGCTATAAGTAGTATTTTGAGCGCTTTGAGGTGCTGTTAACGAAAGTGGTGTTAATGAATGGCAAGCCAAGAGAAGACGATTTACCGTACCTGTTATTCCTGTGGTAAATTGTCAGAAATAGTCTTCTTTTAGGTTGCAAATTGACACTGATTAAGGAAAATTTTGAATTTTCTCGCCCTTTTAATTTCCAAGTCTACTAAAGCAGCCGCCGCGGTGGTATTTGGACACATCCATTTGCAGAAAAACAGAATACTATTTATTTTTTGTAAATTCGAGCGTTATATTTACGGCGAATATAACAGTTATCGACCACTCAGTCAACTGATGAATCCAGTTTCCTAATCACTTATATGACGTCATAATCAACTACGTCACACATAGGATAACGTCATAATCAACTACGTCATGAATGACGCGATTAAGTTTGTCTTAAACGCCTATTAGTCCGTCACCTTGTACGAATTGTATGTCTTTATTATTTAATAAACATGCTGTTGAATATTTTTAACTAATTTGACTGGCCGATGTTGCCGCCATAGGTAGCAACAGCAACCAGTCAAGTTAGTTTCCAAATATTCAACAGCCTACTTGTACAGTTTTATGAAAATTGAGATTTGGAGAGTACAAGGATCGATTGATCCCAACACGGGAAACGCGTGTGTGGAGCTTAGCTAAAACTGGATCCCTCCACTGACTGAATGTTTGCATGCGTACTGGCCATGCTTTAGACGCTTTAGGTCTAAAACTATTCAGAAGACATGCTTCATGTGGAAGAAGGAGCTTATTATCAGTCACCTATCGGCGTTTGGAATATAAATTGCTTTCTAAAAAAATATGATTTATTTCAGTAATCGGGCATGTAATTCATAGTCTAGCTAAGTGCTGGTTCAGTAATCAACCACCATGTGCAATTATTGAATTCGGACAATCTGACGTCGGCCATGATATATGAGCTGCGGACAGGCAGGCAAGCATGCATGCAGGCAGACATACGTACAGACAGACAGACAGACAGATAGACACAGCAGCGGATTAAGGTTGTGCGAGGCCCTAGGCACAAGACCATGCGGGGGGGGGGGGGGGTCAGGATTTTTTTTTAAATCTAGACGCTCTGTGGTGCAATCTGACGTATATTTGGCATCATTTTAGTTAATTATACGCTTTATAGCAGACAAAATGGAGCTTTTAACACATTGACTGCCAAGTTTTTTGCAGACATTTCCCATACGCCATATCTCCCACCATGTTAAATATTTTTAAAACAATTTGGCTGAAAGTTGCTGGTTCCCGAGCCACCACAGCTTTCAGTCAAATTATTTCCAAAATATTCAATAGAATATGTAATGTTTCGTACATAATAATTAATTTCGGGTTTCATTGATTATTCGGCGAAATGTTGAAAATTATACGTTTTACCCAAACGGACATTGTTTGGGTATATTAAGGTATATATTATTGACCCGATAGATGCAAGAGTGTAATATACAATTTACAATTTGTTAAAAATATTCATATAGCCAACCGTGACAACGTAGCTTTAATTTAGTCAGTAACATTGTAACAATGTTTCCTCCTACCTTGCCTTTCTTTTAATTTTACGAAAAAAACTCGGCTGTCCACAGTATGACTATGAGAATCAATGAATGACTTAATGTAGGCCTACTGATTACCGATCAAAAACCGTTTAACAGTGCTTCCGACCGCTTCCGCTGACTCACTGAGGCAACAAATGTTACTTTCCACGTGTGTGTCACGCCATCACGTGATCATCGCGTTTGTTTAGTCTACTCGGGTAACTCGGCTCGGCCACTCAAGCATTGTTACAATCGATATTTAAACAATAAAACGAGACTATAAACAGAATAACATAGGTCACTAATCTATTTTGGAGATATTGACCGAGTAGAGTGTCTCTTCGTTGCGTTATAGCTTGCCTAAAGAAAAATAAAACGGAAAAAAGTGCGAAGCCCCCTTCAAGTGCGAGGCCCTAGGCTACTACCTCGTTAGCCTCGTGGATAATCCGCCCCTGGATAGACAGACAGACAGACAGACAGACACATGCCATGATATTTCTACCAAGCTGGCCACTGGTGATTATGAGTCTTTATTGTGAATGCGGCTATTGTTCTCCTTGGTTACGTAAAGACAAGAACAGTCACGCTTAACCGCACATCGATTCTGCTGTATCATGTATGAATATGGATCACGCTGTATAATGTTGAATGGGCGGATTTTGTAATAAATTATAATTCTGCACATTTTTATATATCCATATGAATAATTTATATGCTTTGACTTGTACACCCGTCACAGTGACGTAGACCATCGTGCTCTAAAATGTAATATGTTTCAGCTACTTCGTTTTCAAAATTCTTCATCTCATAGGGGCCTATATCTTTTTCATTGTAGACTACGTAAAAGCAATACCTGTCTATGGCGATTAAGATGCCGGTAATGCTGTGGTCATACACGAGCATACCTTATGTTGGTGACCGACTGAACGTCATTTGAAATCAACATTACACTGCTTTATTGCTGTCAAATACACTGACCTGCTAATTGGGCGAAACATAGCCCGTAATTTTACCACTGATACCATAGTTGATGACTTAGTGATGATGAATAATTCGTATTATAACCACGTTGATGGTGACATGGTGGACGACATGGGGTGTGTCATATTCCACGGAACTCTGGTTCATTCGACCGAGGAGGAGCCTCTACTCATTCTGGAAGATCATATCCTAGGAATCCGGGATCAAAAGGTACCGCGTGCAAGTCCCAGCCTGCTCTGACCCCGAACCGGGTCTATGAGAAAGATTTAGGCCGTTTTCTCACTAGAGACTTAATCAGGAATAACGCCGTACTGAAGTATGTCGTTATTCCCGATTAAGTCTCTCGTGAGAACACGGCCTTAGATAGACTGACGGGTCGGACTAGGTTTGTAAGCATATCCAAATATTTGTCATCGGGATGGTTCAGGGTAAGAGCAGCCTCGGACTGCGTGGGTTCACGTGAGAGTCCTGTAGCGCGTGCGCCGCCCTGATAAGGAAGCTTACAGGGCCGATGCTAGTAGTTATGCCGAGAGGTAGGCGCCCACCTTGATTGGTCGAAGGCTTTGTGACGTCACACAGCTTTCCCACGCCCGCTTCCATATATGGGCATGGGCGGAATCTCATTTAAATATGCTAATGGTGTGACGTCACAAAGCTCTCGGCCAATCAAAGATGGGCGCCTACCGCTCAGCGTTGATTAGTATTTTGGGGTAGGGGCAGCCCTGATGTATCTAATCCCACCCCTCCCGCCCATATACCTTCCACCATAAAAAATTGATGGGTTTTGGTAACTACAGCTTACCGACATTCTGGGTAGAGTTTCACTTCGTAAAATCCAATCGATGGCAGAAAAGAATAACTGAAAGATGAAAACATGAAATAGAATGTAACATGATATGATTAAGACTTTATTCATTAAAAGATGAATAGTGAAATTCTGTGAAGTAGAATCATAGTTGAAGAGATATTCAGTAGTGAACTACTATAGCTCTAAACCATGAAGTGTTCACTCCGGGTTCTGATGCTCAAGTGATTTGAAAAAGTAAAGTCCTCCTTATATACTAGGCTGAGCTGTCAATAAAGAATCATGCTTGAATTTGATTGGACGAGCGGTAAGCACCCCTAATAATTGACTACGGCGAAATGACCTACATTCATGCTTGAATTTGATTGGATGAGCGGTAGGCGCCACTAATGATTGGCTGAGGGGAAATAAGCAGGGGAAAGTATGATTAATGATCTGTTGTAGATGCACTAAGAAACCTTAGCTGTACTTAAAAGTATACTCGCACTCATGAGTACAGAAATGAGAGGGAAAGCTATGGATTGGCTAAGGGGAAATGAGCAGGAAACTATGATTAATGATCTAGTGTAGATGTGGTAAGAAAGTTCAGTTCTTAAAACTTCACTTACACTCATGAGTACAGAAATGAGCAGGGAAACCCTGATCAATGCACTATTAACAAAATTATGACTCAGAGACTTCTACTTTAAAAGTGTTCTTTTACTTAAATTATTGTATTTTGAAAATACTTTGCTCACAAAGAGCGTGTTGCGTATCATCCGCTCACAGAGAGTGCGTTGCATATCAAGCTCATTGAGAGCACGTTGGATGTTCATGCTTAGTGTCTGATCATCATGTATTAACTCTCTGGATGTTAAGTTCTTGCAGATATTATACTCCATGGGTTATATCGCTGAACTGTCTGAATATTTTGGGATAGGGGCAGCCCTGATGTATCTATTCCCACCCCTCCCGCCCATATACCTTACACCATAAAAAAATGATGTTTTTTGGTAACTAAAGTTTACTGACATTCTGGGTAAATTTCCCATTCGCAAAATCCAATCGATGGCTGAAAAAAATAACTGAAAGATGAATACATGAAATAGAATGTAACATCATATGATTACGACTTTATTCATTAAAAGATGTATAGTGAAATTCTGTGAAGTAGAATCCTGGTTGAAGAGATATTCAGTAGTGAACTGGTATAGCTCTAAACCACTAAGTGTTCACTCTGAGTTCTGATGAGCAAGTGATTTGAAAAAGCAAAGTCTTGCTTATATACAAGGCTTAACTTTCAATCAAAAATCATGCTTGAATTTGATTGGATGAGCGGTAAGCGCCCCTAACGATTGGCTAAGGAGAAATGACCTAAATTCATGCTTGAATTTGATTCGATGAGTGGGAGGCGCCTCTAACAATTGGCTAAGGAGAAATGAGGGGGAAAACTATGATTAATGATCTGGTGTAGATGCACTAAGAAACTTCAGTTGTACTTAAAAGTACACTCGCACTCATGAGTACAGAAATGAGTGGGAACGCTATGGATAGGCTGAGGAGCAATTGGTGGGAAGGCTATGGATTGGTTAAGGAGAAATGAGCGGGAAGGCTATGGATTGGCTAAGGGGAATTGAGCGGGAGAGCTATGATTAATGACCTAGAATCATGTTTGAATTTGATTGGATGGGCGGTAAGCGCCCATGACGATTGGCTAAGGAGAAATAAGTGGGAAAACTATGATTAATGATGTGGTGTAGATGCACTAAGAAACCCCAGTTGTACTTAAAAGTACACCCGCACTCTGAGTACAGAAATGAGTGGGAAGGCTATGGATTGACTAAGGAGAAATGAGCAGGAGAGCTATGGGTTGGTTAAGGAAAAGAGCGGGAAAACTATGATTAATGATCTGGTGTAGATGTACTAAGAAACCCCAGTTCTTCTTAAAACTTCACTTACAGTCATGAGCACAGAAATGAGCAGGGAAAGCCTGATCAGTGAGCTATTAAGAAAACTATGACTCGACCACTTCTATTTTAAAAGTGTTCTTTTACTTAAATTATTGTATTTTGAAAATACCTTGCTCACAGAGAGCGCATTGCATATCATGTGCTCACAGAGATCATGCTGTGTATCACGTGCTCATAGAGAGCATGTTCTGTATCACTCGCTCATAGAGAGCGCATTCCGTATCATTCGCTCACAGAGAACGGGTTGCGTATTATCCGCTCACAGAGAACACGCTGCGTATCATCTGCTCAGTGAGAGCATGTTGGATGTTCATGCTTACTGTCTGATCATCATGTATTAACTCTCTGGATGTTAAGTTCTTGTGGCTATTATATTTCATGGGTTATATCGCTGAACTGTCTGAATATTCTGAAAGCGATTTGACTGAAAATTATTCCTAGTTAAGCCATCATTGACTTTCAGTCAAATTATTTTCAGAATATTTGGCTAGGTTACAAGTGTTTACTCATTGAAATTATTAGCCGATGGTTCGCACTCGTGAGAGTCAGCCTTCACGATATAATGCTGTATACTGCAAGAGAAATACTGTCTAATATATATAGCTGCATTCATCCAAACCTTTTCAACTCAAACTCTTACAGATAGAATATTATTAACCGCACAGCGTATGTATTATCCAGGATCCCTCTGCTCTGATGTAAAATATGATACCTTTCACCACTTCACTGCGCTTAAGACGTGTACATGTCATTCGTTATAATTAGATCTACGGTTTTGGTGCGTGCTTTGGATTTGGTGCGTGTGTACATTCAAGCGGTAAAGGATTTGGCGCGCGCACATTTAAGCTATAAACACATTAGTCTGAAATGAAATATTAATTTCTCTATGTTAGAGGGATGTTCCTATTACCACATATCTGAGAGGAGCTTAACTGAGAATTCTTATTACCTTCTTCCATATTAACTCTCAGTCAAATTATTTTCAAAAGATTATACAAGTTTCATTCTTTACATACTATTTTGTGGAAATTATCATCTATATTGGGAGAGTTTGGAAGCGTTATCTCCAATGATAGATCTCACTGTAAATGATGGAGCAATATCTTTTAATCTGAACCAAAAACTAGCAAATATCACAACTCCTGGCTTCATAAGAATGGAACAGGTCATCAAAGATAAGAAAAATCATGTCAAGGCTGACAGAAACTTCGATCATGCCATGTTTCAGAAAATTCTGGTTGGACTTTTGGCTGTTGATAATCCTCCTCTTGTTGTAAGTAAGTAAATAGAAATAATATACTATTCATTACAATTAATTAATTAATTATTTAATTAATTAATTAATTAATTAATTAATTAATTAATTAATTATTTAATTAATTAATTAATTAATTAATTAATTAATTAATTAATTAATTAATTAATCAATCAATCAATCAATCATACAATTAATTAATTAATTAATTTATCATTGAATTTTCAAAATTCACTATTTCGATAACTGAATCAGCTAATTTAACATTGAATTTTCAAAATTTGGTATTGTAATAACTTATTATGGTAATACAATAATGAGTTTTCTAAATTCGCTATTGAAATGACTGTAGTGTTTAATACATATTTTTTTAAAAGAAAGATAATGTATCACTCATATTCTGCTAGGATTTCTTTTTTTTATTATCAAGAATACATTTACTTAATCATTGTTTTTCAGACACCTTTGGATCTCCATATTCCGACTCTTGATAGGAAGCAATCTCATGCGGGAAATGAATTACTACCACTCTCGCTACCTCTCTCAACTGACGAATTACCCCCACTTTCACTACCTTCCTCAGCAGTCAAATTTCCATCATTCTCACGACCCCTCTCATTCGGATCAGGATTGGCGGATAATAATGGAATGGAATCTACATTCAATTGATCTATGCAATCTACTTCCTCACAGTGTGTCTTTTCGTCTACTTACCCTCCCATGGATTACGATTTAGATGGGTTGCGTAGTGGAAATATTTATTAATTTATGGAATGTGGTGATTCGTTATCTCCCCAGTGTGATTCAATGGACATCTTCCATGATTCAGCAGATTCAGTAGGGAGTAGAAAGCCTTTTTCAAAAGCAGATTACATGGCTTTAGAATGGCTGTTACTGGATGAGTTACTCTTTTTCAATTCACCCGTTAATAGGATTGTTATGAAGATGAAAAATAATGATGAAAACATGTATTTAGAAGTGAATGCCAGATCAGAAGAAACTAGTAATCAATTAGGGGGTGGGGTTCAAGTTAATAATAATGATAATGCTAATGATAATGCTAGTGATAATGTTAATGATAATGTTAATGATAATGATGATAACAATGTCTTACCTGAATTAGGTGATAGTGATTTCAAAATAAATTTACGTGGATCACTCTACTCACGTAAATTTAAAACTACGAAATCTGAATATGAAGTTAGAATCTCTCAGAACCTCAGAGTGCATGATTTAATTGATATTGACGTACATTTGGAATCAATTTTCAATCAAATTAAAAATTTCAGTGAAAGCCCAACCCCATGATTATATTAGAATCACAATGGAACACCCGGCTTTGAATGTACCCATTTTTTTTAGAATTCAGTAAAGTTAATGACATATCTGGCGGGCGTATCTTGGAAGAACTTTCAAGGGTGGTACAGAGTAACACCAGTGTGAGGTTAGATGAAAATTTCATATTTAATTTTTTACATGTTGTTCTACCGTTGAATTAGGTCACAACAAGTTTCAGTCAAAATGTTTTCAAAATTATCTAATAGTTAGAGTATTCTGGACACTTAAAACTTGTCTAGAAAAAACTCTCCATGCATACAGCATTAACAGGGTTAATTAATGAGGGTTTTCACTTAAACGTGCTACTGTTTCACTTCTTGTGATGTAAGATTTTTAAAACATCTCGTTCTCATTATGATATCCTAACTTACTTTTCTTAACTATGATGTAATTCAATGTAATCATCCACAACGTTCGAAACTGTATATACCGCACCGAATTAATAAAACGAATTTCACTTTGCTTACAGAGTAAGAATATTAATATGAAAATGTAAATTTTTCGTTCGCTTTTTTCTCACCAACCCCTTACTTCAAGCGGAAACATATGTATTTCACTTCCCGTTTAAGGTTCAACACCCTTTTCCAGCTAAAGAGTCTTTGATAATTTAAAGTTTATTAAAGTTTAGGTGAAAATCTCTATTAGGAGAGAGAATTTTCTAGTGTGATAATTGTGATTTTCAACATTTCGGCTTTAATAAACTTCATTATTGCAATGGATCTGCTAATTGTAGTATTATAGAAAGCCAGTAGTATGAGGGTTATATCAGTTACTCTGGCTTTTTTTCTCTATCATCTATTACTCCCATCACTCCCCACTCAACTGGACCGTTTTGCTACAGGTCAATCAGACAATTATTTCAATGGGCAATAACTCTGGACCTGTTGAATGTTTTGAAAACAATTTGATTGAAAGTTGTTGCTGGCTTAGCCGTCAACAACTATCAGTCAAATTATTTTCAAAGTATTCAACGTGTCCAGAGATTTTAAAAATCTTACATCACAAGAAGTGAAACAGTAGCACGTTTAAGTGAAAACCCTCATTAATTAACCCTGTTCATGCTGTATGCATGGAGAGTTTTTTCTAGACACGTTTTAAGTGTCTAGAATACTCTAACTATTAGATAAGTATGTATATCTTTAATATGTTTTTAAATGAAATGCCTCTCGAATGGTGTATAATATAAAATAATCAGATTCACCACACTTTGTCGAGAATATGTCCTGTACAATCTCGTCATTATATAAACAATTATTATGTACAGTGGCTGTTACAAGTTCTCTCCAAGATGGTCGCCCGAATGAGTCGAAGAATTCATTTGTAACTTTTCATGATCTCTTCCGTAAGAGCATGACAACTCAATGCTCACCAGAGTGTGAATGTTTTTCTGTATTAATGATTAAGAAACCAGGTTTTTAAACTCTTCGGAATTCTGTCCTTAGCATAAACTCCACAGAACATTGTTTTGCAGCTTTGTCTTTAGCTAGTAGAAAACGTAAATCCGATGTGTACAGCGTATCTCTTCAATTAATAATCAATTGTTGCATTTCTTGCATAATCTATTTCAATCAGATTACCATATTCAGCATTTAAAATTACATTCATAGTCTCAGGTAATGCTGTTTTAAAGTTGAACTCTAGACGTAGATTCCCTTGCTGTGTTGGATATGTATGGTCTCCAGCAGTTAAGTCAGTTGTGAAGTCTTGACCGAAGAAACAATAGCCCTTCGCGTATTCTGCAATATTAATTGGTGGGCCAGTATCACTGAATAATGATCCAGTGCCATCAAATAATGTTAGGTATGATCTTATAAAATTTCCTGCGCTGATGTCGGGGGTTAATGCCTCTGATGAAACTTGATTACCATTTAAACAACTAGGAAATTATGAAATGTTATTATGATTGAAGGCATATTTTGTATTTAAATAATCTCCATTATAGACAGCATTACTAATGATTCCAACAACACTACAACCCTTTTAATTGGATATTTTGCTGGTGTCTTCAATAATGCTTTGGTATGCGTGGTTAGCAACTCAGGTGTTGGTCTCACTTTTCTAACACAGAATGTGGCGTCATCAATCACCACTTTAAACTCCTTATCCCCAGCTTTCATGAGAACAAACTCATCACTACTTCTTTGTAGTCTGAGTCTTTTCGAGACCCCATTAGATATATAACGACCTTGCATCAATATTTCAGAGTGTATCCTCCCTGCTAATTCAATTGTTTTATTATTAGCACATCGTTCTTTCCGCTCAGTAAAACCGACATTTGCTTCTGTCAGAGAATCATGCTGACCTGCCATATCTTTTGCCCATAAAGCTACAGATAATTGAGAATATAATGCATCAGACGAGTATGAGAAAATCATCTGAATAAAAGCTCTGTATGGATAGGTATCATGTGCATCCGATATATGCTGCCCATTTAAAAAGACATCTACTTGTGAAAATAATGAATGAAGTGGTAAATTCACAGGGGCAACCTGATCCCCCTCAGCAACATCACAATCACGCCCTTTCTCAACTTTCCGTACTCTAACTTTTACAGTAAGGTAACTCTGAGATAAATATAAATAATCTTGTCCATTCTCTGAGATAAAAAAACTAATGGGGCTGAGTTGGAGTTTGAAATGGTATTCACTGGCTGGTAAATCTGCGATGAACCCTCTTCCATGGTAGCTAAAACAGGTTTAACAGTAAACAAGTCGAGTTCTGATTGTGTGCAAAGACAAGCTCTAGAATCCATTATGAGAAAATATCCACTGTCCCTGTTACTGTATTCCTTCTGACTCTTTTAGCACGTCCGTGTTTATTCAATCTTTTCAGCGGTTTGATGCTCTGTCTTCGAGACTTTGTCTTTTTAACTGCTCTTCCGACACCTAGTCGATTGTGCAACCCTGTAATTGTTTCAGGAACTAAGGCTTTTCCAGCTGATAATGCTCTTGACTTAGCAGAAGATTTAAAATCTTTTCCTGCTGATACGTCACTGGCTAAACCAACACCTGCCGATAATGCCTGTTTACCTATGCTTCTTCCCACCTTTCCTAACAGTGGTATAGCGGAGAGCATTAAACTCCCAAAAATGTTACCTAACCCATGACCTCTTTGATGATGACCACCCATGAGAACAGGTATCCCTCGTCTGGCCTGGGTTACATAATAGTTGCGTAACGCCATTTTATCAGGTTTAGAGACGGGCCTCATTCTATCTGCTGTTTTCTGATGTTATCGATTCAACGGTTAAAGTAAAACTAACTTTTAATTTTTCTAAAATGAAGTTTTATGACTGATTTACCACTCTTAAATGGAATAAGTTTCCCATATGAATTGGCTAGCTTAATTTTAATAGTGTCGATTGATGTTTTGGCAACAGGAAGATAATGTACGTTTACAAACTTGTGCTCTATTAAAGCGGATTTCTTCACTAGTGGTAAGACCCATAATAGGGGTGCTATGGTATCACCAATAATGTTTGGTTGAACGATGTCAGAATAAACAAAAAAGTAATGCACTAGGAGTTGATTCCCCAGAATAACTAAAAAACGCCCGCCATTTTGTACCATTCATCGTTTTTTACTTGAATCCACACAGCTGAGCTAATTGGGGATCAAACTTAACTGAATATCCAGGTGCAATCATTAAAGAAATTCTAAAACCTTTATCTTCATTATACATGAACTGAATGTTTTCAACAAATTCAGTAAGCTGTACTTTCACGTCACACTTAAGTTGATTAACGAGTTCTTTAATTGTGTAAAACACTTTTCGCACTGTGGGAAATCTCCCTTTTTTGTGAGCTGGTGAAGTAAATTTCACATGAGCATCCTTTTCAAGGGTTAACCATGATCTTGGGTACTGAATTCCAACTAATCCCACCTCCCATGAACCGGATAAATCCAAGTTCATAGGAAGTTATGTAGTAAACCTGGCAACTGAGTTGGCAGGAAAGTAATTCATAGATGAATTACTTGGTAGTGTAATATAGAAATGGTTATTCTCCATTTTTTTTTCAAACGGGTGTTGTAGCTGCTGTAGCTGAAACTCTTTTAATGGCTTTGATAGTAAGTGCAGGTAAAATATATCCCAGACACCCTGAACATAGTGAGATCCAAATTCCTTTATCCTCATTATGTAAACTGAGGTTTAATATACACCTGTGCAAAAGTTAAGCACCACCCTATTTTTACGCACATGCGAGGGTATATTCATGTGCTATGAAGAAAGCAATAGCATAAACATTTATGTACCCATCCATCTTAGTGCAAGAGGTAATAATGCAACTAGAGGAATGCTGATTATGATGGTGGGGAAACACTGTATGTTTTTGTTTGAACTTGAAAACGAGGCCTGAATATGGTTACGTTGACACAACTGACAACTATTGCCCTACAGTTGACACACGTGGCTAGATTGCCATTAATGGTGTCTGAAAACGAAGTTTAACATCTGTGCACGAGTTTGAGACTGTCATTATTAATACCGGGTATATCCACCTTGTGCCTGGATGACGGCCTGGACACGACGTCTCATGCTGGTCACCAACCGACTGATACGCCATTGTGGTATTCGTTGCCATTCAAGATGGAGTGCGTCTGTTAATTCCTGTAGGTTCTGCACAGGAGGATCCCTCCTTCTCACCATGTTTCCAAGAATGTCCCAGATATGCTCAATAGGGTTCATGTCAGGGCTCCTTGCTGGCCATGGTAGGGTTTCGATGGCATTCTGGCGGAGGTATTCATGCACAGCTCTAGCACGATGTGGTCGGGCGTTGTCATCCATGAATATAGGGTGGGTTCCAGGTGCATGATTTACAAAATGAGGGACCACAACTCTATCCAGTATGGAATCTTGATATCTTTGTCCATTTAGTGTTCCAGGTACAGTCAACAGATCCAGCTTACAATCAAATGAGATGCACCCCCATATCATAACGGAACCTCCACCAAATGGAACTTCTTCCATGATGTTACGTTGGTCGTACGCCGTGCGTCTGGACCTCCATACACGAGTTCGACCATCTGTGTCATGAAGCAGGAACCGACTTTCATCGGACCAGTGTACCCATCTCCAGGATCTCATGTTCCAGTGTCTTCTTTCGTGGCACCACCTCAGACGCTCCTCTTTGTGGTGTGCAGTGAGGAGAGGACGTCTGACAGGTCTCCTAGCTTTCATGCCAGCAGCATACAGTCTCCTTTTGATGGTAGACATTGACACTCTATTGCGCGTTTCCCATTGCTGGCTGAGCACTCTGCTGTTGGTGAATGGAGATCTCCTAACAAGGCGTACTAGGGCTCGATCATCACGGGCAGTAGTCTTCTTCGGTCTTCCAGATCTAGGCCTGTCCTTCACCTCGTTAGTTTGCCCATGTTTTGCAATCAAACGACTGATTACAGTATGGTTAATGTTCAGCTGTCTGCCAATTTCTCTGCATGACATACCAGTGGTATGCATGCCTATGATTTGCCATTTCACACGATCACTTAACCTTCGTCTTGCCATAGCGGTTCACAATCAAGAGCTAATTCTCTCTGTACAAATAAACCACGGTCATGAACACAAAATTCTTAATCTTGTCGCCTAAATCTGTATGTAATGTTCTACACCTCAAACTGGACTTTTACATAACTGAACACGTGTGCTGTTTCCCGCCACGCACGGACATCAAGCGGCGTGAAGTCATGCATGCATGTGCATTTCGTACTTGGAATTATGTCAGCTAACGCGGGGACAAAAAGTATGGCAGCCTAGTTGTACCATCATGTTTCTACGTTCTATTGTTTTTGCTGGTGCTTAACTTTTGCACTGGTGTATATACACGGAATGATAACAATGTAAATTAGCCCCACCTGTGCTATATACATAATCTCTTCCCTTGGTACTTTCTCACCACATATATTCCAGAGTTTAGTGCCTCTTACAGACTGATTCTCATCCATTTTTTTAACTTTGTATTCTGAAATTCAGTCACCCATCAGTTAAACTTCTTAGGGAATCCCAACCATTTGACAAAATATTGTTTCTTCCCTTTCTCTCGTTTAGTCATAAAAAAATTTCTATCATGTATAGAGGGTTCTCACGATTTTCACTTTTAACCTTTTGATGTTCTTCAGAGTAAAACGTACCGATTATCGGATCATTATCATAGTTTATAACTATTAGCCCTTAAAGGTTCTTTCTCTTTTATATAGAAAATTTCCTCAGACCAAGCTGGTTGAAAGCCTTTTTTAAAAGGTGTTTTTAATTCTGAAATTCTAACTTTCTCTCCTGCTTTAAAGACTCTTATTTTCCTCTTATTCTTTGACTTATTTACTCCGAATAAATTTCGCCATATCTGAAACTGAGCTCGTCTTGTGGCATTAATAGGTTTCATTTTTATACTGCTGTGATATGATTCATTGTAACCTTTAACTATATCAGGTAAAGCATTAATATAACATAAACTTCCTTTATATGTGATATACCTCCAGATCTTATTTTTTAATGTTCTCTCTAGCCCATCCACTACTGCTGCATGAGTCTCATTCTGAGAGGTATAGAAGTGAATTCCATTTTCTTTTATATATGATTTAAGACCGGAGTTTACAAATTCCCCACCTTTATCTGTTTGTACTGATCTCGGGCGTCTTTTGGTTGAAATAAATAGTGATTTACCTCCATTGATAATAGAATTCCCTGTTTTCGAAGTTAAAGGTATAACCCATAGAAATTTTGAAAAAACATCAATGACAAAAAGCAAGTATCTCGTATTGTCATTTTCTTTACTGGGTGAAACCATGTTACTGAGATCCATTTGCCAGAGCTGATCAACGACTGATACTTTAATTCTGTCACATTCAAATCTCACTCTCCTTGCTTTGTGTAGAGTGTATGCTCTCTGACTGGATAACCATTCTTGAATTTGGCCACGTGAAATCGTCCCTTTAAAAGACTTGAATATCTTTTCAAGACCACCAAAACTAGCTGAATGTTTTGTGTTATAATATCTCTTAGAAAGTTTTCTTGATATATTTCTATCCAGCATTGTAGACCTAGTTAGAGACTTAACCATAATAGAGGCTTTCTAGGGGATTGCTTTGATTTCACTTGTCTTGTATGTGGTTCGGGTGAGGGACTTGCTGGCTTTCTATGAGAAGGTTTTTCTCGAGCTCGACTTATATGTTCAATGTTCTGGTCTAGAATATCATTCCAACTTGCTACATTCCCAATCACCTGATGTGGTACATTTACAGATCATAAAAAATCATTAAATACCCTATTCACTCGATCATCAGAACATCTTGATGAATGTTTACCCAGTTGATATCCTGGGTTTGACACGCGTGCTATGACATCGACTAAGTTGCTACCTGGGAAAACTTCCCCATTAATTGAGACTTGGTTATTCTTATCAACTTGAATCCCACCAGTTTTCTGAAGGAATTTAAGTAATCGCTCCCCTTTATCACATGATCTTCTAGATAATAGACATGAAGACTCTAGAATAACCTCATCTGAGATTCCTGTTTTCACACTGTCACCAGTATCTCCACCTGATAACCTGTTGTAATTTGGAGTGGATTAATTAACTGATACTGGCTGATTTCCCATAGCAACCCCTAACTGTTCATAGAACATTCTAATTTTCTGAAGTGCTTCTGAGTAAGGATCGGCTTTCGATGATGCTTGGATGTCATTTCTAGCTAAGATTCTTCTAATTTCATCATCTAAACCTACAGCTTTACGTATATATGGATTGGTATTCATTAGGTTTATTTTCGACTCTGTATGTAAACTGTCAAGTAGTTCATATTGAACGACTGCCATCTTCTGTACTGACTCCATGGTTTAACGCAGTCCAAAGATTTTTCCGATTGTCAAAAGAAATGCACCTAAAAGACTTCCCAGGAATCCACCTTTTTGTAAAATGCTGCGTCTCTTTTGAAGACCTAGTCTTTTATTACTTAAACGACGTAACTCCAACTTGTATTTTGCTAATTTTTTATGGCTTTTGCTGGAGAGTTTAATGTTACCATGTAGCACGTTCAGACAACACTCACAAATAGTTTTAATTAACACTTTATCAGCGTTTCTTATCATTATTCTCCTAACAGATGGAGATGACTTCACCATTTTTTGTAAAATCGCCTTGTATTTCATCATATTCTTTATACCCATTCTTCTTCTTCTTCTTCTTCTTCTTCTTCTTCTTCTGTCTATAAATAATACAAGTTTCGTGTGGTAGAATCTTGCTTCTTAATCTTAGAGTATCTGGGTGTGTTCTGTTTCAAGTCTATAAGTAGAAATGAGAAGGGCTGTTCAGTTGCGTCCTTATAAACTTCTTGTAAAAAATTACCATTTCCTGGAAACATCTGTCTAGCAAGAACACTTATACTTGATATGTTGCATGTGTTCTTAAAGAGTATGAGATAGTGACAGTTAATCGAGATATCCCTATGTTCTCGACCTTTATGGAATAGATTTTGGATGATATGAATAACACCACAGTTTTGATGGTGGGAATGCTTAGTAAAAAGTTTTGCAAATCGTTCATCAACACTTTCCATTAAATCATCAATAACAATAAGTGTAGGAGTTACTCGATCAAGGTCGAAGTTAAAACCTTGAAATTCAACATCATTTTGAAGTGACATGTAACTGTCCTGCCAAGCTCCATAACACCAAATTACCCAGGTAGGACAGGGATAGAATAGTAGATGTTTTTTATTGATCAGTTGTTTAACCAGCTCTGTCTTCCCTGACTGAGTTGGACCAGCAAGTATCATATTTGCAGGATGAGTAAATTGGATCATTATTCATTCCCTCCACTACCTCTCTTCTTCTTCCTTGAAATTCTTTCTTATAATAAATAATCATAAAGACAATTGTTGGATATATACCTGTTTTAATATTCAAAATCAGTAATATATAATCAGTAATATTCAAAATCAGTAATATATAATCAGTAATATAACAAAAAAGGAGCCAATTAGCAATGCGAAATGAAAATAATAATCAGTGTAATAATTAATAGAATAATTAATAGAATAATTAATATAATAATCAAGATGGTGAAATTATAAGGTACTCCCACGAATTTTATATGTCTCTTCGATAACTTCACTCAACCAATCAGTCTTACAACATTTAAAGAGTTCATCTTTCTGTCTAAACAAGTCTGGATTTGAAATAAAATGTGCTGAAAATACATCCAATATAAATTTTCTATTGCTAAATCACTATACACCTGAATGAAATCGATTGGTCTGAAGTTATAGGGTATCCCACAACATATATGTTCATGCTGACTCGCTCTGTCATATGTACAGCCATAACAGTTCTTACGAATCTGGACCGACATCTCGTCAGAAAGAATACTTGCAAAGGATCGTACAATAATCTCCTTCTCCTCTTTGTCAGGGCAATAATGCCAGAACACATTACCCTCACCGTTTTCGAAAAGAGCACTCCCCTTACATAAAGGGCACTTGATATCTAAATCCGTATTTAATGGGTTTGGGTTGTTCATCTCCCACACTATTCACTGAATTACAGTCTGGTATAATGGAATCAGACTGTTGTACGCTACCATTCTCAGTAAATGGCGTATTAACTCCATCAGGCATATTACTTACACTGTCACAATCCATAGGAAGTATTGTATCATGAATCATTATTTCTTCCTGTATTTGCTCACCAGCGTCATCAGGCTCGCCAGCCTCATCAGGCTCATTAAGATCCATGGGCATTCTAATTCCTAAAACGATATTCAAAAACTTGCGTGAAAATGTATGCTCAAAGGCCTTATTTAATTGAGTACTCCGCTTAAGAAATCATCATTTTTTTAATTGCATAGGCTTTATATTACGGTTGTGTGGAAATTAGTACTCTAAGAACAATCCTATGTACAGGTAAGATAGAATGAATAAAAAGAGGGGAAGAGCAGGGGGTAGTGTCTAAGGGATTGACACTCTCAATCCTGTCTAAGGAACTGTATAGAAACCTACTCTCTTAAATCTAAAGTTCGTTCTATCACCCCTCCATTAAAATCTCTCACCTTTTTCCAACATAGGTGAAATAATACCTAAAGAAGCTATTCGTTGTCTAAATCGCCAATGATCTAGGGCAAGTTGCATCCAAATGCTTCCATTCCTACATTCACGAGATATGATAGTATTCAAATCCCCTCTATCTCGATGATGACGATTCTATTAGAAAATCTTACGCTATTCATGATACAGGTGCAAACTTGTAAGTTGTTTTTTCAGGGAGTTATAAATAGATTCTTAAGTGACTAATATGGGAAAAACTGCTGATGTTTCCAGGATATTCCTGTGCATCATCATTCAATTTGGAGCCCATGAAATGATCGAAAATATTGCTAGAGCGCTGTCCGAACATGCTCTAGCTATACTACACCCGCTCATTTCTCCGTAACCAATCCATAGCCTTCCCGCTCATTTCCCCTTAGCCAATCCATAGCTTTCTCGCTCATCTCTGTACTCACGAGTGTGGGTGTACTTTTAAGTACAACTGAGGTTTCTTAGTACATCTACACCAGATCATTAATCATAGTTTTCCCACTCATTTCTCCTTAGTCCATCGTTAGGGGCGCCTACCGCTCGCCCAATCAAATTCAAACATGATTCTAGGTCATTAATCATAGCTTTACCGCTCATTTCCCCATAGCCAATCCATAGCTTTCCCGCTCATTTCTCCTTAACCAATCCATAGCCTTCCCACTCATTTCCCCTTAGCAAATCCATAGCTTTCCCACTCATCTCTGTATTCACGCGTACAGGTGTACTTTTAAGTACAACTGAGGTTTCTTAGAACATCTACACCAGATCATTAATCAAAGTTTTCCCACTCATTTCTCCTTAGCCAATCGTCAGGTGCGCCTACCGCTCGTCCAATCAAATTCAGGCATGGATGTAGGTTATTTCTCCGTAGCCAATCGTTTGGAGCGCCTACCGCTCTTCCAATCAAATTCAAACTTGATTCCATGTCATTAATCATGGCTTTCCCACTCATTTCCCCTTAGCCAATCCATAGCTTTCCCGCTCATTTCTCCTTAACCGATCCATAGCCTTCCTGCTCATTTCTCCTTAGCCAATCCATAGCTTTCCCGCTCATTTCTGTACTCATGAGTGCGAGTGTACTTTTAAGTACAACTGAGGTTTCTTAGTGCATCTGCACCAGAACATTAATCATAGTTTTCCCCCTCATTTCTCCTTAGCCAATCGTTAGGGGTGCCTACCACTCATCCAATCAAATTCAAGCATGAATGTAGGTCATTTCTCCGTAGCCAATCATTAGGGGTGCTTACCGCTCGTCCAATCAAATTCAAGCATGCTTTTTGATTGACGGCTCAGCCTAGTATATAAGGAGGACTTTGCTTTTTCAAATCACTTGATCATCAGAACTCAGAGTGAACACTTCGTGGTTTAGATCTATACCAGTTCACTACTGAATATCTCTTCAACTACGATTCTACTTCACATAATTTCACTATACATCTTTAACTGAATAAAGTCTTAATCATATCATGTTACATTCTATTTCATGTTTTCATCTTTCAGTTATTTCTTTCAGCCATCATTTGGAAATTGCGAATGGAAACTTTACCCAGAATGTCGGTAAACTGTAGTTACCAAAAACCATCAATTTTTATGGTGGAAGGCATATGTGTGGGAGGGGTGGGGATAGATACATCAGGGCTGCCCCAACCCCAAACTATTCAGACAGTTCAGCGATATAAGCCATGGAATATAATATCTGCAAGAACTTAAGATCCAGAGATTTAATACATGATGATCAGACAGTAAGCATGAACATCCAACATGCTCTCAATGAGCGTTGATACGCAACACGCTCTCTGTGAGCGGATGATACGCAACGCGCTCTTTGTGAGCAAAGTATTTTCAAAATACAATAATTTAAGTAAAAGAACACTTTTAAAGTAGAAGTGTCTGAATCATCATTTTCTTAATAGTGCATTGATCAGGGTTTCCCTGCTCATTTCTGTACTCATGAGTGTAAGTGAAGTTTTAAGAAGAACTGAACTTTCTTAAAACATCTACCCCAGATCATTAATCATAGTTTTCCCGCTCCTCTCTCCTTAACCAATCCATAGCCTTACTGCTCATTTCACATTGGCCAATCCATAGCTTTCCCTCTCATTTCTGTACTCATGCGTGCGTGTGTACTTTTAAGTACAGCTAAGGTTTCTTAGTGCATCTACAACAGATTATTAATCATACTTTCCCCTGCTCATTTCCCCACAGCCAATCATTATGGGCGCCTACCGCTCATCCAATCAAATTCAAGCATGAATCTAGGTAAATTCTCCTTAGCCAATCATTAGGGGCGCTTACCACTCGTCCAATCAAATTCAAACATGATTTTTGATTGACAGCTCAGCCTAGTATATAAGGAGGACTACTTTTTCAAATCACTTGAGCATCAAAACCCGGAGTGAACACTTTGTGGTTTAGAGCTATATCAGTTCACTACTGAATATCTCTTCAACTATGATTCTACTTCACAGAATTTCACTATACATCTTTTACTGAACAAAGTCTTAATCATATCATGTTACATTCTATTTCATGTTTTCATCTTTCAGTTATTCTTTTCAGTCATCGATTGGATTTTACAAATTGAAACTTTACCCAGAATGTCGGTAAGCTGTAGTTACCAAAAAACATTAATTTTTTATGGTGGAAGGTATATGGGCGGGAGGAGTGGGGATAGACATTTCAGGGCTGCCCCTGCCCCAAAATACTAACCAACGCCCATCTTTGATTGGTCGAGAGCTTTGTGACGTCACTTCATTAGCATATTTAAATGAGATTCCGCCCATGCCCATAAATGGAAGTGCGCGTGGGTAAGCTGTGTGACGTCACAAGGCTCTCGACCAATCAAAGTGGGCGCCTACCTCTCGGCATAACTACTGATGCTGGGTAGATACCGGACCGATACTGAAAGTATCGGCACGCCATCGGCCCAGTATCCGCCCAGTAATCTGCGTTATCTGGACAATGTATGTATGAAATAACTATGATTGTGCGTATGTGCGTATTCCTAGCGCGTTAGTGTGCAGACCTACTTGTTCTTGTTTTATCTTTGCCTCCTTCATAGGAGAACCGCACGGATACGTAAATGACTTAATATAACTTAGCAAGTTCAAATTTTAGGATTTTTATTTACTGCACAATACCATTTTGACTACATATTATATGTACACTTTGGGTTTCAATGCAGCCAAGATGATATACTAGCTTAACTGTACAGGGCAGTAAGGGGATAGTTTAGCAAATAGCAATTAATAGTTGATTAAAAGTGGGTTGGAATAAGACAATTCGCAATAAGGATCAGATCAACAATTAGCAAATAATAATATACTGGCTTAAGTGTACAGGACAGCTATTTATGGAGTAACAGTTAGTAATTGATCAAAAGTGGGTATGAATAAGACTATTTCCAATAAGGACCGATCAAAAAATAGTAAACTGGCTTAGCTGTATAGAACAGAAGGTTGATTACACGAATGCATGCGCGCTTGCCCGCGTATATGTAACGAGTGCCCGTGGGCGCGTATAGGCCTACACAATAGGCCTACACAATAGGCCTACCCAAGATTAGAAAGCGAATTCAGACCTATCTGGTACTAGATAACCTACATCGCTATCTAATAGACTTATTATATAGGTTTAGAATATGCATTTTTATCTACCTTCATGCGAAAGTTCGGCGCGTGAGCTCATGGGAAGATCCATTTTTAGCCACGCCACGCCCATTTCTAACTAATCTCCGCACTATTATGCGAGGTTCAAAATGTCTGTCAAGTGCAGGTTATTGTATGTCTAACTCTGATGGACAAATTCATAAACTGATTCTCGAGAATATTTTGGCGCTAATTTGATTGAGAGCCAGTGCCGGCTTAAGCTGGTGCGAGGCCCTAGCCTGGAGTCCTTAAGTGTTCGATTTTGAAATCTAGATGCTGTGAGGTGCAATCTGAGGTCTATTTGATAAAATATTATTAATTATTAATTGGTCAAATTTTTTCAAGAGAATTACAATTTTTGAATGCTAAGATAAGCAAATTTTTGCAAATTTACCAGTGAAATTTACGAAAATAGCTTTCGGTCGTCCTGCAAATGGACATTCCTCAGAACCATTGTAGAAGTCGTTTGACCATCAAAGTGGTATTAAAGGAACCAAGACGACTATATTACTGTAGTGTAGATCGTACCGAGTTTGTCTCTTCGTTGCGTTACTTAGTCTATATAGGAAAGCCTGTAACGTATTTTTTGGTTTAAAGCGTGGGCCCAAACCACCCCACCCCACCAACAGCCCCTTAAACGCGAGGCCCTATGCTGTAGCCTAAGCAGCCTAGTGGGTAATCCGGCCCTGTTGGGGGCTGACAGACATTTCGAGCTTCATGACGGAACTATAATACGTCATGATTGTGACCTCACATCTCCATGTGACGTAATTGAGTATGACATCGGATAGCGTAATTGAGTGATAGATCGGATTCCTCTATTAGCCCATGAGCCAGAGGCTAAAATTTCCTTTTTTTGACACCACCTTGGGAAACCAAACCATATACTGATTTTTCACATCCCATGTTTGTGTATGTCAGAACATTATGATAGACCTCTGTAAGTTGTAGCTAAATATTGAAAATAGGATCCTTTTTAGAGCGACCAAAACATTATCCATACCAATCTATTAATACCGACTAGATATAATAACTAAGGCCGTGTTCTCACTAGAGACTTAATCAGGAATAACGCCATACTGAAGTATAGCGTTATTCCTGATTGACTCTCTAGTGAGAATACGGCCTAAGTTATCTTAATACATATCTAGCACAGATGGCACTAACTATTGTCATATATTGTGAAAAAGCAGGCCGATAGTGTTAAAATTAAATACAATCAAATCTGTGTATACAGATGGCCACGGCAGAGCTGACAGAGGTGGTCTTTATAGACGGCGTCTCCATACATACTTTATATAGGTATATATGTAGATCTATTTCTACAATCACATAACAATATTTCCGTGTAAATTTACAATAGTTATGATTAGATGAACTAGCTGAAAATCTATTCTGTCATCATAAAACAATTAGTGTTATTTTGACCACCAGTCAGAAGACCTGTACACATAACCTTGATTGAATTGCATCCAAATCTTTTTATAATGAACACGTGGATGAGATCACCAGTTAGTTCTATCTGCTCTACGAAACACGTTCCCTGCATTCAGTATAAATATACCAAATACTGCACGCATGAAAAACTACATTATTGCGAGAACTGATTGCTTCAATATGTAGAATGGAGAATGGAGTTCCTAGCAGCTCTCCAAAGTTCCAGTTCTCATTCTTTACTGTCTGGACCACATCCATTCCACCAAGGAAGCTGATGGTTATGGTTGAAGAATCATTCTTAAGATGGCGTTGTAAGGCTGCTTAGCTTTTTCTTTTCAGTAGCACATAACAGTTACCTAGTGGTCATGGTAATGGACTAGCAGGGTGTGTAAGGATGTTACACATGTTCAAGCTTTCTGCTGTTAGCACATAACGTCATCAAATCAAACATCTGGTGGCCAGTTTTTGTAAATGTTTCTTCGTTTGACGCACAAGCCTGTGTTTGCTTCTGTATCTGTACACTTGCAAATGCTGTGGGAGGTTATCATTGAATTTCTGTGCTATTTTGCAATTGTTTGTTGGTTGTTTATTCTACATTCCTGGCATTGGGAAGCAGATATCTGACATGGTGAGTAAACTTAAACCCCTTAGAAATGCTGACTAGCAGTGATATGTTACAGTTAAAAAGCTTGACCAATTCAGTAACTAAATTTCAAATGAGTTCCTGGATATCTGCTTCATCGTTACATATATGAGAATCTTTAACAATAGGATGCTAATAAATCCTAGTGACTTTATATTCGGCATGTGTTTTAGCTGTTTCAGGAAATTTTAGCTATGCCCCGCCCATCTCTAGCTAAGCTCCAACCAGACCTCTCACGTGTTGGGATCGATCTATCCCTGAACATCCTGACTACCAATTTCCAGAAAACTATAGATGTAAGCTGTTAAATATTTTAAAACTAATTTGACTGGGTGCAGAAAACAGCGCTCAGTCAAATTAGTTTCAAAATATTCAACAGAATGTTTGTTAAATAGTAAAGACATACAATTCGTACAACGTGTCGGACTATTAAGCGTTTAAGACGGAGTAAATCGAGGCATTCATGCTGTACTTTATTATGACATCATCATACACATCACGTAGTTGATTATGATGTCATAATATAGATGGATAAAGTGGAAATGTCAATTCAATCCTCTGTGGTAAGAGAATATCTACTCGCTGTCGCTTTCTTTGTTTCTCCAGACACATTTGTCTTGATTGGCTCTTCAACCATTTGATCTACTGTGCATCTACCCTCATGATTCCTCTCCCCCATTAGAACAGACAATTCTCCATTTATAAGCTAAATGTGAATCTACGGGTGATCTGGCAGTCTAGTCATCTCTAGATAAAACACCAAGCAGTACAGACAGTTTGTTGTTTGGCAAGTTAATACTGCACAGATAGAAAGGAGATACAGTTTTTCTGATGAATGTGATTAAGATAAATAGCTTTTTATCATGTTAATAATATCTAATACCCGACTTTGGCTATGTTGAGCTTCATCAGACCGGATATATGCAAGGTACATATTGAATACATTGCACATCTGATTATATGATAGAGGTGCAGAAAGGCATCCATAATGGAGGATTTCAGTTTATCCATCAATCTTATGACGTCATAATCAACTACGTGACGTAGTCTGACGCCATAATCAATTACGTCATAAATGACGTAGCTAATTTCCCTACGAATGCTAACAGATTAAACGGTGTTGTACGAATTGTATGCCTTTACTATTTAATAAACATGCTGTTGAATATTTTGAAACTAATTTGAATGGGTGCTGTTGCTTACAGCCTACCTGTATAGTTTTCTGTATATTGATAGTCAGGGAGCTCAGGGATCGATCGACTACAACACGCGCGAAGCGTGGTAGAGAATAGCTAAAGATGGCGGCGGCATTACTGAAACTGGATTCCTCAATTGTTCGTTTTGTTAACTGACATAGTTGACCAATCAAAATCTTAGCCTTATCGGTTGACCTTAATTCTACTGACGCAGGTTCGTGGTGTCACTGGTAGATCCCGTTCCAAATCAATCTCTAAAGAGCTTCATACATGATCAAATTGAGCCGTTGATCTCTTACTATCAATGCCACTGCCAATGCCTTACTCAGCACACACACACGCCCGACCGACAGCCCGCCCGCCCGCCCGCCCGCCTGCCCGCGCGCACACACGCACGCACGCACCACCCAGATATTGCAAAATCTTGCAGACTCGCTTCGTGAAGTCTCTTGCCAAATGTCCCGACGAGTTTACATTTTTAGATAAGTGTGGCGAAATCTACCTTTGCGTTTTCAAGTTAGGTCCCTTGCCTTAGCATACATATCGTGAACAAAAATTTGCACCAATTCATTCAAATTAACAATGTCATTAATTTCATGACAGAATGTGCATGCCCTTCATTTATGTCGTCATCCCTGTTGTCGGTGCCTAACGTAGTTGGAAAGTGGCAGATGCTCTCCTGAGCCACACATCCTTAGTCCCTTTCATGAAATTGCTTCATCCACTTTATTCTGGTTTTCCTTCGACCATTTGCATATTCAGTATACATTCAAAATTTAGTTGACAGTGTTATAAAATCGTGTAAATTGATTGTGTTATTACATCTAGCATTAGTCTTTCTATAATACGTATCTACTAAATTTGAGAACAATCGTGATCTTTTCACCATTTTAAATGATTTATTTGTATTAAAACGTCCTTCTGTAACTTAACTTGGATTTAAAATGTGACAACGTAAAGATACGTCAATAAGAAAATGTATCTGCGCTGGCGATCGTGAGTTTTTCCTTGAGATTTTCAGGCTTTATGCAGCCATCTTCGTCTGACTTCATTCTGACCTTAAGCTACCACTTACTGAAGTCTATCATAATTTTTGTAATCTGCATACCTCACTTTACTTTAAAATATCCTAAGGTTTAATCCCCGAGGTTGTACCAAAAGTTGTATGGCACCTTTGCTATACAGTTTGGCTGCAGTAAATCGGCAATGATAAAAGATGTTCAAGGGATGGATCCGATCTGTGGCTTATATATCTGATGTCATTATTACTTGCGTACACAAAAGTATCCTAGATGCACTACACCAGTTGCAAAGAAGATGAGCTGCGACTAGGGAGACTACTACATGCAGACACCACGCTGAGAGTACGAGTCAAGACAGTGAAGTCTGAAGAGTTTGAGAAATCGATCGACTCCCCACAGGGAGATGGTCTATCCCCTGTGTTTTTCACCTATTACCTTACTTATACATTGAAATATGTGCCGAAAAATTTCAAAATAAATTTAAATCCAGAAATAAGAGAGAAGGGCGAATGTTCGTGATCTCTGATTGTTCCTGATGTTTTTGTTTGCAGATATTATTCCTGGAACCAAGCGACAGATTGAAGGAACTTCAACTAAAGCATGACATCGTAGGTTCACGAACCAGGGTACTTACTGATGGGTATGTAAATAGGCGTAATGACAAAATATCAAGATCCATAACAATTTATACCTGATTAATAATATAGTAGGCATACCTACTAACGTAACAATATTTAAATTGAGGTTTCCTAGATCGTGGCTCAATATGGACTATCATACAGACATTAGAGGTGGTTCCTCCTCCTCCTCCTCTTCCGCCTCCTCCTCCTCCCCCTCCTCCTTCTCATTCTTCTTCTTCTTCTTCTTCTTCTTCTTCTTCTTCTTCTTCTTCTTCTTCTTCTTCTTCTGCTTTTTCTTTTTCTTCACCATTAACCTTGAAGGTCTGACTATGGCCTTGGCGATGAATGAGACTTTCTCTCTTCTGTAGGCCTACTTCTCTTCTGGAACCACGCAGCCGATTCTGGATAAGACTGTTATTCAAGTTCTCGATCCAAAAGTGGATCACGCACGCACGCACGCACGCACGCACGCACGCACGCACGCACGCACGCACGCACGCACGCACGCACGCACGCACGCACGCACGCACGCACGCACGCACGCACGCACGCACGCACGCACGCACGCACGCAGCGCATAGCACGCACGCAGCGCATAGCACGCACAGTAGTCTCATGGCATATAGTGAGGCGATTAACATCTTGGATTGCCTGAGAACACCTTAAAAGTACTCGACAGAGTGCCCATTATGTACAACTTAATAATGTATTTGAGCGATCGGTGTGTGACTTGACTAATTAAGCACGCGCGAAGAAGTATAATATGAGAGATATACATTATTATCTGTTTTCTATTTAAAAAAAAACCACATTATGCCAAACAACATTAGAAAAGCTAAAATATATTTTATTGTCTAATGGTAAAACCCATCATGACAAACGCAGAACATTATCCGTTAATATTTGCACAATAAAACATTTTATTTTGCTGGCTTATTCGATTCAATCGTCGGAAACTGTTCAATTGTTTAGAGAAAGAAACAGTTAATAACACAAAGTACCTCAGCAGAATCAGTCCATCACTGGTCACCTTTTCCTTGCAATAAAAAGAATGAATTAGGACAAGACTCATCACAAATCAGATTATTCATCGAATTCAGAAATTATATCCTGTGAAAAGTGTTTTTCATTTCATTTTTTATGACATTGGGAAGGGAACGGCAGTTTGTCGAGGACGATTAGAGAAATACATTAGCACACCACCAACAGGGTGATCAGTGAGAAATATTTTGTGCAAAATAAGGATGTTATTTTTTTAACACAGAATGCTTGAAATGCCAGCGTATCCC
The DNA here is from genome assembly GCA_034401795.1 of Chaetoderma sp. LZ-2023a. Taxonomy (NCBI): domain Eukaryota; kingdom Metazoa; phylum Mollusca; class Caudofoveata; order Chaetodermatida; family Chaetodermatidae; genus Chaetoderma; species Chaetoderma sp. LZ-2023a. Next base: position 44,991,495 of record CM067363.1, on the reverse strand, counting down.
CTTCCCATAGACGAACATCGTCGTGTCGTG
>CM067363.1:44899444-44990965 GCA_034401795.1 Chaetoderma sp. LZ-2023a | reverse complement strand
GCGTATGCCCTTCCCATTGACGGAGGTGGTGGTTCTCTGGTCTCCCTACCCCTACCCAACCACCCCACCACTAATTGAAAATTAGATGCTCTGAGAATCCATTTAATGTTTTCTCTGAGCATCTAACTTCAATTTTCTCCGGGAGTGGGCCCGGACCCTCCGTATATGGGAGAGGGATCCACTACCTGGCACTCCCCAATTACTATCCAGAGGCCTTCACAGTAATAAATCTAGCCCTGCGTTGTTGACGTTGTCAATGCTGAGGTGCTGGTGCTGGAACAGTAACAGTAAAAATTAGTTTTTAATTTTCAGCCAGTTTCTTATGCCGGGCTTTGTTGATACACACACTCATGCACCTCAGTACGCGTTCGCAGGCACTGGCTTGGACAAGCACCTCCTAGAATGGCTGAACACTTACACATACCCTGTCGAGGCTCGGTTCAAAGACATAGCGTTTGCACATTCGGTCTATATCAAAGCCGTGGTATGTATGACACATCCATAACCATGGTAAAATTAATTCACTTTCAAAAGTGTCTACACACCCATCTCCCACAATATCCTACCACAATCGATAACTTTGCATTTCTTTATTCAATTTCCCTCTTCTCCCTTGTTTCCCCCCTCTCCATTTGCACTCACTCACTCATGCTCTCGCTCTCTTCTCTGTCTCTACCTGCCTTCAGCTCTTCCTCCTCTCCCTCCCCTTCCACCTCTCTCTCCCTCTATCCATGTTGCTCCATCTCTCTCTCTCTCTCTCTCTCTCCCTCTCTCTCTCTCTCTCTCTCTCTCTCGGAACCCCACACCCTGAAATTTGAGTGTCCCTAGCTGAAATCTGGGGTGTCCAAATTACTGAAATCTTAGGTGCCCAAGCAGTATTTCTTATCAATGCTACAATTACAGGATACCATGGACTCACAACTATGAATAGTACTGGCCCCATGCTAGATTTTGTAGGTATTTTGTGCAAAAGCCTGAAAAACTGTCCATTGATGGTAACTCATACTTCGCAAATAGTTTTTTAAACATATTTTATTGTCAATTAATAACAATGTGATTGAGTCACAAGTCAAACTGACTTTGATTCGACTCTTTCCGCAAGTAGTCTTCTCGCGGTGAGGAGACAGCGCACTCCATTAAGCCCTTTGATTACAGCTTTCCAAGTTCAGTGCTTGATACTTTGTTGCGCTTTTGTCCTGGGTGTAGTGTGGATCGGCCGGACGGGTATGGACCGTCCCAGTTCAGCTGGGTACATGACGACTGCTCCGGGTACGTTCCAAGCACTGTGTAGGATAGTACGCATGTGTAAAGCCATATGAGAGAGGTTTCTGTGAAATGTCTAAGTCCGTGAGATCGCGTAGCGCACGTTCGCGCGCGTCAAAGCTTCCCTGACAACACGTGTCAGTGTTGGGAGAGAATGCATACTAAGGTGTACTGGGTTGGTGCACGTAATTGCTTTAAATTCCTCTATTCTCGTCATTCTTGGTACTTATCAGGACCGGAATGATACGAGGACTCTAAAACTAGTTACCTGTTTAAAATCGGACCAAAAATGGCCGAGTTATCCTAATTTAGCTCGTTTAAGTTATTTTCAAAATATTACAAAGACGTCGTAAACACGTGTATGTACTAAGTGAATGGAGAGGATGTTTATCACGTGATAGCATTCTCACCCTTCCTATCTGCACGCTGATTGGCTACAGATCGGCCGCCGATTGACTGGGCGTCCTGGCTATGACGTCACAAGTAGTATAAAAGGAGCGCAAAACCCAGAATCGAGATCACACTTCGACGAGAGAGAGAGAGAGAGAGAGAGAGAGAGAGAGCAAGCGGTAGGTTGTGGCCAGAGCAGTGCAAGACGTGGGCAACTGCTTACTGACTGTGGTTCCCCTATAACCATAGCGGTGACTTTCGGATTTCAGTTCTTAGTCTCTGGCCCGCAATCGAACATCCGCATCTAGCTTTTGTAAGCCCTCGGACGGCCATCCGGGGGCAAATAATTGAATAGAAGAAGCACCCCTCATATCCGACCTTTGGAGGGGCCTTCTTGGGGGATGGGCCTCGCGGCCCAAATGTAACTTCTCCAGTATGTAGAACAAGTGGTGAATCTCTGTGGACAACTGTCAGATCTGCCGAACCATGCTGAAAAGTGGCGATCAAACTTCTGCACGCCATGTCGTGTGTTAATTAACTTTTAGATCGCAGTCTAGTGGGACATTGCCTGGTATGCCGCAAGAGCTATGCGGTGCACCATGTATTGTGTACACAGAAGTTGTACATGCATTTTATTATTAGAACCTTCAACTGTAGCCCTTCATGTTACGGGCCGCTTTCAACCTTCCAATACAGTACGGAACTTTTTATTAATCGCTTAAATTATTTGTATAAGCTATTATGACTATCTAGTGAACATCCACAACTACAGTCGTTCTTCTTCACCGTCTTTGAGAGTGAGCTGCATCTACAGTTCGCCTGCGGAGATTTCCCACCAGCTCCAGAATCGTGCCATCTCGTGTTCTTCATCTGTGACGCAGCATCTACTGTGATTTATGAACTTTTTCCGTACCGATGACTAATAGGTCTCATTTAGCTATATCTTTGTATTATTGTATTCATTTGTTTCTGTACAGGTACTGATGACAAATAGGTACCGACCGGTCATCTGAGACCGCATTTTATAATTTATATCTTTTATGTATATATTATCCTTATTTTTGTGCTTATGACCAACGAGCACCGCAAGGTCTTATGTATGTATGATTACTGCATTATGTGGCTGTAGTAGTAGAAACATCCTACAGCTGAAATCAGTCCTTCTTCGCTTTTGCCCACTGTGTCTTGTCCTCAGCCGAAATCCTTAGCTTCTTCAGGTCGATTCTTGACTTAAGTGTACCGAGTCCTGCTTTCTTGAGGTCACCTCGTAGCACCCTTACCAGATTTATGCAATGATGGCTCTCCTTGCTGGTGTCTCTTCCGGCAAGGTCCTATGATCTGATTTTTTGTCAATACTGTGATATTTGGTTATATATATGGCAGCAGCCATCCTAGTTACTTGTTCTGTTCATTTTATATAAAATACTAGGACCGCAGTATGCTAGGCTATACTATACAGCAACAATAAATTCGCATCAACTTTTCCCCCAGCATCAACTTTACACTGAGGTCACTGTTCATGGTCTCATTGTGTGAACCTGACATGTGATCGACTAAACCTGGCTATTCTAGTTCGATAGGATAGGTTTAAAAGTAGTTAGGGGCAACCGCTTCTTAGGAGTCATTTGTGTAAGCCTCTTTTCCGGGTGTAGAGGATATGTAACACCGCACACCAGCTAGATTTTGTAAAATTGGCCAATTACCTTAGGGCCTCTTATTATATTGAGTGATTCTCTCTTTCTACGCTCCTCCAGCCGCAACGCTTAGTAATTGTCTGGAATTCCCATCGCCACGTTGGTATGATCCGACTTGGGAAACTATTGGGGTTTCCAAGTGGTGAAGACCAAAGTGTCGATTTCGCATACACCTCCTCTGTATCTTCGGATACTAGTTAGCGAAGATAACCCCGCCAAGGTAGGAAGCGCTGTGGAAAAAAAAAATTTATTTTAACCTGCCAACAGTGCATCTCTGGCCATCCTGAAACCTAACCCTAACGACAGGCAAATGTTAGTCCCTGGAGCTGGATCTCATATGGTCTGCCTCCGACACACCGGGTGACGGATAGGATGCAGATCTCCATCTAACTCTGTACAGTGACTGGGTGCGGTCTTGCAACCCAACACGCCCTCATATCTTCCTCTCACTCCCAGCCATAAACCTTTATGCGCTTTTCAAATTGCTTGTGTGATATTGACTTGTCCAAGTGATGTTGTATGTGGTTGCGGTGTGATATGTAACCGGATCGTTATGTGATTCTGAAGCTGTCACTCCGTTGCATGTCTGCTCAATGCCTCTCTGTGGGAGATGCTCCGGAGGGTGACCTTAGGGAAACCGAGCATCTTCGCCAGTCAGGCTCATGTACCAAAGATAGGTAGAAATTCATGTTACTTGCGGTCAAAGCTTTGATATAAATCTGACAACTAACTGGTAGTTTAGGATTTAGCAGAAGGACTGCATAACTAAAAGCAGCAACTACCAATATAGTCTCTTGGACTTCAACACATCGTCATAAGATGACGGTGTTGAATTCTACGGAAATCATCCAACCGATCTTCACGTAATACAGCGTGCATCACATTAATTATAATTTCACTAGGGCGACTCACACTACACTTAGCATAGCTTTGAACAAGAGAGTGGCCCTTTTTGCCAGCTCTCTTCCTCCGCTTTGGCGTTGAAGGCATTTTCCTGTGATGGAGGCCCGTGCGGCACTTTCCTCTTGCAACAATAATAATTTTGTCAGGGGTATAATGGTTTATTTAAAACCATATAAGTGGCCTCGTTAGGACGCTCCCTTGCAGGCATACCTCACGGATATAGGATCGGTTAGGTACCTCTGACAAATCCACGTTAACAAGACGCCAACTTAGTTCTATGTACTGTATATTTTTTCTCTCGTGCTAACAAGCGAGTACCAATGTTTGTGTGGTTTATTTTTAATTATCATGTCTAGGCTCCTGATTTGAGATATGGACCGTCATACCATTGACACAAATAGTTGGGACGAGACGGTGAGGTTCAATCTCGGCGGCAATGGTCGCACGGCTCCACTGGAATGTTATCATTCCACCGGCTCTACAACTCGGTCTTTGTACTTTTCAGAGATTTGCGATACAGGATCCATAACCGCGAGAACCGCAGCTAACCACCCCTCCCACTCATCCTGTACATGCGGTGCAATGGAGTGGACGAGCGCGTACCCCCGTGAGCTACATGACACATGTTACCAAGAAGAATGAGTATTTTCGCATCTATGATTGGATCAGTTGGACGAACTGCCATACGGTGTAAATGTCCCAAATATCATTGTTGCTGAAAGAGTCTGTAATTCGTTCAAAATACCTTTATACTCCCTCGCCAAAAAGTCTACTTCTCATCTGTTTGAGAATACTACTTCTAACCCATTGCCGAACCCACATAATATATACCAGCAGAAAGCTTCTCAGAACTGCAGGTGGTAATCCACCTCTACCATGAATCCCTCTTCCCATCAGTTGATACAGAAAGCTGCGTGTTTTTAGGTTACTCTCATGGGTGGCCGTACAACTACCTATCTGCGTATCTCTTTGAATCCCTAGATGGACTGCAGTACTAGCCGTATCAATTTGATGTCTACAAATCTGCCATGGTCTCTCTTGACCATATTCTGAACACACTTACCATCAGTGATAACAATGCTCTGGGCTCCTTGATTCTCATAGCGTCCCTTATATGCATATATGGTTTCAGGATTTAGCTCTGTCTCCAAGTAAACTCTATCAGTTGTCAGTATGGCTATGCCATCTGCAACATGTGGACTAGCTATTTCAGCTGTTCTGATTTTAACTCCCTTTTTGCTATACTCTATTTGTAGTAGAAGTGGATTTATGTGCCTTTTATACAGGATAATTGAGATAAATCCGCCCTGGCGAACGCCTTGCAGAATACTAGATTGACTTGAAAACCTTTCGCCACACTTTACTTTAGAAACTGAATCTTGACTAAGCTCTCTTGTATTCTTTGAACTCCATCTAAGTACAACTGTTTGTACAAGTTGTCTTGGTAAACAACATCAAATGCTGATTTGACATCGAGATATACTTAATATACTGTAAGTTCATGCTCTGTAGCGGCTACAGCTGCTTCAGGAACGAAAAGTGCACCTTGTAAGGGCGAGATACCACTGTTAAGATCTCTTTGCATTATACTCTGTGTCAGCACTGTGTCATACTCTAGATCTTTTCTCAAAGGTATCTACAGACGCTTTCCTATCAGAGACATGACCATGATAACTCTGTAATTACTCGTCTCATTCACAGCTTTATTTCTCTTATAGACCGAGGTCAGTAACCATTTTCTAAGACTGTTAGGAATTTTCTGCGCAGATTGATAGCATTGAGGATGTGCCTAATGTCTCTAACCAGGTAACTTCATCAATGTGTTAAGTGCTCTGCTCTAAGGCCATGCAAATCAACTTCATTTCCACTTGACAACTTCTTCACGGCCTTCTCGACTTAGTCCTCCACATATACTGTTGACTTTTCATACGACTCTCTGATCATCATGTCTCGAACAAGGACAAAAAACCGTGTTTCCTGCCTGAAACTATGATCAATTGAGGAATTATCTATGGGTAATGCCAACTGAGAGAAGTACTCGATTCAGCCATCACAGAACTCTTCAGCTCTTCCAATCGCTGTCTCATAAACTACTAACTACAGTTAGCCATGCGCTTTTACATTTTTAGATGAATTATTGTTTCAGAATTTTCCTCGCGCTCTAGCGCCTGGTCAACCTATGATATAGGTGTCAGTCTACATATTTGGCATTGCCTATATCTTGGTACAGCATACAGCATCGCCTTGCCCTTTTTTACGTTTCTCTCAACCCAACATCTTTTTGGCCGCCTGACGCCTTATACCTGTTTGATGTTGTGGATCTCTTGAGCAACCGGCTGGCCTATGGGCATAAAAGGCTCTTTCTCTTTTTCTTCCAACTGCAGCAATTTTAGGATACCACAAGCGCTTTATCCCTGGTTTTAGACGTGGCAGGGTAGACATGGCTGACTCTGCAGACTCTGTCAATATCCTGCCCAATCTACCCAATCGTACTTCAACAGCATATTCTCTCGTTGGTTGTTTGTCAAGACGTGACATCCTCTCTTCTACCTCTCCCATATATTGGATCTTGTCAATTGTATGCCATATAATTGTCTTTGGCATAGCAGCCTTTACTTTCTAAATCTGTATTTTGCCATAGTTCAACAATAAGCAGCGCTTTTATGGATATCTGCTCCACACTCTTAAATGCTATGTTGTTAAGCCTTCTGGTCTGACACATCTTTGATGTTAGCCTTTGGCTGGTGAAGATAAAATCAAACCATGTGGCATCGTATCCATTTGTATGTATAAAGGTTGGTTCTATTGGAAAATCTGTGGATAGACACAAGCTATGCTCTCTGAGAAAGTTCAAACACTTGTAGTATGTAATCTCTTCTTGTTGTGGGACTGGCTCCTATCTGAGCATTCCAGGCACGTGCTACTACTAACCGATGCGCATGACACTTTTGTATAATAACATCCATTTCATCCAGGACATTAAGATACATATCGCCAGCTTCAGTTAAGCTTCTCGTTGGCATGTACACATAGATAAGTAGAAGTTTATGGGCATTTGTCTGCATCTCAGCCAGCTGTAACCTGTCACTTCCATCAGACAGTGGTTTAATTAGGTGATCAATCTTCTTACTCCACACTATGGCTGGCCTCTGTACCCCTTTGGCCTCTGTGTAAGTGGGATGTGATTGTCACCATTGACTGTCTTCCCTGCCGCAATTTTATCACCAAACACAGATACTATCATATCTTTTCAAAGTTATATAACCAGTGTTCTTGAAGTAAGATTAATTGATGACCTTTCAAAAGATGAATTAATGATTCAGAATTTCTGACAATTGTACGTCACAAAATAAATACCTCTTCCATCCTTCTTTTCCTCTGATATATCTTTGCTTGTTATTTCCTGCGATGTTTCCGTGGTCTACGATATGCTAAGAATGAACAGCCCTAAGATTTTCGATAGAGTTGTCATATTCATATGTCTGAGAACGCCTTTGATCTATCACGATATCTCCACCTGGCTTGTGAACATATATGCATCCCGCTTGAGAAACAGACCTCTGTCAGTCAACATCTCTTTAGCACACCTTAGAATACAATCATCATCAGGGCTAGTGCCATCCTCCAGGGTAATACCATCAGATATAATTGCCGTATCACAATCTCTCACAAGTGTTGCTACCTTAGGCATTACATTAACTGTTCTACGGCTTACTCAATGGACCTTTTCAGTTTATCTATCCATAATATGACGTCATAATCAACTACGTGACATATAGGATCGCATCATAATCAATTACAGGATGAATTACTCGATTTAGTCCGTCTAGACATTTAATAGTCGCTGTACGAATTGTATGTCTTTACTATTTAATAAACAGTCAACAGCTTACCTGTATAGTTTTCTGGAACTTTATAGTCAGGAAGTTCAGGGATCAATCGATCCCAACACAGGTGAGGTGTGGTTGAAGATTAGCTATAGATGGGCGGGGCATAGATAAAACTGGAAAGGTCATTGTGCGCGTGTTGTTCCAAGTCGATAGACAGCTCCCTACTTCCATATCTCGGTGTTGATCTGTGGTTGATGATTTCATTACGTATATATGAATACAATTTTTATGTTGTGAAATTGAATTAGAGACGCTGCGCAATTAAAAAAATATAATTATTTATACGGATTGAATTCTTCATATTTTAAGTTTTATTTCGGTTCATTGCATTGACGGGCGCAACTTAAGGCAAAAGAATTATACCATTTCAAAAGATTTATATTCAAACATTCTGGTGTGAATGTGCAGATTTAAGTATTTAGAATTCTATAAGAATGCCATTTCTGACGTCTCTACTGAAACAAAACCTGCTGCTTTGTTTTTCATAATCTAGAAACGTTACCTTTACAACGGAACCACAACAGCCAGCTATTTTGCAACAATACACTTAGAAGCGACCAACATACTATGTGACGTCATTGGTATGTATTACGCATGCGTCTTTACCATTATGACATCTACTTACCGTTGTTAACCCCTCTTGTGTTAACTTAGCTCTTTAATGGTCAATACCCAAAAAAACGGGCTAGGTAGTGGTCTTGTGGAATGTCCATTTTTCTCATCCAAGAGGATATGATTTTTTAAAGTTTACCACTGAAATGACTGGCTCGGTAACCGAGCCAGTCACTCCAGTGGTAAGTTTAAAACATAGTCTTCTCTCAGCCGAGAAAATATAGACATTAGCTAAGGCAAAAAATAATTTTCTTGACCATTTTCATGGTCAAGCCGGTCAAAAAACAGCACCTGCAGTGGTCTTGTGTAATGCCTATTTGCACGACAACAGAAAGTTATTTTTAAATTATTTTTTTCTTGGAAAATTTTGACAATTAAAGTGTTAATTGATATAAGTAGAATTTTGAGCGCTTTGAGGCGCTGTTTACACAAGAGAGGTTAAAGTAAATAGCAATCGGCCAGGTAAGATGTTTGCTTGCACACGATTTAATCTCACACGATTCAACAAAGTATTCGTTATGTTGATTACACCTGATCTGAGGCCTTATGGGTGAAATAGTTTCTTAGGTTGTAGCTATTTCATATAGAAATTAAACGTAATATACGACATGTTCAACAGAAACATCAAAACTAACTTCCGTTCCATTGTTTCTTATGTGGAGGCCAAATTAATAACAGAGACATTGATTTGATAACCCCAAAACTCCTAAAAAGTCATAGATCGCAATTTATATCTGAGTGGATGACAAAAATGTAAATAATTGAGTCCGTCCGTCCGTTTGTCCGGCTCTCTACCTGTCTCCCTTCATGCCTGCCTGCATGTCTCTATGTATGCATACATGCTTGTCTGGTTGTCGGGTTAGTTGTATAATCAGATAGTTTGATATCTCTATATTCCTTCACACCATTTGGACCAAAGCTGAGCACTTGTTTACCTATCGTGTCGGTGCATCGTGGTGACAATGCGATCGGGTCATGTATCAATGTTATTGAGCCATTGCTACAGGTGCAATGACAAAGTAAGTTTTTGTTTTTTGGTATGTAGTGGTTTTACTAGGTCAAAAGGCCACGATGACCTTGCTAAAAACTGAACGCTATGTTTTCACATTAGCTCTCTATATTGACTTATATTTTGAGATCTCAGGTATGATTCACCACATTGGGACTAAGCTTGAACACTGCTTGCTTAGACCGAGGCCACCAAGCACAATGACATTAAGGTTATTGTATCCTTGCTACAAAGCTCTGTTTTGTCAGGTCGTTATGTTTGTGGATTGGCTGAACATATTGTCTGGTGTCTCAAGATTGGCTTACCCTCTTTGATCAATCACGGATACATGCTTATAGTATATACCCTTGTGTAATTTTGCTATTTTTTGGCTATATTATTTTATGTTGAACTTTTTATATTCTTTATATATGAGAGAACAAATCTGGGGTTGGTTCTATTTTTTAAATTTACTATTATGGCAGCCATCTTGAAATTCAAGATGGTCACCATCTTATCATATTTTGGTTAATATCTTCTGTTCCAGAGCACATAGAAACTTAATTCTAGTGTCTACACCCACATTTTCAGGGTGATGGAACACGAAAATTACATTATCAATATAGTGGGCATCTTCAATTTCAAGATGACCGCCTTTTTACCACATTTCTCTCAATATAGTCTGTCTCAAACCACATATAAACTTAATTCTAGTGCCTACCCCCACATTTTCTGGGTGATAGAGACTGGAAATTGCATTATCAATATAGTGGGCATCTTAGATTTCAATATGGCCACTATTTACAAACATTTTACATTACTTTGACATTCGACGTTGACATACTTCAGATATACTCCAAACGTCATTTAGTTTGATCCCATATGGTAATGTTTAACATAGGTTGTTGTCTGCATACACGTTATAGCATTTTACAGTGGCAAATATTTTGCTCCAATATGTTAACAGGATGCTCTGCCTATGATTATAATAATGAGAATATTGACAGGAATATAGTAGAATGATGTTAAATTGTGATACAAAGAACTTTAAAATCATAAATGAATCACAAAGTACTGGCCTCATATTCTTATGACATTGCATATTTGCATGGCTGGGAGTATATACTGCTATACGGCATTTACTTCATGTAAAGTAACAGAGAAACATTCCATGTCATGCATCCTTCACGGTGCTAAAATCATAATCCTTTCACTCTAAACAGTAACTAATTATCTTTGATTATGATGATGTTTCCATATTCACATTCATATTTTGTCAATTCTAGTCATAATCTGAATTCTCATCAGTTTCTCTTGATTGAACCACCGTATTACAACAATCTTCATCAACCTCACACTTACATAATTCTGTACATAGAAAGTTGTTTTGCCTACAAGTGCACCTTGCTGAACATTTGGGCACATCACACCCACACTTGATTAACTCAACTACTGCTTCAGGTACCGGTTGTACTTTAGATAATAGGGGAACAAGTCTTCCATCTGTTTCACGAGGCCATCCTAATTTCTCTAGATCTGGTATTGTAGGTAATAGCACAAGATTGTGAGACCAGAGGGAGACTTGTAGATGTGCTCACAGGATGTGCTGGTGCCATGCACCAGCAGTCGGTGCCCATCTGAACTTCTCTGGATTTGAACTATCTCTTGTACTCATTAATTGGCACAGAAATGTCTCACAACCTATAATAATGTCTGATGATTGAATAGTCTCCATCCCTAACCGTGATAAAGCAGTGATCACAGAGGGCCTAGCTGTTTGAAAGATCTTAAACACAGTCATTTTGCCTTTACCACATATGTGACCTGTTGTGTTAAAACCCATGAGACTGTGAAACCCACGCAATGCAGATACTTTATTTTGACCAAGAACATTGTAGATTGGCTGTAAAACCATAGGTCTCATGTGCTCCCATGTGCCCATGATCAAGGTTGTACGAGGGCCAAGGTCTGGAAGTCTATGTAAAGCAAGCAACATTACGTCAGTGTCTTGTGTCAGGATGTGTACCTTATAACTTGATTTAGCTTTACAAACATCATAAGCATGTAGTAACACAAGTGAATCTGCCTCTTCCTGTGTTCTTACCCCTAGTGTAGGCAAGGGAAATTTGTTGCTGTGAACTCACAATCGTATTGCTGTTATTATAGCTGTCCTACACTATGTAATCACTTTGCCAGCAAGGAAGCGTGTTAGTGAATCCTTTGACTCCCTGCTCTCTAGAAACTTTCTGGTATCTGTGTTGGGTGTAGTGTCAACAACATGGAAGCCTTTAGTGATGGAACGCAAACCAGTAACATTCCCTCTAATATAATCTATTAGACATATTTGTTTATCATAATTATCAAAGATTACAAGACCGCCTGCATAATTCTTACACTTGGCATCAACGATTGAGGCAAATGCTTCACTTAGGGTCAGAAATCTCTTGAACTGCTTGACTGACATGGTCTTGTGAACTAATGCCATACCGTCAATGATCAGCTATGTGGCTGTGCTACTGATTCGTGTATCTGTGGCTGATTAGCTAAACTTTGAAGCACATGGATAAGCTCACTCTTGTTTGTCCACGGAATAAAACAACATCTGCATTCATTAGTGTGGAATTGATTGTTGTGAACCCATATGTGGATACCACATCCTCAATATCTATTTGGTGATCTGACTGTGCAACTATCAGCATCCTGGCAAGTAGTGAGTTTGTAGCTTTACGTTGTACATTTCCAAATCTTCCTTTCAGCTTCACTGTTTTACATGCATCCTCCCTATTGAAAAAGCGAAGTTTAGCCATACGGTCCCATAAGTTCGAGGGACCACAGATGCGCTGTTCAACAAATGCTTCCAAGGCTTACTGCCCAGTCTTTTCCATGTTTAGAATATCATGTTCAATGTTTTGGGCATCACACCCTTGGTCATTACGTTGTAAAGGTTTAGTGATTTGTCAGCAAAGGGGTTGCATTCCTCTAAAACTGATTTCAATGCTAAAATGGCAGTTTCTTGTCTAGCCACGTAGGATGATGACAGTTGGTGGTGGTGATAGTAAGATGCGCTTTGCATACCTATTATATGTTCAGTTTCTTTAGCAAGTTGAGATAACACCAGTGTACTGAGACAATATTTAAGCAGAGTAGCTGGCTTGGTCGTTTACCTCTAATCCCGCCATCACCTTTTACGATCTTCTCAAGAGAAGATAGGAATAGAACGAAATTTTGCTTCTTGTTTGAGCGGGTGAAGTTTAGTAGTGCCATCACTTGTTACATGTACGTACGCGCCCATTTGTACATTCTCATGGTCTTTATCAAATTCAGTAAGCTGGTTTGCTGTTGCGAGTTTCTTAATACTTATTTGTAGTGCATTAAGTACAGTACATCTTGTTTTCAAGAATTTTCCAAACCATAGGTAAAAAAAACCACTCGCAAAGTGATCATGTGTGCATCTATTGCACGATTGTGGTGACTGCCATTTATAATTTGACTAACGGTTACAGAACTGTAAAGTTCTCTGCTCCAGGCTTCATCAAGCCCGTTCTGTTCAACCGTTTTACCTAAGCTTCTAGGTGCATATAATAAATACTATGTGAAATGCACCAGGACACAGCATCCACTTTCCTTTATACTGATCATCCAGGTACTCTAACATAAATGCTATTTTATATAGATCCATATCAAATGTGGCAATGACTTTGCCTGAATTATTTGGACATGTAAGGTTATTGAGTTTGTAAAGTTTTTCATAAACTGTACCTAGAGTACTCCGCTCATGTGCATGCGCATTAATAACTGGCAACGAATGATCCCGATAAAGTTCCCTTTTGTCTGATATGTAAGATGTGCACCCTGGAGAGTTATGTGCAGACCAGACAGGTAAGTAGTGTTTTTGTTCATCTGTGCTAGATTGTGATAGTCATCCTCGACAAGATCTTGCTTATGCGAAGAGACAGATGGCGAGTCTACAGATTTATCTTTAGCCAGTGCACTATAACGTTGACAATAACGTGCAAGTAACCAACACTGATCCTGCTGTTGTGCAATAGCAACTTCTTTTTTACACTGGCCGGGTTTAAACGGTTCATAATGTTAATTTTCCTTTAAGTTTAAATTTAATACTGTATTATCCAAACTGACAAATTGCACTCAATGACAGTACAGTACCAAAGCCTATCCAGTGAAACCTGTATTAAGGCCACCCTTGCCGTTTTTGATAAAGTGATCTCTTAGGTAGGTGGTCTCATATTTACAGGTTCAAATGTATTGTTTTATTGGATAAAGTGGTCTCTTACAACAGATGGTCTCTTAAAACAGTTGGTAACCAGCGCAGGTTTGATGAAACAATACATTTGACCCTCTATAGAAAGTGCACCTGTCTATAAAGTCCACCTGTCTGGTCCAAAGGGTAATTTTTAGACAGGTTCGACCGTGTGAGCATATATCAATATAATGCTAATTAGGACATACATGTAGCATTATTTGATATCCACAGAAACTGGCAGGGCCCGTCATCTGTTACTTGCATATTGCAGATCACGTAAATGTTAAGAATTTAATGACTAAATAGTGGCGATGTTGAAAAATTGAAATATGTACCTAAAATCCATTAAAAAATGGAACCAGTCCTAGTTATTTATTTACTATCTATATTTATGAACACTTGATGGTTCCAAGAATATAATAAAAAAAATACAAGATTAAAAAATATGACATAGTGGAATATACTATTACCTATATGGAGAGCATGCAGCACGCTGACATTAAGCTAGTATGGAAAAATGACAAGGTCAGACAAGTCAATCCCCTTTTGCCAGAATGACCAAAAACGTATAAAGTGCAATAGTGTTCTTTAAAATACCGTTACTGTATCACTGACATCTTGTTTTTCTATCACATATTTACCATAGAGAGTAACCTGGGAGGTTGTAATATATAACTTGCCTTTTCCAAAGCAGGTCCAGAATGGGGTTCGTTGTCATTTTGCCCCCAATCGTACGCCTTATCATATAGCGTTTGAAATTATAAGAAATATCACTAAATAACAGGATTACATGAAATAACTTCACAGGCGATCTAATTTTAAACACTCGCTAGGCGTGCACGTTACATTCCAGTACATGTCCTGTGGCAATGGTTTCTCTATGCGTCCCTATGTGTTCTCTTTCAGAGTCTCTAGGACAAAGAGCCTACATAGGCAAGGTGAACATGGACCAGGAAAGTCCTTCATTCTATGTCGAGGATACTGAAAGATCTCTTGAGGATACTGAGACATTCATACAGCATGTTCGAGCAAGAAAGGTTGAACGAAAAATCTACATGGCTATTGTCTTACAGTTTCCTTTCACAGACAAATGACCCTGTGACTGCACTGCTCAAAATCAGGCGTTAAACCGACTTGTTAACTCTTGTTATAGCCTATGCACACTTGTGTCATAGGTTTCTATGTCATATGATTATAATCTTCCATACTTCTAGAAATAAAGGCCCACAACTAGAGCCACCGAGCAAACCCCATATGGAGAGTATGTCCACGAGGGGTCTACCCACCCCTTCTTACCGTTATTTGCTTAATGAAAGTTTAGTTGGGAAACATTCAGATACCTTCAGATACCTTGTGTAGAGCGTAAGCGGCTGCTGCGACAGCGGCTTATAGAGTCTTTGATAATACATCGCTGTAGATTCCTATGATTTACAGATTTCTAGTAATATCCACAATATTTCATCAAATCGTGATATTATATCGAAATATCGAGTAACCAATTTCAACCGTATCTCAATTACAAATCAGCGACCCAGTTAACACTTTTAACCATAATCCATTCATTTACGATAAATTAGCTTCAAATATTCACCATAACATTTCACGCATTGTAAGGAATTTCTGGAGGACTGGGTTTGGGCGGAGTGTTAGTTAAGGCGTCGCCACTCGACAGGCGTGGGTAGGCGGAGCTGTTTAAAAAGTGATAACGCGTAGTAGTATATACAATAAAAGTGGACGGACAGGCCGCTATATAATTTAACCACCTATCTCTTCTATGCATATTTAAAGTGTGGGTGACACGACTGGTATAACTTTGCTTAAATAGATCATGCATGTGTCAATATTTCAGAAAATACACACCGATTTGCTTGAAGCGTTCGCAGATAATAACAAAAATATCTTTTGTTCAATATCTGACAGCCTCCCACCAACACGCTGATCGATTCCCAACTCAAACTGTATCACCTGTATGGGCCGTAAATCACGCTAATTTATTTGCTCAGGCGGTTCTTATAAGACGATATTTATCTCCCTTTAACCAGAATTTCAATGAAAATTAGCCAATTTAGAAGAAATCAGTCTGTGTAATAAAAAAGAAACGTTTGAGCGTATTCAGCAGGTAAAAACTGCACTAGAACCGATTACACGTATAGTGTGTACTAAAGGTAATTTTGGCGACACCGCTTTCGATATCTGCCTTGTTCACTATTGATTCCTATTCAGGGCTCTGTTAGCCGTCACTGAAGTGACGTATAGGGAGTTGGCCTATCGATTGCTGAAATTGAAAATGTTGAAATCAGAATTCCCGTTTTGTGCGTTTTCAAACTTGCATTTCTTGCTTATTTCTTACTGTATGCTCGCACAATTTATATGTGCGAGACGGATTTTGATCGTGTTTGAAATATATTGTATAAATGGCTCTTGGAATTGTATTTGCATATGGACTTTAAGTATATTCTTCGCTTGCTTTCAGAATCCTCTCTTAACGCCTGTAGTCACGCCAAGATTTGCCATAGCCTGTTCAGAGAAACTAATGATTGGCCTGTCAGAGCTAGCCAGGAAATATGACCTCCCTATCCAGGTAGAGCTTTAATAATAATAATAATAATAATAATAATAATAATAATAATAATAATAAAAATAATAATAATAATAATAATAATGGAGAAATCCAGTTCTAGCTATGCCCCGCCCATCTCTAGCTAAGCTCCACCCATACTTCGTTCGTGTTGGGATCGATCGATCCCTAAACTCCATGACTATCAATTTCCAGAAAACTATGCAGGTAAACTGTTGACTATTTCGACTGGGTGTTGTTGCTGCCCATGGCAGCATTATATAACATCATAGGCAATTATCTCACGAGTATTTTGACGTCATAATCAAAACCGTCACGAATGGCATGTCTAAGTCCGTCAAGTTGTGCGAATTGTGTCTTTAATATTTAATAAACATGCTGTTGAATATTTTGTATCTAATTTAGTTTTAGTTTGTTAAATCTTCTTGTCTTCTTCCACGCGCAGAGTCACGTGAGCGAGAACCTTCCGGAATGTAACTTGGTCAAGTCCATGTATCCTGACAGCGACCATTATACCAGCGTGTATAGAGACATGGGCCTTCTCACCGACAAGGTATGTGAACATGTATTGTCATAGCTTACGATGTTAATGGAGTTATCCGATCTGTCACTCAAGTATCTGACATTATAATCAATGGACCGTTCCAGTTTTATCTCTAGTCAATCTCTAGCTAAGCTCCACCCATACTTCGCCCGTGTTGTCATCGCCCGATCCCTGAAATCAAAGACTATCAATTTCCAGAGAACTATGCAGATAAGCTATTACATATTTTGAAACTAATTTGACTGTGTGCTGTTGATGCCTATGGCAGCAACAGTGCCCAGTCAAATTAGTTTCAAAATATTCAACAGAAGCTGTATTAAGTAGTAAAGACATACAATTCGTGCAATACCGCAGGGCCGTCTTCAATTATGTGTTGGTGGCGTAGGCCTACTTATCCACGTCATTCATGATGTCATAATGACGTCATTGATTATGATGTCATTCTACACGTCACGTAGTTAATTATGACGTCATATGATGGATGGATACAGTGGAAAAGGCCCATTATAATGACGCCATCGTGACAGTTGAAGTCCATCAGGTGTACGAATCGTATGTCTTTGATGGCTTTACAATTTAATAAACATTATATTGAATATTTTGAAACTAATTTGACTGGAAGCTATTGCTGCTATATTCAACAGCTTAACTGTATAGTTACTTTGAAATTGGGATTCTGGTAATTCCGGGTTCCAAGTATATAAATTGATTCCAACACACTTACAAAATGGGTGGAGCTTTGTTAGAGATGGGCGTGGCATAGCTAGAATGTTAGTTACAGGTTACAGTCAAATGAGCTTCAAAATATTCAACAGAATAATTGCATAGTTATTTTGACATTGAGATTCTGGGAATTCAGGGCGCAAAGGGGTTTAAGTGTCTGCCATATTCCCAAAGACATGTCCATAACTCTTATTGGCCCGCGTAATGGGTTCCGCTAAATTGGTATATATATAATGAATGAGGTTTAGGGTTACGATGCCGTGAAAAGGCGTTCATTATGACAAGCATCTAGGGCGATATAGAAGACATAGGTCAAAGCGACACGATCGGCGTACGATAGATGAGGCTCAAAGCACATTGCATATATTCAAATGATGATAAAATCCTTGATATCTTTTAACAATGGTTGGTCTGATCCATTTGTTTGACAAGAGAGGGACCCATTTCTGGCTATGCCCCGCCCATTTATAGCTATACCCGGTCCATTTCTAGCTATATCCCGCTCATTTCTAGCCATGACTCGCCCATTTCTATCTATGCATCGATGATTTCTAGCTATACCCACCCATTTCTAGCTACACCCGCCCATATCTAGCTATGTCCCTCCCATTTATAGCCATGCCTCATCCATTTCTATCTATGCATTGGTAATTTCTAGCTTTCTCCGCCCATTTCTAGCTATGCCTCGCATTTCTAGCTATACCCCGCCAATTTCTAGCTAATCTCGGGCCGCGCTTTGCGCGTGTTGGGACCGGTTTCCCAGAGTCCCACTTTCAAGGTAAGCTGTTGAATGGCAGCATCAGCGCCCAAACTAATTAGCCTAGTTTATAAAGACATTCAACAGAATGTTTATTAAATCATACAATTCGTACACTTGACAGACTTTTCACTGTTCGTGAAGGAGCTAGTATTGTGACGTCAGCTTACATATGACGTAGGCCTAATAGACCTTTATACTTTATCAATTCATCCTATGACGTCATAATCAAATACGCGACGTGTAGCATGACATCCTAATGAATGACGTCATGAATGACGTCGATAGGTACATCACGAACGCATATTTGAAGACGGGCTATGCGTTGTTGTAAGAATTGTATGGCTTTACTATTTAATAAATATTCTGTTGAATATTTTGAGACTAATTTGACTGGGCGCTGGTGCTGCCATAGGCAGCAACAGCACCAAGTCATATTAGTTACAAAATATTCAACAGCTTACCTGTACAGCTTTCAGGAAATTGATAGTTAGGGCATTCGGGGATCGATCAATCCCAACACGGCGAAGTGTGGGTGGAGCTTAGTTCGAGATGGGCGGGGCATAGCTAAAAATGGAAAGGTCCATTGAGTATGGCGTCATATACTTGAGTGACAAGATCGGATCGCTCTAGTGTAGTTCTCTGCCTAATAGTAATTTGTCAATCAGCTGATAAGAAGAGAGGTGCACAGGTCTTGAACTTTCCATTATTGTAAGCTGCTGCTGATCTAGACAACCGAGTTTACAGCAAAATCGTTTCCAAAACGGAGACCACTTTTCATTAAAATAGAACTAACATGGACAATGCAAATTGGCATTTCACTACCGATACTATAAACAGTGTTGCATGGGTGTGGGGTAGGTGATGCGCGTGCGTGCATGTGCGTGCATGTGTGTGCGTTAGTGCGTGGGCGCGTGTGTGCGTGAACGTGCGCATTTATGTTCTGATGGGATGTGTCGGTAGAGGGGTGCCTGCATCACCACCAAGTCGTGAGATACCGTGACTCTCCCTACCACCTCCTGAAAATCGAAACTTTAATGCTCTCATATGGCATCCGCGGCATTTTAAAATGAGTTGTTATCTCTGATTGCATGAATATTTTAGATTGATCTATCATTGATGGATAGCAAGAAGTCCGTATGATGCTAAGACAAATTTATAGAATAGCTCTCCCTTCCTGAAAAATTTAACATTTAGACAATTGTTGCGTAGACCGCGTGCACTTTCCTGAGACGATCCCTTCAACTAGAGTGCAAATACATTTCTTACACAGATCCTGATAGAGCACTGTTTTCCCCATTTAGAAAATGAACATAGAAATTGGCTATTTAATGCGACAATTTAATGAGATACATGCTGCCATCGCGTAAGAAATAAATTTGCCAAATTGATACCACCCCACCCGATATGGCACAGCCATTGAGTAATATATGACTATCTGCGATACGGTGATGACGGGTGGGGCGTGATGGGGCTGGAGAAGGGGGTAGGGAGGGGTTGTAGGGAGATTGTAGTAAAGTCAGAATCTGACTATAAATGATTACCCCTCTGTTATAAATCATACACTAATAGCGCCACTTTGTCATCGGGATAGAATGAGTTACCCCATTATGTAAAACAGATTTGGCACCGAGGGTTTTGAGTTGAACAATAGTCAATACGTTAGATACAAAACCAATTTCACCACGAAACAATAAATTATGGTGAAATTAACAAATTGTTTACAAATTAACTTTATGGTGGCTAGTGGAAGTTACATCAGCGCTCAGCGTACCATTTTAGATTTTTAGCCTGGCGTAGACGCTCATCTTCTTCTTTTCGTTCGCTGACCATACCGCCAGTCCTGTAAGTGACTATCGACATGATCATAAGCGTTAAGTGCGTGGATCCATGGTTTATTAGAGTGCCCCGTGCGGCCTGGAACCTCCGTCTTCAGCACTCGAGGTTTCTGTCAGGGTTACCTCACCCTTACCTCCTTTAGTCGCCTCTTACGACACGCAGAGGATACGGAAGGTGTATTCTAAGCCCCACCTACAGGGCATCCGTAGACGCTCATTAACCCCATCTTGTGTCAACAGCGCTTCAAAACACTAAAAATACTACTTGATATAGCAATTAAATGTTTTGATGGTCAATATTTTTCAAGATATTTTAATTTTAGAAGACTTTTTTGTAAATTTATCACTCCATTTCTTTTCGCCGGCTTGACAATTAAAGGGTTATGGTAAAGAAAATTAAAGTTTTTACTTGGCTAGTGTCTATCAGCAGCCCGAGAGAAGAGTATTTTTGAAAACTTACCGCCAGAATGACTGGCTCGGTGACCGAGTCAAGTCATGCTAGTGGTAAATATGAAAAAATACGTTTTTGGTCAGTTTGGCCGTTAAAAAGTTAAATTGACAAAAGAGGGGTTAAACTACCATGGTTCTTAGTCAGTCAGTCGGTCGGTCGGTCGGTCGGTCGGTCGGTCGGTCGGTCGGTCGGTCTGTCGGTCAGTTTGTCGGTCGGTCGGTCGGTCGGACAGTCGGTCGGTTGGTCGATCGATTGATCGGTCGGTCGGTCGGTCGGTCGGTCGGTCGGTCGGTCGGTCGGTCGGTCGGTCGGTCGGTCGGTCGGTCGGTCGGTTGGTTGGCCAGCCAGGCAACCAGGCAGCCAGGCGGACAGCCAGCTAGCCAGCCAGCCAACCA
Source organism: Chaetoderma sp. LZ-2023a (assembly GCA_034401795.1). Taxonomy (NCBI): domain Eukaryota; kingdom Metazoa; phylum Mollusca; class Caudofoveata; order Chaetodermatida; family Chaetodermatidae; genus Chaetoderma; species Chaetoderma sp. LZ-2023a. The sequence continues at coordinate 44,969,675 of CM067363.1, read as the reverse complement.
ACCAACCAACCAGCCAGTCAGCCAACCAACCAACCGGCCAGGCAACCAGCCAGGCAACCAGCCAGGTAACCAGCCAGGCAACCAGCCAGTCAGCCAACCAGCCAGGCAACCAGCCAACCAGCCAACCAGCCAACCAACCAGGTAACCAGCCAATCAACCAGCCAACCGGCCAACCAACCAGGCAACCAGCCAGGCAACCAGCCAGGCAACCAGCCAGGCAACCAGCCAGTCAGTCAGTCAGTCAGTCCGGGCTGTAGTTTCGAGAGTTTTTCGTATACAGTAATCAAACAAAAATGACCTACATTACACGCTTCATACGCAACCACGGAGAATATACTATCTACCTTGATATATATTGAATGTGTTACTGAACTGGGAAGCAATGGAGAGCTACTACATGTATGCTGTAGAGCCTACCGGTTATTCGATTTGATATCAATTTATCGCAATTCGATAAGAAAAATCGTTATCTTTTACGATGCTAAGCTTAAAAATCGAAAAAATCGGCAACATGTTGTAGGGCTTATATGTTGAGATTAATTTGACAGGAAATAACAGCCTCCCGTCAAACTAATATTAAATACTCAACTAACTCAACGCGGCCCAATTATGTTGATGTTACAATAAGCTATGTTTAAAACGAATGACGTCTTAGGTATTATTGCCAATATGATGGTTATTTTGCGACGTGGTCTTCTCCGGAACAAGCACTTTGTCATATTAAGCTTACCATACTCATCTTCTTCCTCTGCAGACTTACCTGGCACATGGCGTTCACTTGAATGATGACGAAATGGATTTGATCAAAAACACAAATGCAGGTGTTTGTCACTGTCCAAACTCAAATACGGCGTAAGTATGCATTCGTGGGTACGTATGAGCACGCCCATGTAGGTGCATGTGTAGGCGTGGATGTGCATGGCCGTACGTGCGTGCGCGCTTGAGAGCGTGCGTGTGAAATTACAATTTGTGATCGTAGTCATGGGCTTGGCGATGGCGATGGTGATTTGTAGACAACGAAGTTATTGGTTTGGTTGGCATTTATCGAGTCACTGCTTACGCGTCTCATTCACGCCATATCTAGGCTGGTTTTTATTTCAGTCTGTTATTGGTAAAGTCCCCAGTTTTGCACCGATGCCCATTTATACTCATGGGTGGAGAGAGGGAACGAGGAGTAATTCGTGGAGGCCATTGATCCTAAAGGACGTACATTTTCTTCCAAAGCACTTTGGAGGAAAATCTACATGCTGTTGCGTGTTCGGTACGTTGATGAAGGTAATGCTGTGATTGGTTGCTGAAGACACCCCGGATGCAATGACGTAATATGTGACGCTGCTTCTGAACTTCTGGTACATGGTTGTTGTACTGGTTCTGTTAGTGCTGTTTTATTTTCGATGGTGTCTGTGATTGAAAGCGTTGGTATACTCTTATTGTTGTAGAATCCGCAGTGGCATGATGGATGTCCGAAAGCTGCTTGACCGAGGTATCAATGTGGGCATCGGAACAGGTATTCTATCATATTCATTGACAGGGAATCGAACCCACAATTGGCGATAGCCCTTAATATCATAGCCCACAAACGCTTCCAACAGAACAACGCCGTATGCCTTGTGGCGTCAGTCTGGTGGAAGTGTTTGTGAGCTGCGCTGCCAGGCTCTGTCGCCAGTTGCGGACGGGGTTCGATTCCCCGCCACTGCTAATATACCGTAAAGCCATGAATATTTCGTATATTACCTTCATGCGCTTATTGTTTTGTTGACAACACCCATAGATCATGTTTATCTCGTTAAGATTTAACTTGTAATGGCGAAATCTGGTCAAGAAAATCAAAATGTTTTCTTATTGAATGTCCGTTTGTTGGCCAAGAGACTATTTTTTAAAAATTAGCACTGAAATGACTGGCTCGATTACCGAGCCAGTCATTTCAGTGGTAAATTATTTTAAAAACTATTCTTCGCTTAGCCTGCAAATAGACATTCCTCATGACCACGGCAGAGGCTAGTGGTGGCCAGTTTCACAATGAAAGCGTTACAGAATCCATAGGTTATATAAAATTATTTTACAGAATGGTGCACGCTGAAATTAATTTTCCAATATCAGCCATTGTTTCAAGTATAATTATTTAAGCATATTTAATAACTGCAAGCATACATAGTTGCTTCGAACTTAGATACTATGATGATATGATCACAGGGCGGTGGTACTGGCTAATAGTCGAAAAAAGAATTGGATAGCGCTATGCTGCTGTGACTATATTATTATTGTTTATGAATGAAATGTTTCCCTGACAGAACAATGGACAGAGTTTGTAAACTCTTCCTCATTCGGACTTATACCATCCCCGTGTTCTCAACATCTCTCTCTCTCTCTCTCTCTCTCTCTCTCTCTCTCTCGTAATCACACTCTCTCAATCTCCATATCAATCGCACCCACTCTCAATCACCCATTCTCTCTCTCTCTCAACCCCACCCATCTGTCGTTCTCTCTCTCCCACCCTCCCTCTCCTCCATTCATCTCTACTCCCGTCCATCTATCCATCTCTCTCTCTCTCTCTTATCTCTCTCTGTCTCTCTCTTTCTCTCTCTCTCTCTCTCTCTCTCTCTCTCTCTCTCTCTCTCTCTCTCTCTCTCTCCTAGCCAACCCCACAAGTTCCTACCCTCTATCCCACCTCGCCCCCCCCCCCCTCACCACACGGTCGCGTCGCCTGATCTTTCACGCTCACACTCTCCGTGCCTACAAATGTCTTACTATAATGGTATAAACTCAATGTGCAGAAAGATTAATGTAGAATCCAACGAGTTTAGCAGCCGTTATGTAATAGGCCTCTAAAGGGTCAAGTTATCAAAATTCATCTTTGTTCTCTCCCCTACACATCATCTACCATCGTTTCTCTTTCTGCCGCTCGCTATCCCAAAGAAATATATTCTGCCAATATTCTATATTAATATTCCAAATACCAAACACAGCTCAGTCACCCATCGCCTACCACTTCTGTCTCCCTTCTTACCTCCCCCTCTTCTCCGTCTCTCTCTCCCCTCCCTCCCTCGCTCGCTCGCTCCCTCTCTCTCGCTCCCTCTCTCTCTCTCTCTCTCTCTCTCTCTCTCTCTCTCTCTCTCTCTCTCTCTCTCTCTCTCTCTCTCTCTCTCTCTCTCTCTCTCTCTCTCTCTCTCTCTCTCTCTCTCTGGTGGTGCGGTGAGTGTGGTGCAGGTGCGCGCGCACATGTGTGCACGTGTGTGTGCGTGCGTGTGTGCGTGCGTGCGTGGCTGCGCGCGTTCGAACAAGGATCGGATCTGGAAACCATTTTACGGGTATTTTACGTTTCAGACGTTGCTGGTGGCTACTCTCCTTCGATGCTAGACGCTACACGATTCGCCATTACCGTCTCCAAACTGGTCAGCTTGGATAAGGGCAGCGAATACAAACCTCTCAGCTATAAAGAGGCTTTCAGACTGGCCACGCTGGGCAGCGCCCGGGGTACGAGTGGTCAATCACTTACATTATTCGTCTCAACATTTTTGTCCGCGCGCGTACATGCTTGCGTCTAGCGTGCTTGTGTGCATGCGAGCGAGCTAGCGAGCGTGCGTCCATGCGCGCATGTTCAGCCCATATTTTGGTTGGAGCCTGGGCTACTAAAGAAGGATATCGATTTTGCGGTCAAAGTGACAAAAGCCAAGACCAAGGTCATCTAATATATTTCTTTAAGTACCCGACACGGTCCCATGGCTTAAGTTCTCCCAAATGAATTGTGACTAAACTTGGCTGTCAGATTGCCCTTGAGGCTTTGAAGAAGGTTATTGTTTGATAGGCCCATGGTCAAACGTCAAGAGTCAAGTTCGACTCCTAACCATAGTTAGCTATAGCTAACTAGATTCCGAGTCGAACTTCAAATAGTTAACTAGCTAGTCAACTAATAGTAAACCGGGCACCCGAGCTCGGTTCAGATGGTTAGTGTGATATTTGAGTAAATTTCAAATGGCGGACACCGATCGCTTACCACGAATAAATGCATATAAAAGTGTAAATATTTCGCTAAATAACTTAGGTTTGATGAAATTGTGCTTTCCCATTGTATGCCAATGTTCCCAAGCCCATTTTCCTTCCAATTTTATATCATATGGACGCGTTTTGATGACTTAGCGGACAAAAATATCCCATTTTCGTAGTCCATCAAAACAAACGACAGAAAGGGTTAATGGAGACTGGTACCCGGCTCCAACTTTTCCCCAATAGTAATTCAATGGGGGAATCGGGAATCACCGAACTATGGTTAACTAGTTAGCGCTCGGCTTGGCATAACGACCTCGCATGTTCAGTAAACTAGCAAACTCTATACTTAGCGAGTCGAACTTGACCAGGGTCAACTAAAGTGGCGAGATGACAAGACTCGGAATTCTCCGGAATATTTGTTAGTACTGCTACAAGAAATTGCCAAAATTCTAATGGATCTACAGGAAATGTTGCTCGCCATTTTCACAATAAAGACAATTGAGAAACTATAACTCAAGTATATGACGTCATAATTAAATACATCACTCGTTAGCTGACGTCACAATCAAAATACCGTAGTTCCGTTACGAAATTCGAAAAGTTCGTCTTAGAGGTGTACTAGTGAATGTCTTTGGTAAATTTACACGTTAATAAACATTATGTTGCATATTTTGAGACTAATTAGTCTGGGAACCATTGCTGCCGTATGCAACAACAGCTCCCAGTCCAAAATCTATTCCAGCACCCGCACAAAGTGTGCGGATATTAGCTAGAAATGGGCGTGGCATAGCTAGAAATGGGCGCGGTATATAGCTATATATAGGCACAGCATAGCTATAAATTGGCGCAGCATAGCCAGAAATGGATGCGGTAGCCTATAACTAGAAACGGAAACGGCCTAGCTAGAAATGGGAGCGGCATCGCTAGAAATGGGCGCGGCTAGAAATTGACGAGGTATAGCTGAAAATGGGCGTGGCATAGCTAGCAACATATCTTTCTGTTCATCATTCAGTATGATGGAAATAAGTAATAAAATCTGATGTAACGCTTTCACCGTCCATGCTAGCAATCACGGATATAAAGTAAGGAAAAATGAAGAATAACGGTGACATTTGATATTACATGAACAAAACCGAATAACTCTCTCTATCTATGCAATTAGTTTATGGAATTCATGCAATTCTGATGTTTTTATTCCATGCAAAAACATCTTTATCAATGATTTACCATTCTCGGATCCTCAAAACAGATAAAGACAATCAATTTACCCACACGTCTTTATTGGTAGTTTTCCCGCTCCGTTTTGAAGTTACTAATCTGTTCCATTTCAAAGCAGGGCGAGAAAATGATATGTGTGACAAAATAGCCAAAAGGGCGAATGACTAGTAACTTATGCTTGATCATGTTGATCTAGTGATTATTTTTGCCACATTGACTGATTACAGTCGGCGTTTTTCATCATAATTATGAGTGTGCGCTATGCATTTAAGTTTTGTATGCCGACTTTTAGTAGTAAATACTGAGCTTTTATTCTGTTAGTGACGTCATGATTCCTGGAGGTGGTTTCCCGGCATTCAAAGAGAAAAGTTAGGTAGCCTTGTTAGTCTGTATATACAATACACCAGGATTCAAAGATAGTAACTTTAAGACTAACTTAGTTTAATTTGACGAGCTTTCGCACATAAATGTGCTTCATCAGGTGACCTGATGAAGCACATTTATGTGCAAAAGCTCGTCAAAATAAACTAACTAAGTCTTAAAAGGTACTGCATTTGAAGACTGTTTTATTGCCAGTATTCAGAGTTTCTATTTTATTTGCTAACTATTATTATGTAATTTATCATTAATTCGTTAGATGTAGATCCAACGAACACGAATTTGACTTTACGATTGTTTCTATGATTGCCTACATCACACGGTTGCCCATCCTACACCATTGCGAAGCCAACCTATATGGTTGATCTGTGGGATCCTTTCCAAGAAAACATCTGTCACTCTCACTGCCATTAAGCATATTTGACTTTGATTGTATCTATGTACCTCCTAAAATGATATAAATCACGTAATACGGCATGAGCCATAAACAACTGCAATGCTACACATTTGCCAATCACGTGGTAAAGTTTTTTTTTACTTCCGAATCCGTGTAATAATGCAATCCATATTAAGTCTAAAAGCTAACCTAGATATTGAACCGTTGGGTGCACTTGTTTTAATATGGAATTCATATCATGTAACGCAGTACATGCTTCCATAGCATTGAGAAGGTTAAATTACGATGTAATCAGCATAGTCGCCTTAGGCACATGAAATATCTTTTTAAAGCTCATATCATTTGGACTATAAGATATAATCTTTCTGCAGACTCGTGTTAACCAGCTACATCACTTTCATTTTGCAGTACTGGGTTTGGATAAGACAATCGGAAACTTCGTAGTTGGGAAAGATTTTGATGCTTTGGTTATTGACACGGCACATCCTTCTGGTCCAATAGATGTGTTCAGTTATGATACCGTTGAAGATAAAATACAGAAGTTTCTCTTTCTGGGTAAGTGTTACGTCATTTATCAACTCACAAATAATACATAATAACGAGAGCTATTAATGAATTTACTTTGCAACGTAACCCATGTGAGCTAATAGACCGTTCCAGTTTATCCATCCATTGTATATGACGTCATAATCAACCCAGTGAGTGTAGGATGACGTCTTAATCAATTAAAGCACGAACGACTCGATTTAGCCCGTCTTAAATGCTTAATAGTCCGACACGTTAGACAGACAGACAGACAGACAAACAGACAGGCAGGCAGACAGGCAGGCAGGCAGGCAGGCAGGCAGGCAGGCAGGCTGGCTGGCTGGCTGGCTGGCTGGCTGGCAGGCAGGCAGGCAGGCAGGCAGGCAGGCAGGCAGACAGACAGACAGACATACAGAAATGGAGGAGATGAACTCGTTTTTCTGCCCTGCCTTACGAGATGATGAATTTTTGAAATCGACCAGCATGATAAACCAAATTTGGGCTCATAGCTGCTTAGAAAATTTAATCAAACATTATCGAAGCAAATTTGACAAATTAAAGGCAGAGGTAAAAGTGGCCGAATCTAATGTAATTCTTGATCTACACAGAGCCAAAGGCATAGCATTGAAATGGGGTAGGCACAATTTTGGAAACAAATTGGCCACAACGACAATCACAAATTTTTGGAAATTTTTTGGCAGAAATAGCTAGTGATGAGCAAAATAGAGTGATGGCTGTACCAACACCGGCGGCCACACCGAGTACAGGTTCAGGTTCACATTCAACAGTGACTAACAAACGACAACGGTCACCAACCACCTTCACACCCTCGCCTACCACTTCCAAGCGGACGAATCTGCATACATCACCAACACCAGCACCTGGTGTTGATGATGTAACAGAGTCATGGCCGGCTCTACCAAAGACAAATTCTCCTCCTGTGCGCCGTTGTCGGGTTGTTACTCACTGTTCCCCAATCTACCACCTAGCAACTCTTCCTCATCTCTTCCACTATCTTCTCCTCGCCACCTTCTGACTCGATCTTCTCCTCTTCCTCCTTCTCCTCTCTCAATCCCGCCTCCTCCTCTTCCTCCTCAAACTTCTTCTCTTCATGCATCTCCTCTCTCAATCCCGCCTCTTGCTCCTCATACTCAATCTTCTCCTCTTGCATCTCGTCTCTCCATCCCTCCTCCTGCTCTTCCTCCTACTCTTCATCTCTCTTCTCCTCACGCACCTTCTTCTGCTCCTCTTCCTCTGTATCCGCCTCCTCTCCCGCCTATGGAGAATAATAGTAACCTGTCGGATAGGAAGTTTGCTAAGTACCGTCATCAATCGCATAGCAAGGGCCTGTGGACGATCCCCAGAATCACCAAAAAGATTCTGATGATAGGGTCCTCTAATGTAGCCCGAATTGATTTAGACGTCCATCCTGACATCCAGGTTGAGTGCTATCCTGGTGCCGCATTATCACATTTCAGAACAATGGCTATGCGACACCAGGATGGCCCTAGCCCGGTGAAGATCATCATGAATATTGGCATCAACTCCAAAAATGAGCATCCAACCAAAGCCTCAAGCCATTTACGGTTCATGGCTCGTGAATTTAAAAACACCTTCCCTAATGTGGAGTTGCACTTTGCTGAGATTAACTTCTCAGATAGCTTGTCAGACAGGCAAAAGTACTGTCTCAAGCGTATCAACGAATCAGCAAGGTCCAACTGCCACGTTGATAAGGTCATCCCCAAAATTTCTGATGCCAATTTTCATGTTGAGAAACAGCTAATTGTATTTATAACCATTGGTTGACGGTACTTAGTTTAAGCTAAATGTGGGTCAAGGCAATAGCTCCCCTAACATAGGATTAGGAACAAACCGTGTCAATTTAGCAGCTGACTATGATCTCTCACCATCTGAAAATCAATTCTCGATCGTGGTCTTACTTTTGTACCAACTCCAAAACCAAAAACAGGATTAGATTTGCTTTTAGACACAGGTCTTATTGAAGTAGCTAATTTTGGTCATTCAGTAAAAATAGCCCATCATTTTCGAAATTTAAATGGAGAGTCAAAACCATTCACTGGAAAATCCGGTTGGGACCCTCCAGATAGACTAGTTGATGACAATATTAAAGCAACCATAAAAACGGTTGCTGGTATAGCCAGATCATTGCCAGTTACAAAAATAAGCAAAACCTTTCATTTCTCGAGCGACAGGCTATCAACAAATTACGTCGAAATCAGAATATTATTTTAAAACCAGCCGATAAAGGTTCAGCAACTGTGATTATGTCTAGAGAAAACTACATCCGCGAGGCCGAAAGGCAGTTAACTAACACCAGGCATTACAGAAAACTTGATATTTTAATTTGGCCTCAAAACCGACAAAATTTCATTGAAATACTTAATTCATTGCATACAGATAAGTACATCGATAAGAAACAGCTAAAGTATCTGCTAGGTGAGAATAATCCACAAAATCGGACATTTTATATCTTGCCTAAAATCCATAAACCTATCAGCACCTGGGTAGATCCATTGACACCGCCTGGACGACCCATCATTTCAGACTGTGGCAGTGAGTCTTATGGCATTTCAGAATATATTGATTACTATTTAAAGCCCATTGCGAATAGACACAAGAGCTTTCTCAAGAACACAGAACACTTTCTTTCAAAGCTATCCAAATTGTCAGTTCCGAAAGATGCATATTTAGTCACATTAGACATAGATGCTATGTATACCAATATAGATATTGATGCTGGAGTCAATGCTATTAAGAATTCTTTTGTCAAATTTCCTGATCCAGATCGACCAGACACGGAAATTCTAAAATTATTAGAGCTAAGTCGTAAAGGAAACGATTTCCAATTTAATGGTGAAAATTACCTTCAAATCTGTGGATGCGCAATGGGTAAACGATTCAGCCCAAATTTTGCCACGATTTATGTTGCGGAGTGGGAAGAGGAGGCACTGAACAAATCAACCAAAAAGCCTCTTCTTTACCTCAGATATCTAGATGACATCTTCATAGTTTGGCAACATTCAGAAGAAGACTTTTGGGAATTTTTTCGCATTTTAAATAACCAAGAATCAAATATCAAGCTAAAAGCTACTATTAGTGGAACATCGGTTGACTTTTTAGATGTCACGATCTATAAGGGTCCTCAATTTGATTCCTCTGGAAAATTAGAATATAAAGTATTCTTTAAGCCAACAGACTCACATCAGCTGCTTCACAAAAAATCATTTCATCCTCCACACACATTTAAAGGTTTGATCAAATCGCAAATCATAAGATTTTTTCGAAACTCTAGCAACAGGCAAAATCTGAATAGTGCATGCTCTACTCTGTTTGATGCTTTGAAAGCACGAGGCTATTCAGCCCGTTTTCTTCGAAAAATTAAAGCAGACACCATCAATGAGCTTGAAAATCTAAAACCTCATAGTGGACCCGAGTTTGAGCCTGTCCAAATTAAACACAATAAACCAATCATGTGCGATGGATCAGTTTCTAAATGCGACAAAAATAGATGCAAAGTAAACAACTATATTGTAAACCAACAAACATTCCTGAGCTTTCAAACTAAAAATGAATATCATATCCGAACTAATATGCATTGTGATTCTGAGAATGTAGTCTATTTGATCAATTGTGCCCTTTGCCAGAAACAGTATGTTGGTGAAACAAAAAATGCATTTAGAGTGCGTGCTAGACGCCACGTTTCTGATATTAACACCTCAGCAGATACGCCAATTGCTCAACATTTCCAACTTCCTGATCATTCAGTTGAACATCATTTTGAAATCATGCCAATAGAACAGATTCCGACCTTCGATAGTGAGGAAGAAACGAGTTCGTTTCGCAAATCCGAGAAGGACATTGGATTAGAACACTCCAAACAAAAGCACCATTTGGAATAAATGTAGATTCGGGAATATCACAAAAGAACAAAATTATCCCATTTCAACTCATATACAATAGACGTAATGTTGAATTAGCGAAAACCATGAAAGACGAATATTCACAGTTGCAATCTAAATTAAAGGAACCGATCAAAGCACGACCAGTAATAGCTTACAATAGAAATCCAAACCTGAAAGATTTGCTAGTAAGATCAAAGTTAGACCTCATGGGTCTTGATAACAATGACAAGGTTTCATCCCTCCCCACCTATTCTTAAATAAATCTAATCCCAACCAAAACCAATGGTGGGGCAACATGAAATCATATCCGTAGGACATCTTTTAGTTTTGTGTCTGCAAAAGTGTGTGTGCGTGCGTGCGTGCGTTCGTGTGTCCGTGCGTTTGTTCGTATGTGTGTATGTGTGTGGGTGTGTGCTCGTACATCCGAACGTGCGTGCATCTATACTTGCGTGGGTGTATGTTTGCGGGTGTGTATGTGGGTGTGGGTGCATTAATTCGTGAGTACATCAGTGCGTGGGTGTGTGCGTGCATGCATTCGTGTGTCCGTTCGTGCATGCGTTCATGCATGCATTATTGCGTGCAGTCGTGCATGTATTACTGTGTGCATGTATTATTGCATGCATTCGTGCATTCGTTCAGGTGGGTGCGTGCGTGCGTGCGTGCGTGCGTGCGTGCGTGCGTGCGTGCGTGCGTGCGTGCGTGCGTGCGTATGTGCGTGCGTGCGTATGTGCGTGCGTGCGTGTGTGCATTCGCGTGTGCATTCGCGTGTGTGTGTGTGTGTGTGTGTGTGTGGTGTGTGTGTGTGTGTGTGTGTGTGTGTGTGTGTGTGTGTGTGAGTGATTTCTCTATAATGTAGGATCAATCCCAGCCTTTACCTGTTAAAGCGACCTACTGATAAGTTCACTTTACCCCAACTAATCTCAAGGGGGGACCCTCTCTAAGTAAATCTAAACTTGGTCTCAATAGGACAAATTTAGGTAAAGAAATTTTTAATTAAATTCCTGTGCCAATGCGTTTTTTTCAATGTAAAGACAGACAGACAGACAGACAGACAGGCAGTCAGTCAGACAGACAGACAGACAGACAGACAGACAGACAGACAGACAGACAGACAGACAGACAGACAGACGGAGGGGGAGAGGGAGAGGGAGAGGGAGAGGAGAGGAGAGGAGAGGAGAGGAGAGGAGAGGAGAGGAAGAGGGAAAGAGCGAGAGAGAGAGAGAAAGAGAGAGGGAGGGAGAGAGGGAGAGAGAGAGAGAGAGAGATGGAGGGAGGGAGGGAGGAGAAATACACAGAGAGATATATACATATATAAATACATAGATAGATAGATAGATACACACATGGATAGATACATAATAGATATATACCTTGACCAACTGAGCGACCAACCGATCGAGCTACTGAGAGACCGACTAACTGACTGACTGACAGGCTCGACCAACCGATGACTTTGTTGATCGACCGACCCATGTACCAACATACTGATCCAGCGACCAATATATAGATAGATAGATAGATAGATAGATAGATAGATAGATGGATGGATGGATGGAATGGGTGGATGGGTGGGTGGGTGGGTGGGTGGGTGTGTTGGCGGGCGGGGGACGGGCTGGCGGGCGGGCGGGCGGGCGGGCGGACGGACGGACGGACGGGTGGATGGATATTTATTTCACTGAGTATTGAAGCTTTTTATCTATTATTCTATATTTGCAGGGGATGACAGGAGTATTCGAGAGATATACGTAGCAGGAAGACGCGTCAAATGAACAGCCAGACAACACAACCAGAACAATTTAAGACCGTGTTCACACTGGAGAGTTAATTCGGAGTAACTCCATACTTCAGAATGGCGTTATTCCGGATTACGTTTCTAGCATGAACATGGCCTAAAACAACATACTCATCGCAGGTTTCTCTCTATACTTATCAATTAGCAATGTGAATTTATCAGAAGATACTTCAACCCGTATTGGCATGCAGAAGTTTATATGCGAACAAAATAAAACCAAGACACTTCTATGTAAAGTAAAACTCCTCTATTAAAATCGTCCATGCCCTGCGCCACACACACGCACGCACGCACGCACGCACGCACGCACGCACGCACGCACGCACGCACGCACGCACGCACGCACGCACGCACGCACGCACGCACGCACGCACGCACGCACGCACGCACGCACGCACGCACGCACGCACGCACGCACGCACGCACGCACGCACGCACACACACACATTAAAATTGTGATTGCTGGATGTTTTAATCAGTCATCATGATCTGCCATGGGTCTAGTGATACTAGTATTATAGCCCATCCACCAATAGCGGCATCCGGTCTGTCACTCAAGTATTTGACGTCATAATCAATTACTTCAAGTATTAGCTGACGTCGCAATCTTACTGACGCATGGCTCGCAGTCATGAAATTGGAAAAGTCTGTCAACTGTACGAATTGTATGTCGTTGATGGCTTTACAATTTTATAAATATTCTGTTGAATATCTTGAAACTAATGGTGTGAGAATTGGTGCTGTCTGTCCGTCTGTCTGTTTATATGGTTGCCCGTCTGTTTGTCTGTTGTCCGTATCATATCTCCGGAACACAAGGTGGAAACGCCAAATTTGGAACAAACAATCATACTGCCAGTGTCTGTAGAGGGTTGAACTTTCATTTCTAATATCAAATACCTAGGTCACGGGGTAACTAAAATAATGGCCACAGTTGACATATTACTGATATGTATTCTAAAATGCCGATAGGGTGACGTCATATATGCGTAAATCAGATGTCTGTATCTGAAGACATGGATTAAAGATGCATATTTACATTAAAGTGCTTGAAAATAAAATTCTTGAAATTATATACTTTTAGAGGCTTAAATTGTGTACCTCAATGTAATGAAACGAAAAAAATCTTGATATATGATGATTTCGTTCCACATAGATAAATTTCGTAGGCTTAGTTGTGAATTTGAATTAGGGGCTCGTGCCTCTAATTCAATTTGACAATCAAAAAAATTATATGAATTTATATGTAATGAAATCATCATATGCTTATTTTATTTAGTTTCTTTACATCTAGGCACATAATTTAAGCCTCTAAAAGTATGTAACTTTTAACAATTTTATTTTGAAGCATTCTGCTGTGAATATGCCCCTTTAACAAAACTAATGAAAATATCCGATCTGTCACTTAAGTATTTGATGTCATAGTCAATTACGTCACATGTAGGTTAACGCCACAAACATAACGCAGACTGAATGACTTATCTAGCTCCGGCATGTACATTGAAAAGTCCGTCAAGTATAGGAATTGTATGTTTTTGAGGGATTTACTATTTACTAAGCATTCTGTTGAATACTTTGAAAGCAATTTGTCTGGGCGCTGTTGCTGCCATAGGCAGCAACAGCACCCTGCCAAATTAATTTCAAAATATTCAATTGCTTTCCAGTATAAATTACCTTGAAATTGGGATTCTGGTAATTCAAGTTTCAAAGTATATAAATCTCTTCCAACACGCGTACGATGTGGGCGGAACTTTGCTATTAATGGGCGGGACATAGCTAGAAATGGACCCCTTTGTTGATAGCGAAGGTGATCATTAATTGGATTCGTCTTGAAGAATTAACTAGTTTTTAGTTACTTCCAATGATCAAAGATACGCATTGCTCTCAAAGATCAAAGATAAACAGAGACAGACGATAACTGAATGTTATCAAAACTGAAGGGCTAACAAAATTAATTTCTGAGCCTATATTTATATATAATATATATAATGCTCGTTGATTGCCACAATCTACAAGATAAGATAATTTATTCATAACATAATAATATAAATTCTATAGTTTCGCTCCACCCCCTCCCCTCATTGCCGCATTTTCTCTACCGAGGTTTGCATGACTGCATTTTATCATAAAGCTAAGTTTTAGATTGCTTGATGATAATATGCGAAGACGACGACACAGTAGAAAACTAGTATCAGCTCAAAGGAGGTATTGACCCAAGCTTTTACGCTCTTTTCCAACGCACTTTAGTGTTACAATATGATTGTATGTGCCAAATTTGGTGATTCTACCTGCTGTATTCACGAGGTATTCACAAGATTGCTCATTCCGGTATGTACTTAGTGACACCCTGACCTAGATATTGAGACTTTCGACTTGAATACTGAGCGCCCTCTACCAGGCCACAATATGATTGTATGTACCAAAAATGGTGGTTCTGTATTGACGCTTGAGGTGGATATTCTAGATGTAGCTATCCGGGGTAGCTATGGACATAGACTTAACGGAGAGCGATTTCCGATTCGTTTTTAAAAGGGCGCCAACCCTTAAATCGTCACTACTACATTTGTGCTGATGGGATCTCAATAATACTTGAGACGAACATTCTAGGTGTAATTATCGACGCTATAATGGAGTCCGATTTTCGATTGCCCCACTGAAGGGGTTTAGAATGGTGTCACTCCTTTAAGTTTTAAAATCGTTATACAAGTTGGGACATGTTTCAGCTCTTAGCTCGTACGAGCTTTTCCTTGTTTCATCACACCCACGAGCTCTATCCAGCTGAATGATTTTTCTCTAAATCCGTATTCAGATTTAAACAGTTTGTTCAAATACTTTATTAGCCGATTAAACATTGTTGCATCAATTTCGAGAACAGAGGGCGTATTGAGACAAGTCGATAATGCAGAAAGTTAGTTGCGTGTTTTGCCGTAGAAAGCGACGTTATTCACACACCTCTATTCATTTCTAATGAAAGATGCATTGTGCCAGTGATAGATTAATGATGTGGTTGAGAGAAGTTAGTAGTTGGGATCTTGCAATGTGTATCGCCACCTCCCCTCCCCGCCTCACTCCACGGCCCACCCTAATCCACGACCCGCCACACCCCTTGTGTCAACAGAGCTTCAAAGTGCTCAAAATACTATTATAATGGTCTATATTTTTCAAGAAAATTATAATCCCTGCAGGCTCTAGAAACAGCTATTTCTGAAATTTACAATTGAATTTGACGAAAATAGCATTCTACAGAGGCTATTTGTGACCGGCTTGGCCATCAAAGCGGTAAGGAACATAAAATTTTCATTTGTTAAGCCAGTGTCAATTTTTAACCCAGGAGAAGACCATTAAAATTTACCACAGAAATGACGGGGTGGTTCATAAAAAACACCTCTCTTGGCCTATAAATGGGCATTCCTCAAGAGCCCAGTAGAGACGATTTTTTGGCCGATTTGTCCATTAAAGGGGTCAGTTGACACCGCCGCCTGAATAGCGGTTACATATTTGCTATTTAAATCCATCTGTGTCCGCACATTGCCATTGGAAAGACTGTCCAGTCGAGTCAATGAGGTCTGCGTGATTTATAAATACTGTTTTTGGTGTCTTGGTGAATACCGATGTAAAGGCTGACTTACATATTGCGATTTTTGGCTAAGATCCGCCCACGGCACGACTCATCTACGATCTATGCCATTTCTAAGAAAATCATAGACACGCCGTGGTATGACATTAACGCTGATATAGAGTATAAATCCCCGTAGATATTTACCGAGCTGACAGTGAAATACAGAGAGACATTCAGTGAAAATGATTTGCACGTGGCATCGAAACACATTGCCTTCAAATCCCTGTAATTAATGCGCATGCGCGGTGCTGAACGCAATGCAGTCAGAACGGTTGCAACGATCGTAAGCTTTGTACACACACGATTTGATTACTGCTTTGTCAAGATGGTCTCTACGACAGCTTACGACTAGGTCGGAAATTTTGGCATGTCAAAACCTTACCTATTCCGTTACGACTCTTCCGATTTGGTTATTTCTTCAAAATCGTGCCGTGGTCATACATTGGAACCATGTACATAATACGACCAGATTAAAATCGTGTCACCGTTTTCCTTCCTGCGCCGGGCCGTGGTCGGATCTTAGCCAAAAATCGCAATATGTAATTCTGCCTTAAGTCTGTTCTCATACCCTTTTCAGTTTAATCATCAGGGCAAGAAAATATTAACGAACCGCGTGAAGAAAGTAGGAATCGTGTACGCGTACTTCCCGTGTGGTAGTGGAATAGGTTAATCCGATCTGTGGCTCAAGTATATGACTTCATAAACAATTACGTTATATTTCGGATGACGTCACTATCAAAATGCGTAATAAATGATGCATCTAGCTCGGTCATGAACATTTATAAGTCTGTCAAGTCCGAATTGTATGTCTTTGATGGATCTACTATTAAATAAACAGTCTGTTGAATGTTTTGAAACTAAGTTGACTGGTCGCTGTTGCTACCTTGTTGACATACGCTGCAACATCACACAGTCAATTTAGTTTCAGAATATTAAACAGCTTGCCTGTATAGTTACCTTGAAACTAGGATTCTGGTTCAAAGTATATAAATCGATTCTACCTCGCACAAAACATGGGAGGAGCTTGGCTATTAATAGGCGGGACATAGCTAAAACCGGATTCATTTATTGGGGGTGACTAAAAGTCTCCGATAATGGCGTCAGAAGCACGCCATACAGAGCATGGTAATTCACCTTTCCAGAGTATCCAGCTATCAATCTGACGTCATATGGCGTCATAATCAGCTAAGCGGCGTGTAGGATGACGTCATATTCATTACGTCATAAATGATTCTACTTTGCCTGTCTTTAACTCTTAATAGTCCGACGCGTTGCACGAATTGTACGTCTCTACTATTTACTAAACATGCTGTTGAATATTTTGAAACTAATTTGACTGGACGCTGTCGCTGCCATAGGAAGCAACATCATCCAGTCAATCTAGTCTAAAAGATTTAATAGCTTACCTGTATAGAGACTTCAGAGATCGATCGATCCCAACACGAGCGAGGTGAGGGTGGAGCGTAGCTAGAGATGGAAATGTTCATGGTGGTACTTTCAGATAGAATGAGACAGAAAGATGTAGTGCAGGTCTATGAGGAAAAATAAAATTAGACAATGAATCATTTATTATCAGCAGAAACAATAAAACCGCTGTCGTGTATCTCATCCTATTTCCATTAATATGGATTTGTTCTATGATTTGTTCTATGATTTGTTCTATGATTTGTTCTATGATTTGTTCTATGATTTGTTCTATGATTTGTTCTATGATTTGTTCTATGATTTGTTCTATGATTTGTTCTATGATTTGTTCGCGAACATCCTGCTTTCGTAGATCCTTCGCATGGACGATGTACACAAATGATGATTGAACACTAGCTATGCCACTAGTTATGACATTCTATGGCGAATATAGCCTATGTAATTCAAATGGATGAATCCAATCTGCCAATCCAATATGTGACGGCATATTCAATTATGTTACATGTAGATTGACGTCACGATCAATTACGTAATGAATGCCGTAGCTAAATCCGTTGGGAACTTTTAAATGCTCATCAGTTCTAGGCCTATGAATTGTATGTCTTTACTATCGAATAGTCATTCAGTTGAATATCTGGAAACTAATTTGAATGGGCGTTGTTGCTGTTATAGGCAACAACAGCGCCTATGGCAGCAACAGCGCCCGGTAAAATTAGTTTCAAAACATTCAACAGCTTACTTGTACAGTTTTCTAGAAATTGAGATTCAGAGTTCACGGTTCGATCGATCCCAGCACGGACAAATCGTTGACGGAGCTTAACCTGAGATGTGTGAGACATAGCAAAAACTGGATTCATCAATTAAGCATTTACCTGTCAGCTGTTTGTTGCCATGGAGAGATTCGATCTGTTACTCATGTATATGACGTCACGATCAAAATGCATAATGAATGACGTATCTAGATACGCCAGATTTGCTGACGTCACAGCCAAATTATAAATGAACTTGACAGTATGCGTATGAATTGTGTGTCGTTTGTGAATTTTCTATTTAATAAGCTTTCTTTTGAATATCTGGGAACACATTTTACTGGGAATTGTTATTACCATAGGCAGCAGTCAAATTATTTACAAAATTTTCACAGCTTACGTGTATACTTGTTGTCTTGAATCTGAGATTCTGGGACAGTAGGGTTCAATGTTTAAAATTATTTCAAGCACGGGTACAAAGTGCATGGATGTTAGCTAGAAAAAGGCATGGCATAGCTAGAAACTTAGCTTTCTTCTGTTACATAAAATTAGGCTTACACATTGACGACAAAACCAAATGAGATCTTACTAATCTCGTGATTGACAACGAGACCCTGTCTCTTTAGCTCGACGTTACGAAGTAAAACGAGCCATTGCGACACCCCACGTCGTCCGGTGGCGGCCGTGCTGCCTTCGTCGTCCAATTTGTGTTTAGCTTAACTTTTCAGTTTCTATCTCATGTTTGGCTTATGATACCAGCCAGACCCAAGCTCGGACACATGCTTCTTTACCATGACCCGGCATCACCCAATGACATTGGGATCAAAAGGTCAAAGGTCAAGGTCAGTGTGACCTTCGTAAAAACATGTTCTTTTCAACATCAACATTTTCTGTTTAGCTCTCTCTTGTTTGGTTTATCAAACTGCACCAACTTTGACACATGCTTCCTTATAATGAGACGGTATAACACAATGACGTTGGCATCAAAAGGTCAAAGGTCAAGGTGACCTAGGTAAAAACCTTGTATTTTCAGCATCAACATTTCCCATTTAGCTCAATTTAGCAGTTTATATCTCATCTTTGGTTAATCATACTGGACCCAAACTTGGACACCTGATTCTTTATAATGACTCAGTACCACACAATGAACTTGGGTCAAAAGATCAAAGGTCAAGTTCACTGTAATATGAGTAAAATCTTTGGTTTTTCAGCATTAACATTTTCCGTTTGGCTCAACATAGAAGTTCATATCTCAACGTTGGATAATTATACTGGACCCAAACTTAGATACATTCTTCCGTATGAGAGAACATCACATAATGACTTTGGCGGCAAAGGGTCAAGATCACTGCTATTGATAAAAAATTTGACTTTTATCTCAACTTAGCAGTTCATATCTCATCTTTGGCTAAATATGTTGAAAACCAACCATAGACATATACTTCCTTATACTTGTAGGGCATCGTACGATAATATTGGTGTCTAAAGGGCAAAGGTCAAGGTTATTGTGTCATTGCTAAAAACTGTTTTTTCAACATTAACATTTTGTATTTGGCTCAACTTAGCACTTCATATCTCATGTTTACTTAATTTTCCAGGACCCAACTTTGGACTAAAAGGTCAAAGGTAAATATTATTCTAATATTGGTAAATGACTGTTTTTCTCTGTATTAACATTTGCATTTAGCCCAACTTAGTAGTTTATATCTCATGTTTGGTCTTAAATATGGGTGGGAATTACACTTGAACCCTTGGGGTCAAAATTTCAAAGGTAAAGGTCACGGTGTCCTTGCTAATACATAGTTTTTATTAAAGCTAACATTTTGCATTTAGCTCAACTTAGCAGTTTATATCTCATGTTTGGTCAATCATACAGGACACATTCTTCCTTATAATGAGATGACATGGCACAATGACCTCGACATCAAAAGGTCAAGGTCAGTGTGATAATGACAAAACTCAGGTTTCTTTTCAACAATAACATTTTGCTTTTAACTCAACTCAGCAGTTCATATCTCATGTTGTGTTAATCATGCTGCACCCAAACTTGGACACTTGCTAACGAGAGGTGATGAGACAATTACTTCGGGTGAAAGTGCATTGATAAGCCTTTTATATATGTATTTTATTTTTGAAATCAAGCTTCATAGGTAGTCCATTGCAAAGTAGTAAAGTGGAGCTTCATGGTTGTATTGCAACCACGTTTCTGGTTTATATATTTCCGGGGAGGAATGTACATCATATTCATGCAATATCATTAGTACAATATTACAAAGAAAAATGTTAATAAACATGTCAAAGTATCACAATTACATGAATATCGTACGTGTCTGGAAAATGTTATTAGCCAATGAGTCAGAAATAAACAACAACATCGCAACTACCATAATAGAAACAATACATTTCAATGGCGTCTTACAGCAGCAGAACAACGTGTATCACAAATAGAATACACCTGCGAAATAGTTGTGAAAATATGGACAGCTACATTCAGTTATTTTATATATGGATAAATATAAGAACAGTAACTCAAGTCTACGCTTAATTACCGTTAGCAACAGAATCAGCAGAGTTACACACCTTGTTAAATGATGACGACAGACCTTGTTAAATAATGACGTCACACCTTGTTGTATGATGACGTCACACCTTGTTAAATGACGACACCACACGTTGTTAAATGACGACGTTACACCTGGTTAAATGGTGACGTCACATCTTGTTAAATGACGACACCACACCTTGTTAAATGATGACTTCACATCTGGTTAAATGACGACGCTACACCTTGTTAGATGATGACGTCACACATTGTTAAATGATGACGTCACAACTTCTTAAATGACGACGTCACACTTTGTTAAACGATAACGTCACATCTTGTTAAATGATAACGCCACACCTTGTTAAATGACGACGTCAGACCTTGTTAAATGTCGTTGCCACACCTTGTTAAACGATTGTTAACAATTTAACTTTGTTTCAAGACATGAAAACTGTTGAATATTTTTGAAATTAATTTAACTAGAATATGTTGCTGCCATAGGCAGGAACAGTTCCCAGTCAAATTAGTCTCAAAATATTTTGGCAGAATATTCCTTACATCATAAAGAATGTGTCATTTCGGGTCAGTAACTGGCAATGTGATTGTAAAATAATAACAATGTTTTTTGTTTTAATATAGAGAACTTTATTCGCAGTATCGTTGTTTTTGTAACAATTAGACATAATACGTGCAGGGCCTAATCGGGATCAAATGATGATAATACCAGGTCTACAGTTTCCACACCATGAATGAATCGACGTTTAGCTATGCCCCACCCATCTCTAGCTAAGCTCCTCCCACGCTTTGCCCGTGGTGCGATAGATCGAAGACTGAACTCCCTGAATCTCAATTTTCAGAAAACCATACAGGTAAGCTGTTGAATATTTTGAAACTAATTTGAGTGGGTGCTGTTTCTGCCTATACTGTTTATTAAATAGCAACGATATACAATTCGTACAACTGGCGAACTTTTAAGTTTCTGACGGACTTAGCTACGTCGCGCAGTTGATTGTGACATCAGCCTATATGAAACGTAATTGATTATGACGTGATATACTTGAGTGACAGCTTGGATTATTAATGAACTTTTCCAGTTTATCCATACCTAATCTGACGTCATATGACATCATAATCAACTAAGTGAGTGACGTGTAGGATGATGTTACAATGATCATTTATAATTTAACACTTAATAGTCCGACACGTTCTTGGTAGAATAACAGCGCTTGCCAATCAAAATAGTATATTGTAACCAAATAAAAAAAATCATTAGAATGATAGATATTTTATGTACCTGGCGTTCTGATTGCAGGCATAAGTGAAAGCCGCTATCCAGAAACTGCAACCGTGGCAAAATGCCGACAAATGCATGCAATCTTTGTCTATATTTACCAAAGAAATAATGATTAAATAACAAATGATGACGACATAAACACGGAATCATGAATCAAAGCAAAAGACGACATTTCATGGTCAGTTCATGTGTCTGAAGTCAGATTTAACAGATCTATTCACATTACCGGACACATCCAATTACCTACATACTATAATAGCGTGGAAATTAAATATATATAAACAAGCCTTCTAGCCCGTTCCATATTTTTCGATATGAGCACACGTGCCATATTCAACGGAGTATTTTCATTGGCTGTTGGGTGTGGAAACCTATTTAAATCGAACAATTAAAAACATCGATTGATGTGAGCGTGACGCGTACAGATTACTACGCGGTACTGTTTTACTACGAGTTGTTTACTACTATTTGTCCTTCATGAAACGTCATCGCAAAGTTTTATCGTTTGACAGTGTATCAGTCGGCAGCGAAGTAACGATTGATGGGTGTGGCTCTGCGAGAGTCTTAGAAGAAAAGTGTGGTCTACGGCTGACATCGCCAGATTTTGTGTTTGTCACTATATTTTGCTGCGCATTCAGTATCTGTTATCGAGTAGTGGTGCATCACAGCGGCGATATAGATTTCACGAAAATCAACAATGAAAAATCAGATAAAAGTCACATCAGCAACTATAGGCAAATATTTCAAAATTACAGTGTATACGATAAATAAAATCTCAAACTCGGTCACTTTTCATATCACTATTATGAACCTCGTTGAAAATTATCAATTTTGCACTCGCTAAACCTCGTGCAAATTGATAATTTTAACTCGGTCCATAATAGTGATATGAAAAGTGACCTCGTTCCAGATTCTCTCTATATGTCTAATGCATGCAATGTAATAAAACGAATATATTGCATATAAATTAAATATTATCAACCATTTAATTCCTGAATGTTCATGATTTATTCATATGGATTCCATTTGTCAGCCAACAGGATGAAGATAGCCCGATGCGAAGATGAATAAAACACAGCCACAATGTCACGAGATAAAGCTCTTGGTTTGAGAAGAAATAACTATTTGCCAACAATTCTACCCGCGAGGATCGTTACGTGGGTCTTGTTAAAAATAATATTACATGGTCTGCTAATGGACCTTTTCAGTTTATCCATCACTCATATGACGTCATAGTCAACGACACCACGCGTAGGATGACGTCATAATCAATCAACCACGTTATGAATGACGCTGATAAGTTTGCCATGAACGCTTAATTGATGACGAACTAAACGTTGTTGTACGAATTGTATGTCTTTACGATTTAATAAATATTCCGTTGAATATTTCGAAACTAATTTGACTAGGCGCACCCGGTCAAAGTAGTTTCAAAATATTCAACAGCTTACCTGTATAGTTTTCTGGAAATTGATAGTCAGTGAGATCAGTGATCGATCGATCCCATCACGGGCGAAGAGTGGGTGGAGCTTAGCTAGAGATGGGAGGGGCATAACTATAACTGGGTTGCTCTATAAAACACAGAAAAACGGAAAGATATTGATATCACTATGTGTTACTAGCAGGGGTTAAACACTACTTCATTTAGCACGCCAGATCAGCTTTAAGTCGCGATTAACAGTCTTTGTTAATGAATGGACATCAGGGACGAACATAGGACTCAGAGGGCTCTATGTAAAGCTGAAATTCTTACTCATAGCCCTCGACACAGTGGTTGGGATCACCAGAAAGCTAGTGGCCAGTTTCAATACGTAATGCCACTGGGCTCCTGAAGTCACAGCGCTGTGGGATTTGGCTACATCAGTCTTATACAGTACGCTCCAGAGATAACTTAAAATGTTTCAAACAACAAAATGAAAAGATACTGTTGAATATTATGAACATAATTGCTTTGTAAAACATTGCTGTTAGGCAGCACTTCCAATTCGATTATATTCAAAATATTCAACGGGGCATTTTTATTTTTTGTGTTGTCTTAGAAACGCGTTAACTTAATTTATTAACTGCACTATGGCTGTAGCATCTATGCGCGTAACTTAAAATTATGCAGGGCCCACAAATTAAGACAAAAATAATAATAATAATAATAATAATAATAATAATAATAATAATAATAATCTTTGTGTTATTTTTTGGGACCCTTGTGTATTTGGGAACGGTGTACAATGGACCTTTCGATTTGTAGCTATGGCCCGCCCGTTTCTAGCTCAGTTCCACCCACACCTAGCTCGCGTTGGGATCGATCGATCTCTATACGCCCTGACAATAAATTTCCAGAAAACTATACAGGTAAACTGTTGAATATTTGGAAACTAATTTGACTGGGCGCTGTTGCTGCTTATGGCAGCAACAGCGCCCAGTCAAATTAGCTTCCAAATATTCAACAGCATGTTTATTAAATAGTAGAGCCATACAATTCTTACAACGTGTCGGGTTATTAAGAGTTAAAGTCGGGCCTAATATAACCATTTATGACGTACTTATTATGACGTCATCCTACACGACGCTTATCTGATTATGACAACATATGACGTCAGATGATGACGTATGCTCTGGAAAGGTGAATTGTTGCACTGCCTTAAGTTCCGCCCTGGTGGACATGAACCATCGACAAGTCTCTCGTGAAGTGAAGATAAAGAAGGCGAGATTTCACTGCGGAGGGCTCAGATCTGCAATTCAAGGGGTTGAGATCATAAGGTAACAAACAAATGAGGTAGGTTGTCACGATGAGGCCAAAGGCTTGACAGCAACGGTTTGAATTTTATATCAACGGTGAATTAAAAATTTAATAAACATTCTATTGAATATTTTGAAACTAATACGAATGGGAACCCTGGTTGTCAAATTAGTTTCAAAACAGCTTACTTGTAAGTGAGATGCTGGGGGATTCAGGGGTGAGAGTGTTAAAATTGATTCGAAAGCACTTATAAAGTGGGCAGAGCTTAGCTAGAAATGGGCGTGAGTAGCTAGTAATTGATGAGCCCGATCTGTCACTCAGGTGATGACATCATAATCAATTACGTCACGTATAGGCTGACACCACACTCATAATTGACAGATAAGAATCAGTCAAGAAGCTGAAATGATATTCTTGATTGATTTACTATTTAATAAACATTCTGTTTAAAAATTTGAAACTAATTTGGCTGCACTCAGTCAAATTAGTTTCAAAATATTAGCCAGC
Source organism: Chaetoderma sp. LZ-2023a (assembly GCA_034401795.1). Lineage (NCBI taxonomy): Eukaryota > Metazoa > Mollusca > Caudofoveata > Chaetodermatida > Chaetodermatidae > Chaetoderma > Chaetoderma sp. LZ-2023a. Next base: position 44,944,582 of record CM067363.1, on the reverse strand, counting down.
TTACCTGCTTAGTTACCTTGAACATGAGATCATGGGAAGACTGGGTTCAAAGTATATAAATCGATCTTAACACGCGCAACCCGTGGCTGGAGCTTAGCTATAGATGGGCGGGGCATAGCTAGAAATTGACCTATCAAAAGGTAGTTGCCTCTCAGAATGCTGAAGCTTTTTGAAAATGACACGAAGCTCACTAGGAACATGTTAGAAATATATTGTTTGGACTATAATGAAGGTCGTTTATTAATGAGGAATGCATATGGGGGTGGGGGTGGGTGGGTAACATAAAAATAGAGGTTTTTGTTATTTCCTTTAAAGGTTGAACGTAACACGTGACAATCCACTTGCCTCTTAAAATGGTGGTCACAATTTGTCTTTTACTGTTGAGGAAACGTAACAAGTCAACCCGAATTGGGCCTGGTTTAATATTTTGAAACTCTAATCAAGTTAAATTAAAAATAATTCTGTTTCCGTAACTATTTCCGTTGATGTTCCTAAAATGCGGGTTTGCTGCCCCTCAGAATGCTGTGTTTTCTCAATAACATATCAAGACAAAACATTTCTTTGCAAAAACCATGTTTGGTGTCTCATTCCATAGCTCACTGACTGCGAATTTATACAAATGTTTGTTTCAGAAAAAGAATAAAAGAGCAAAATGAACCAACAAACAATAAAATGGTTAATTTTTCATTTACAGGTACGTTTTATCAGCAGTCTTTGCATTAATTTCAGGTAAATTCAAAATGAAGCCAACATTTAGCATACTAAATATGCCGAGGGTGCGCCGCCATCACTCACGTGCCAATGGACATTTCCGCTTTTAGCTATGCCCCGCCCATCTCTAGCTAAGCTCCACCCACACCTCGCTCGTGTTAGGATCGATCGATCTCTGAACACCATGACTAACAATTTAAAAAAAAACTACACAGGCAAGCTGTTGAATATTTTGAAACTAATTTGACTGGGTGCTGTTGCTACCTTAGGCAACAACAACACCCAGTCAATTTAGTTTCAAAATATTCACCAGCATGTTTATTAAATAGCAAAGATTTACAAAGACATACAATTCATGCAACGTGTCAGACTGTTTGAGATTTAATGCTGGTCTATATGGAGCCATTTGTGACGTAATGATTGTGACGTCATCATACACGCGCTGAACTGATTATGACGTCATACGAGGTCAGTGGATGGATGGATACTCTGGAAGGGTGAGTTACAGAATGCTTTGGCAACAAATAAATAAAAAAGTACAGCTGATACGTGACGCACTGCAATATTGCATTCAGACCAATTGCAGAGGTTAATACTGCACTCCAAACAAGGAACCCTTGCCCATACATACAAACTGCCCTTTCTTCTGTTAAAATTTGCAGTAAAACGTTTTGTCATCAAATGACATGAAAAGTTCCAGACAAAAATTGGTCATTTTGCATTTTAGCTTACTTATACGCATATGCTATCTGAGAAGTAAAATAGAAAATGCATGATATTGCATGCCCTAGGCGCTATGTATCGGATCACCTGTTCATTTAACAGTACAAGCCCGGAAGCCATATATGGCGCGCAGAGAGCTATGTCACCATAAGTACATATTTGCAGTTAGGTTGAACAGGGTAATGCTCGCTCAAGGACATAGCACGCAGAATGTGGCAGACCGGTGGGGTCATGAACCCGGGAACCAAGTGTTACAGGCTCATGCACTCACCCACCGCGCCCCCTGGTAATATCACCAACAGGGGTATGTTTGGGGCATGGAGAGCACTATATATCATTGTTATTTCCCATCTATCTCTTACATGTTATCATTGTCGTGATATCGGATCTCACTGATTCAGCACCAAACAGATAAATCCTGGGATTGATGGCTGAGTTTGTGTAGGCAATCAATCCCGAAAGTTGAACTAAAAACAGTTCCATAGGCATGTCAGCTATACCAAGCACGTATACACGCATGGACTGAACTATAAAGGGAAATATAGTCAGGCGGTATAATACTATGACATAGTCAATGCCCGGGAATCAGTTTGTTTACGTACCTTCTGTACTCGCTCATCGCGTGACATCACGTGAGCTGAGAGTGATAACACAACCACTACCTGCTTAGCAACATGAAAGCCAGCTGTTGCTATGAAAGGAATTATAAACCAAAGCAACATGACACAGATGTATCGGATATGCTGATCTCCCATGAACATACACGAATAGACATCTCTGCCATCTACCGCTGATATCTTCACTGTTTCGTGGTAGCCTCCTAAGACAAAGGCTTGGATAGGGTTGACGACCCAGATTGCCAGACAAATCTTTAACAGCAGACTAGGGGTCAGTTTAGAGTGAGACGTTAACGGATATACAAGCTGCAGGAATCTGAATACAAAATACATAACTAACATATATACGTCTGCGTATATACAATGCAAACATGATTGATCGGTCGATGACGCGTTATCGTAAATCCCCACGTTCACTGCTTTGAACTTTTGACACTCCCACAACCCACCCCGGGGGCGGAGCCAAATGTACACGTCCTTTTGCACTCCACATTGATATGGGTAACTGACATACTAAATTTGGTTGAATTCTATCCAACAGTGACAGAGAAGTTAAATTACAATCAATTTCAGGACCTTTTGATCCCATCCTCTACCCCTGGAGACGAGGCCAAATGTAAATGTGCTCATCCACTCCACATTGATATGGGTAAGTCACATACCAAATTGGTTGAATTCCGTCCAATGGTCCCGGAGGAGATGCGTTGCAATCAATTTACACGGGTTAAAATTTTGACCTTTTGACTCCTCTCCCACTGCGGAGGGGGGGGGGGAATGGACGGATCCAAATCTAAATGACCTGTTCAAGTTGCATTACAATCAATTTCATGATCTTTTGATCCCATTCTCCATCCCTGGGGTCGGGGCCAAATGTAGATGTGCTCATCCACTCCGCAATCATATGGGTAACTCGGATATCAAATTTGGTCGAGTTCCATCTAACGATTTCAGAGGAGTTGCATTACAATCAATTTCACGACCTTTTGACACCCCACAACCCAACTCCTTGGTTGGGGAGGGGGGGGGGGTAGCGGTGACAAATGTAAATGTGCTCATCCACTCCACATTGATGCGGGTAACTCACATACTAAATTTGGTTGAATTCCGTCCAACAATGTCAGAGGAGTTGCATTACAATCAATTTTTGACATTTTGACCGCCACCACACCCACCCCTGGGGTCGGGGCCAAATGTAAACGTGCTCATATACTCCGCATTGATATGGGTAACCCAATACCAAATTTGGTTGAATTATATCTAACGGTTTCGGCAGAGATCCGTTACAATCTATTTTCGGCGCTTAAATTTTTGACCTTTTGACCCCTCACCCACCCGCTGGGGGTGTAGCCAAATCTAAATTCCTTCTTGCACTCCGCAATAATATGGTTAACTCAGTTATCAAATTTGGTTGAGTTACGCCTACCGATTTCAGAGGAGTTGCGATACAAGTGATTTGACCTTTTGACCCTGCCACGCCCCCTGGGGCGGAGCCGAATCTAAAAATCGTCTTGCAAAGCGGAATCATATGGGTAACTCACATACTAAATTTGATTTCACCCAACGGTATGGGAGGAGATAGCGTGAAGGGCGGACGGACGGACAGACGGACATACCGACAGGAGGACGGAGGCGATTATAATATACCCGACGTTTTTTTTAAAACGTGGGGATAATAAGTTGTCCACCATGTACTGCACAATTTAAAATTGCATTCATTCAAGGACTAATGGCCTATTGTGTAATAAAATCAACTATCGTTCTTCTGAATTACCTGCTTTTTATTTCTGTCACCGTCCATCAACAACGTAACACGCTATGTCAATTCTCAACTCGGTTTCGCGGTTAATTGCTATGCATTTTAAACGGTAGTATTGCTAACGCTTTTGCTGTCAGTACTTATTCAGTGATAATGTAATGCGCTAATATCGAATTTGCGTCGTTGACCTATGGTGTGGGGCCCAATGTCGGTTTCGGCGAACTCGTTGGTAAACGCAGCGGGGAACCAATAACGAATTAGGCGATATCAAATTCGATAATTGGTCGCCGTGCTGTTAGTCAACCGTTTTCCAAAATAACTGGCAGTTTCTCTTCATACTCCGCTATTATTCAGCTAGACATTTCTCCCGGGTGGGGTGGGGTGGAGATGGGTGGGGGCGGGTGTGTGGGGTGAGTGCGTGTGTGCGTGCGTGCGTGCGTGCGTGCGTGCCTGTTGTGGTGGTGGTGGGGTGGGGGTTGGGGGGTGGGGGGTGGGGGTTGGTGGTTAATGTGTGGGTGGGGGGGGGGCGAGGTTGTAAATGAATACGTATTTGTTATTTCCGGTCCATCCTCTTCTTCTGTATTCCTGAGCACGGCCACGGACCCCTTAATTTATCACCGGTTGAAATGACGATTTAACATCGTAAATCTGTTACCTGTTCTCAGAAGAAACGATCGGCGATTCTACATTGGTGCGTATAAATCCGTATCAACGCAGCCTCGTTAAATCCTCATCATTAAAGATGCAAGGCTTGTGATTTACACATCGCTTCCGTTAGATTGATAAATATCTAAATACAGGTTTAATGATTATTTGTCACGAGGTCGGAGATAAATTACTGGTGGTGTGATTAACCATTTAACACTCTGCGCTGATCTTGAGAAATGTCCATTTTCAGACCAAGAGAAGACTATTTTTTAAATATTTACCACTGGAATAACTGGCTCGGTTACCGAGCCAGTCATTCGAGTGATAAATATTCAAAAATCAGTTTTCTCTTTGTCTGCAAATGGACATTTTCAATGAGAAAATTAAAATTTTCCTGAACAAATTTGAGAGTTAAAGGGTTAATTGATCTGATGAACAGACTCATGGACATTAGGCTGGAGATGGTTAACTAGTTAACTGTCAGACTATTTAATGGCTAAGCCGGTATAACGGTATCTGTAGTGATTTTAATTCATTTCGTTTTGTAAACAAGAGAAGACATTTTCTGAAAATTTGCCAATGAAATGACTGCCTCGGTAACTGAGCCAGTTATTCTAGTGGTAAATTATAAAAAAAATTGTTCTCTCTTGGCCTGCAAATGGACAATCAATAAGAAAATATCTCCATTTTCTTTACCAAATTTAGCCATTAAACTGTTAAGTTTTCATTGTATGGAAATATAAAAGTGATATTTGAAATAGAAAATTAGCCATTTTATCAGGCTAAATAATCATCCTTGAGTCCATTAGTATATACACAATCAGTATTTCTACTTTGGAACTACTATAACCATCACCCGCCATGATGTCTATCTTTACTCAGCAACAACATTCAACCAAAGTATCATCAATGGAACTTTCCAGTTTTAGCTGTGCCCAGCCCATCTCTAGCTAAGCTCCACCCATACCTCGTTCGTGTTGGGATCGATCGATTCCTGAACTCCGTAACTATCAATCTCCAGAAACAATACAGGTAAGCTGTTAAATATTTTGAAACTAATTTGACTGGGCTGTCCAGTCAAATTAGTTTCAAAATATTCAACAGCATGTTTATTAAGTAGCAAATATATACAATTCGTACAACGTGTCAGACTATTAAGCATTAAGGACGGACTAATCGAGTCATTCATGCTGTAATTGATGATGACGTCATCATACACGCCACGTAGTTGATTATGACGCCATATGACGTCATATCATGGATGGATAAAATGGAAAGGTTAATTCCATAACGGCTATTCTGGAAGTTCCCGTTGTCCGAGTTAGTGAGTGGTACTAAGATGTCAATGGCTACCCGCTTACTTGGTACCCAGACAATTCTACTTTGGAGTGTAGCTGTATGATTGTACTGGTCAAAAGCTCACGTCGGACATGGGATACATTTAGCTACCTATGCTGTCACGCTAGAGGAGATGTTAATAGAATGAAACAACATTTAGATTTTCTCTATGGTTCGTTCTATAGAAAGATTAGCTGCATTGTCATGGAGTTGCTTTAATATGCATTCTCTGTAACAATGTTGACTGACCAGGTGGTTTCTGAGATACAAGAGGATATTAATAACTTGACATTCTCTAAGCAGTAGTGGAGAGAGGTGCGATATATTCCTTTACTGAATGCTTCTTGTTTCCTAACCATTTCAGGGGGCTGGTGTCATACGTGGGTGTCCTCTAACTGTGCTGCCTTTGGGTGAAGATGTGCAATCCTTCGCATCGAGTAGGGAAAAGTTTGGAGTTGTGTCTTGGATGACATTCTTTGCAATAGTGACCGGTCCTGTGCCAATGCCATTTCATTGCAGAAGCTGTCAACTTCGTTCCCATGATCTGGGTATTAATGACTGATAGCATTGACATTGCCATGCTGATCCACTGGCCTGTTGGGCCAAAGTAAACTGGACGCTTTGTAGTACCTCCTGCCATCATGCAATTTGGTCCTCGAGGTTGCATCTATTCTGTAGCCAACAAAGTGAGATGGGGGCCAAGTCGTATAATGAAAGTCAAATGACTGACCGTTCATATGGGAAATGTTTCTAACGTTCGATAAACTGCACAGTGGCTAGCAGATTATGCTTGGTGACAACATATTTTTATTCTGTCTTGCTAATTGTGCGACAGCCATAACTAAGACTTGTTCATGATCATCTTCACTCATTTGTGACAGTACCGCAGCTCCAATACCAAAATAATTCAGAAGCATCCATACCCCATATAAATTACGTTGATCCCATCTGAATGGGCGATGGCTATCAGTGATAAGATTGAGCTGGCAAACAATTTCACTGGGGTGAGAGACATAGCTCTGATACTATTGACACAGTCAGAGAAAGCTATGTTTTATTGTAACAGATGTGGGTGTTTCCAAATTGGTTACAGCCACAATCATCACAATTTTCTGTGGCTGCGTTAAACGCCTTGGGGAAAGATGATGTGGCTTAGGAATTTTACACCCTCGTGATATAGACGACAACACTTGTCTTTTAGTCTAAGGGTGGCTGCAGCTATGCAGTCTACTAGTTTGCACATAATTAGAATGTCATGTTTAAAAGTAGATAAAAAGGATGACGACGTGCAAGTAGCAAAGACAGATTTATCATTGTAATTTCTAATTTCCGTAACCATACTACATGCGTTTCATATGCCAAAAAGCATTCTTCACAACTGAAATGTAAATAAAAAATTCTTTTCTTTGTCTTACTCATCTAGAGTGACTTGTCAGTAGCCACTAGCAAGATCCAAGGTATAGAACGAGGTGTCTCCGGCCAAGGAATCTAAGGTTTGGTCAATGCCTTGACACTAACATTATTCAGATGGTGGTCGTCAATGCAGAATGGAAGAGAGCCATCTATCTTCATGGGTACTACCATGGGACTTACCGATGGGGATGCAGATGGTTCGATAACATATCCATGACGTTTTAGTGCTCTTCCTCTGCCTTATGGATGGGACGGCAGGTAATGGGCTCCCAGATGTGATGGTGGTGACCTGTGTTGATATTTTGTTTTACCAAACGAGTTTCCCCAAGATCTAAATTGCCAGAGGCAAGGGTGTATTGATAATCCAATGGTAACCGGTATCCTTCTAGATGCTGTTCACGTTAAAACCGTTATGTAATGCGATCACATTGTTCCTTGAAAGGCTATAGGAACTTGGTGCAATATATTCAACTGAGGTACCATGCTGGAAACGAATGGTGTTTCCACATGTACTGTATGTAGTTATGTCTAACAGGTGACCGTAAAGCTATCTAGTCGCTAATCAAACCAGCATCTGTGTTCCATTGAACACATGGCATGGAAAACCTTGACGGTCCGGAGTGCTGACTAGTATGTTGAGACCCATAATTTGTGTGACCTGCATATATTCTTTGCCTGGTCCGATGATGTCCTAAGACCGGTGGGCTAAGTGCTATCCCAGGGGATATCATCTTGCACTGGTTCATTTGTAGAGGAAGTGGAGATCAAGTGTGGTATAGTTCTGATTATTGTCCTAAGGAAATATGGTGGCTATTGAGCTCTAATTCTAGGCTACTGCAGTGTACTATTGTCCTGTAGTATCATAGAAACTCTTCACCTAAAAGCGTGCCATCGGTGATAGCGACTATAATTCATTGTTTAAAATGAATATATAAAATCCTCTATCTGCATGGAGTAACTAGCGATATCTGCTATCTCCAATAAGGTGCCACACATTGTTGAATAGTGGCAAGGCATAGACTAGGCCATTGTTCTTGTCTTATTGGCTCATACAGTCAGGCGCTGATGATTGTTTGTTGTAGCTCCAGTATCAACTGTAGCCATCATCTTGACTCCTCCCATAAGTCACGAACATCTCAAAGAGCTGTGGCTTGGGCATGTGTGAAGTATCTCTGTGGTTTTCCCTGTTCCACAGGGCCTGCCATCATCACTAATGTAAATGCTGGCCATCTCGCCTGCCACATATATGGATTTTGATGCTGTCATAGAGAATGGTCCTACCTGCTTATGCTGCTATAGTATAATATGCATCTCCTGGAGTTTAAGTGCCATTAATAGTACCTGGACTGGGGTAACTGGGTGCTGCCAGACAATTGCGTTGTTCATAACCATAGCGATGCAGTAGCTGCACGATTTATTGTGTGAGAGATGGATAGTCCTCCATGTCTGCATGGCACTGGTTGTTCGAGCAGGGACATCTGGTTGTTCGAGCAGGGACATTATGTGCGATCATGGCTGCTCGTTACCTGACATCTATTTTAGTTTAACTGGGCTCATAGACATCAGCTGTTGTAAGGTCAGGATAACACATCATTTAACTAAACCATATGGAGATGTGCTGTTTATGGTGGCCGTTGTTGACACTGGACTATCACCTTATCAGCGAGGACAATCCTTGGCCCAATGTCTGCTCTGCCTGCAGAGGACACATTTGTTGGTAGGTAATGTATGGTTATTTCTCGCCAGGTTAAAAGGAGGATGAGGTCCATCCTGGTAGGTCTGTGTGATAGGTATTTCGTAGTGTTGGTGATTGGTGTTGAGCTGGATTCATGGGCCTAGAGTTTTGCATAGCCCGACTGTATATAAGGTGCTGGTGGTTGATCATTTTGACTACTATATTTACCATAGTGCTTTGGACAGCAAGCTGTTCAACATGTTCTTCCAGTTTTGACGGTCCTAGTGTGTCACGATCCTTAAGTGGAAAAGTCAAGCCAGATAAAAAGTTTTCAAAGATTCATAAAATGACAGATAAAAAGTTTTTAACAATTCATAAAATGACATCAAAAATAAAATACTACATAGGCCATGCACACAGCAAATCATTTGCTTACACGTTCTTCCGTATTCATGCACCATTCAGACACAACCCACACATAATCCATGCATAAATCGCACACAGTTCACACAGCTTACACACGATTCACATACAAATCACACAATATGTTCACACACTTCATTTACATACAATACAACCCCTCACGCGATTTTATAAACAAACGTACGCTAGCACACCACCAGCAACTACACCTTAGAATGTACACAGCAGGACTAACGGACGTACGCACAATATATAATATATAACAGTAGGTATTAGATAGACAACATAATTATATATAAATTAAAACTAGATTGACAATACTATACACAATATAAACTACTAATACAATACAAATAATTATGGAAATGTTCACGGATTTTTTTTTTGGGGGGGGATTGACTGTTACGTTTAACTGTTAATGGATGTTGATGACGATTACGACACTAATATCATTGCGTAAGAACGGAAGTTGACGATGATGAAGACGATGACGGCAATGATAGTACTGACACGACAGTGACGACTGTTTCTAGTCATTGACGACGATGAAGACGATAATGGCAATGATAGCAATGACACAATAATGACGAATGTTTCTTGAAATTGAAGACGATAACGACAATGACGGTAATGACACGATACTGACGAATGTTTCTGCGCAACTCGCAGGTGATAATATGTGACACAGATGTTAACGGTAATGACCACGACGATGATGATCACGAAACAATGACAGGATTACTGAGAAAGTGACGATAATAGCAACGAGGATGTTGACACGACAATACAGGTCTGCGCAACTCGCAGGTGTTAATAGTTGATAGAGAAGATGACAATGACGACGACGACGACGACGACGACGACGACGACGACGACGACGACGACGACGATGATGAGACGATAGACAAGTCTGCGCAACTCGCAGGTGATTTTACCACACACACGTTATACAGGGTCGGCTCTACTCACACGCCAACCAATACACAAGATTTGCGACCAGGAAATCACAGCCTGTCCGGACCCAGACTGGAGACAACAATACAAATATAACCATGTTAAAGTATATGTTTACGATAGGGTAAATCACACTTATTAACACATGACAACAACATTGACGAGAAATATGGATGATAATGAACAACGCTCGTTAACATGCATTTATAATCTTACTGATTAATCCTTTTCCACTGACAGACTGACTCTGAAACCATACTACGAGTAAACGATAAAATGGTGTTCAGTTTGAAGCTAACGAGACTGGAACTCATTGCTCATGTATTGTGCAATGGCTTCCAGTATCATTATTTTCAGAATAGACACACAATATACTAAGTACTAGGAATTTTGCATAAGGATAGACATACAGCAAGATAAGGGTTAAATACACAATATATTTGAACAGAACGACATGATATAGGTATGCTTTGAAGCCACAACTTACTGTACTGACAAGCTACATATTACAACATCGCAAACTTAAGAAGAGAACTTATTGGACATGTTTTGGCTAAAATAACAATTTTGAAAACACATACTTATATGACGTCATAGATTGACAGAAACAGACATCGTATAACATTATCAATACTCACATAATCCAATTGAATTAGAAATATATGACGATCAAAATCCGGTATTTCTAATACATATGACTTCAAAACACATAAATTACTATATATGAACAGTTATACATACGCCGTTCAAAATTCAATCAGGATGCAAACACTTGAACACCGTACACCTGGCAGACTTTCAAACGACTGTCCCAAGCACTAGGAAATGATCATGCCCGTCACCTTGCAGTTCATTCTCAACCCAAGCGCATTCCTTTCAACAAAGACACACACACACACACACACACACACACACACACACACTGCTACTCCAAGCGCCAACACTTCTTACACACGCGTAGCTATTTGCATAAAATATTGTAACGAAAATGGAGAAAAAACTACTGCAATGATTTATCCCGAATTTTGAATTCAGATCGTGACATAGTGAGACAGGGTTGATTGAAGTGGAGGTTTCGTTGTTCTTATTTTTGTTGCTTCGCTTCCTTCATTTTCCCCCTTCTTTCATGTTTTTATTGTTCTTGTTTTATGTTGACACCATCGGCTACGGTTGTGCGATAGTTTCATTAACCTCCTCTACATGCTTACGTCACAGCGATTCTTACGGCTCAAGAATTTTTCCAGTAAGATCGATGTGTTGGTTAATGCTGTGAGGTCTTGAATGTTTACTTGGTACAGGCGGCCCTTCAAGTCTGTTTGACTGACGCGACCTTCTATAACCGTGTCTATCTTTATAGCATTTTGTGCCTCTCCGGCGATGCAGATACAGCTGTACATACCGGTTACTAGCCGGCGTACGCGTAAAGTTCGGGCCAGGACAAGCTAAAGAAGATTAATCCTTTATAGTCTCTGTACGAAAGATTGAAGGAGTAACATGACGACGGGTAAGCATAGCTGGAAGAGTAGTCAGATGGTCTAATTATTGAGGGAATTATTTGGATTGTGGGCAGCATAGTCTGTTCCGTTCTATCCTGGATATTCTTCGTGTGTATATGACCATGCGGTCGGTTCTTCTGCTTCTGAGTCCGCGTACTCGAGCCCAGCATTTCGGACACCAGTTGCAATAAGTGCGTCCGCCGGCCTGGTGTTACCTAGGTTAGTGGGGAATCCTGGAGAGGGTAGCGACCTACTACCCCTTATTCCGGGACCAATGGGATGAGTATATTAACCCATTGAGCACTAGCGACCAAGTATCTCAATTTCAAGACAAACACACAGCTGTTGAATATTTTGAAATAAATTAAACAGGAACATGTCGCTGCCATATGTAGGAGCACTCTCCAGTCAAATTAGTTTCAAAATATTCACACATGATATTTCTCACATTGCAAACGATGTATTGTATTTGGCCTTTCGTGTTTAAATGATTAACTCCTCTTGTGTCAACTTAATCCATTAATGGCCAACATGGTCACAATCGGCGTCTACAGTGTGTTTGAGGAATGTCCAGTCGCGGGATAAGAGAAAACTATTTTTGAAAAGTTACCACTGGAATGACTGGCTCGTTAACAAATGGACACTGGCTATACTAAATCTTGATTTTTTTTTACCATTATCCATTTGATGGTCAACCTGGACAAAAACGTCATCTGCAGCGGTGTTGGGAAATGCTCATTTGCAGGACAATGGAAAGATATTTTTGTAAATTTAAGAAAATAGTCTTCTTTTGAAAAATCTTGAGCATTAAAGGGTAAATGATATGAATGGCATTTTGAGCGCTTTAAGTCGCTGCTGACACATGAGACGTTAATAACCGTATTGACCAATGTACGGACTTATCTTCTTTAATCGACAATCAGATTTCTTAAGGTTCCAGTTCCACTTCCATGACCGAAACCATTTCCCTGATAACGCAGGGTACTGGGCCGGGACAGGCCCAATACCGGGACGTGTTGGCCTAGTATTGGTCTAGTTCCGGACCAGTAAACTGCACTACCAAGGCTGTGTTTATGTAGTGTATTTTAAGACAATTTGTGAATACCAGGACTGGTATTGATCTTGATTATTTATGGACGTACATACAGAGGAACTTATTTCATCGCGAGGGGCTAGGATTGGGAGAGATTGGATCGAACGATTCTCTCAATAATAGCCCAATATGCCACTACAGACATGTCTAAAATGTGACATTATGAACTTAGCTGTGGTTCATTCATATTCATATAGGTCTGTATAACAGCTAGGCAGCCAGACAGACAAGAAAGACAGACAGACAGACAGACAGACCGACCGACGGACCGACCGACCGACCGACCGACCGACCGACCGACCGACCGACCGACCGACCGACCGACCGACCGACCGACAGACAGACAGACAGACAGACAGACAGACAGACAGACAGATAAACCAACAGACAGACAGACAGACAGACAGACAGACAGACAGACAGACAGACAGACAGACAGACAGACAGACAGACAGACAGACAGACAGACAGACAGACAGACAGACAGTCAGTCAGTCAGTCAGTCAACCAGCCAGTCAGTCAGTCTGTCAGTCAGTCAGTCAGTCAGTCAGTCAGTCAGTCAGTCAGTCAGTCAGTCAGTCAGTCAGTCAGTCAGTCAGTCAGTCAGTCAGTCAGTCAGTCAGTCAGCCAGCCAGTCACTCAGTCACTCAGTCACTCAGTCACTCAGTCGGCTCTGTCAAATATTTTGTACCTTATTAAGGCCCCCTACATCGTAGCTATTGTATATGTATGATGCATGCCTGTTTATGTGATGTTCAGAATAATCTAAAGATTACCATTCATTTCTTTTCAATCTAATAAACATCATATTTGTTTACGAATGAAGTTGATGCCATTTAAATGATAAACGGTGTCTAGATGTGATGTAAGGAAAAAATCCGTTTCATATGAGTGATGTAATTACCATGAAGACAGATGTGTCTGATATTGTCACGCAGAACTGGGATAAGAAAATGTTATATCGTGGCGATGTTAGATCTGGGTTAAATGTCAGGGAAGCCGAATAAGAAAGGAGGCTTTCAAACATTTGAACCATACAATTCCAGAAGTTCAATTTCAAAGTTATTATGTAGGTAAGCTATTGAATTTTATAAAAGTAAGTTGACAGGAATCTGATGCTGCCATGGCTATCATCAGCTTAACCCGTTAACACTCATATCAACCAAAAACGGCCTCTGCAGTGGTCTTCAGAAATGCCCATTTGCAGACCAAGAGAAGACTATTTTGAAAATTTATCACTTGAATTACTGGGTTGATAACAGAGCAAGTCAATCAAGTAATAATCTTTAAAAAATAATCACCTCTGGCTCCACAAATAGACATTTTCTATGAGAAAATTATAAAATCTTTAAAAAACAATTAAAGGTTAAAGGGCTAATATATTCGCCCACCATTCACCGTGGTTACATCACCCACGTGACACCATTGATCTTGACGATACTTAGCTGCTTTGAGGTTTATACAAGTTTTTAAGATAAAGGATGACCGAGGGTAAAAGGAGCTGACAGCACAGCCGGTAGAATGATTATCGAATGGGAACTAATCTAATTAGCTATACAAACTATATCTCCTGAGAGGTATCAATAAGCGATACTATATTAGATATGCTTATATTACCTCAATACCGGTCAACACTCGCTCCGCAAGATGACTCCCACCCAGCCCTCACTCATGTTCGCGAGTTCCACTCACGGAACCAGCCTGATGTAAGGAGAGGGATAGTGGCGACCGGTGACTGAATCGGTAGTGCCCCACTTTCGAGAGGTAGAGAATAATCGAGGGAGAAGTTTGTTTCATTTTCATTCTTAATCATTCAGTGTGCCCTTGCGCGATCTCTCTCTCTCCCTCCACCCCTCTCTTCCCCTCTCTATATTTATATATATATCTTGCTCCTCCATATCAAGAATGCCCACATCCTCAGTAAAATGAAATCTTTGTTCTGAGTTCTGGCCTTTTTTCTCTATAGAAGCATGTACTGGAGTCAGATGTGTCTCCGACTTCAGTGCGATCTATCATTTCTATGGGCGCCTCTCGATCTAATATCCAACTCCAGCACTACAGGGAACAATGACGATGCCGGACGACCCTTCACCATCGGTTTAATAAGCAGCATTGCGGTTGCAATTCTCAGCTCTGTTGCAATTCTCAGCTCCCGTTCTTTTTTGAACCACTAACTTACGTGTGCCAGGATTGGATCAAATCGCCTTATTCCCTGTGAATGGAAGTACCGAGGGAATCACAGGCATCTCCAGCATTCTAAATGGACCTTTCCAGTTTTAGCTATGCCCGTCCCATCTCTACCTAAGCGCCACCCACATCACGGTCGTGTTAAGATCGATCGATCCTTGAACTCCCTGACTATCGATTTTCAGAAATCCATACAGGTAAGCTGATGAATATTTTGAAACTAATTTGACTAGGTGCTGTTGCTGCCTATGACAGCGACAGCGCCCAGTCAAATTAGCTTCAAAATATTCAACAGCATGTTTATTAAATAGCAAAGACATACAATTCGTACAACGTGTTAGACTATTAAGCGTTAAAGACGGACTATTTCGAATTATTCATGACGTAATTGATTATGACCTCATATGATGGATGGATAAACTTGGAAAGCTGTTGAAGGATTGGTCAACGTGTAGGAACCTACGGGATCTAGTTTGCTATTACTTTTCTTCTCAATCGGGTGTATGGTTTCCGAGATATCCGCATTTCCGCGGGCAACAAGTGCCATAGTAAATGTATGGGAGCAATATTCAGACAGCGACTAGTCCTAGAGTTTTTCCTCAACCATCTTGAAACTTGACAGACTTCTAGCATGTCTTGATTCGCATCTCCACCCAAAATAGTTTTTGGGTACGGTGACCAAATTTGGAGAAAACCCTGCATAAGCCGAACATTTTGGAATCACGATACTTCATGTTTCTAGGGCTGTCAGTTGGTTGAAAGTTGGCATATACGTAGATGTATTATACTACTCTTGATTAATGAAATAAAATCGTTAGCGAACATGTTAACCATTCAGAACTCTGCATTTCCGTGCCGACCATGCCCCCATACGGAAATGTATGAGAGCAATATTCGGATACTGACTGCTCATAGAGTTTTGCCTCTATCATCTTGAAACTGGAAAAACGTCTAGCATGTTTTGACACACATGTTGACCCAAAATAATTTTTGGGTCCGGTAACCCATTTTTGAGAAAATCCGGCATAAGCCCACATTTTGGAATCAAGATAATTCATATTTCTAGGTTGGTCAGATGCTGGATATTTGGCATATACGTGGATACATTATACTACTATTGATTAATAAAATAAAATCATTGGCGAACATGTTAACCTTTCAGAAAGCTGCATTTCCGTCCCAAACATGTCCCATAGGGGATGTATGGGGCAATATTCGGTCATCGACTGCTCCTAGGATTTTTTCCGGGTCAACTTGAAACCTAACAGATTTCTAGGATCTGTTGCCCCACAAATTGACCAAAAAAATCTTTTCGGTTCAGTGACCAGTTTTTGAGAAAATGCTGCATAAAAATAATTAGTTGACATCATGAGAATTCTTACTTCTGACCCTGTCAGAGGATTGACATTTTTCACATCCCTAGATACCAGAGGCTACTATTGCTTACTAAAATAAAATCGTTAGTGAACATATTAACATTTCTATTATTACAAATCTGCACACTAAACAATATTTCCTTGATATGCTGATAGATGACGGAATTATGGTCGAGTTGTTTCAGCATTTAGATCGCCTGATCCGTAGCTAAATTTCCTTTCAAACACCATTTACAGAACTCCGATATCCCAAACGGTTCATGAGATATTGAGATTTTTATTTCGTAGACAAATATGTCAATAGGGAATGTATTGGAAATTGACTTGATGATAAATTACCCAGTTTTGGAAATATCATATCTAAACTTGGTACATTTCTAGTACGCACCAGGCATGTATAGATCATCTACATAAGTTGGATCTGGTGCATGGTTCCCGAGAATTCCACGTTTTCTTGTCCAAAAAGTCTAATTGGAAATGTAAGGAGTGCTATTTGGATAGCAACTCGTCCTAGAGTTTCTTGCAGATCATGGAGAAACTTAACAGACCTCTAGCATCTGTTAACCCGCATCTGACACCTACATATTTTCCTGATCCATTGAGTACTATCTGCGATTTCTAGCGTCCAAACTTGGGACACTTTCAGTACACCTTAGGGCCTAGGATGCTCTTACCTTTCTTTTGGATCCAGTGAATAATTTCCGAGGAATATGCTTATCCATGTCCAAAATGTCCCATAGGAAATGTATGAGAGTGATATTCTGATAGTGACTCCCCCTGAAGGTTTCTGCAGATCATGTTGAAACTAAACATCCTTCCAGAATCCGTAGTCACCCATCCGACCCAAAATCAAGGTAAAGGCCATCAAATGCCAAATAAAGGAGAAATTATTAACTGAATCAACTTCAATTGGTAAAGGGAGATAATTCATGCCAAAAAGTAAAATTGGTCAGTTTTTTAATGAATTGCCCCCCTTTACCTTTAATTCATCAATTTCACCTTTATTTGCCATTTAATGGCCTTTTCCTTGATTTTGGTAAAAATTTCACTACAGCAAATCAGGACACATTATTTTATACTTTAGGGTTAAGGCTATCGGTTTTCAAGAAATCAGCTGTTCCATACCCTGTGTAAAACTATGGGAATTTCAACTATGGATTTTTGAACTGCGACAACACTTTTTATCAGATCAGCATCAGACATGTTCAATGCTCATGTGAGAAGAAGGCTTATAATATTCCTTAATGCCCAGTCATCGCAGATTTACAGTTACTTCAGTAAATGTGTTCTAGTTTGTCATTGTACTCCACTTATTTACATCTTAATTATGTTTCTTTACTCTCCTCATTTGTTGTTAGTTTTAATTATGTTTTGTTCGCATTTATCAGGTCCATAGTTCTAGGTCATATTTATACTAGTCAAGACTGTCTTTATTTTACAAAATAAAACAAAACATTGATAAATAATGGAATCTATTAACATTAATTTTGTTTCAGTCTCTGCTTTCAATTGGAGTAGCGACGCTGTTTAATTGGTTAGGGTGTTGTATAGTTCGGGTATCTGTTTAACAGGCCCCACTCACGCCGCGTTCAAACACGCTTTAGATTATTTCCCAGGTTAAATTTTCCATTTGAAATCTTCTTTATTTGTAGGTTAGTTAGTAGGGAAATGGAGCGGTGGTATCATGGGGATGACAAAAGTGTTTTGAGGAAGTGCTTTGGTGCGGATGGGTGTTCCCCACGTCAGCTGCAGCGTGCCGTCTACGCTTATGGTTACACCATGCTGCCGCGTGTTCTTGCCTATATATTGGGTGTCAGACGTACGTAAGAACTCGACCGGTGGTGATAATTTTAGCATCAATTGGAATATATCTCAACGGCCCATTATTAATGAGCCGAGTGAGGAGCTAGATGTGAATATTGTTTGTACCAAAGTAAACGTATGCTCAGGTGTAGCGTTGTTATTCCAGTCCATCAGAGCTCTGCAATTTGTTTCCTATATCCGGGTAAGTAGCTGCACCTGGCGCATATCTTTTGCTGTTTACATCGTTTATGATGACTCATAACCTAGCTTCACTGATATTTCGACGTTTCTATATTGGATATTTATCGGATGTTCTCAGGAATCGTCTATCATCGTCAGATTTAGAATGTTATCTAGGCTTTTTCAATATATCCGAGAGTAATATACCCCGCATATTCAAATTCATGATAATCTCTTTAACACCTCTTGTGTTAAATTAAGCCAATAATCGTCGAGCCAGGATAGACTTTTACGAATATCAACTCACAGCACAAGAGAAGACGAATTAAAAAAATTTTATCACTGGAATGACAGGCTCGGTAACCGAGCCAGTCATTCCAGTGGTAAAGTCTTAAAAAATAGTCTTCTTCCGGCATGTAAATAAATACTAATTAAGCAAAGATTAGAATTTCCTTTACCGTTTGATGCTCAAGACAAAGCAACCTCTTGGCCGTGACCGGCCAACTGGTAATTTCCTACCAGTTATTATAGTTGTTTTGAGCTTCACCTGCCAGTTTGTTACTCTATTGGACATTTACATTGCTCTGTACTCAGCCATTTAATTTGAGCCGCTAAACTCTCTTTCAGATACCACTATCTTTATAAGTTTCTTCATTTAAGATTTTCACAATTTTTGACTGTTAACAATCAGGAGCTATCAAAGCATGCGGCATAATGTCTTTTAGTGATGACCTAAACCCGTCAATGCTGCAAAGCGTCCGTCAATCAAATCATTCTTTGATCATGCCCTGATACTCACTCGGCCCAGACTCCGCTCACATTCCTGTTCGCTGGGGTGACGTGTCTACTAATAATTAAACCGACGCAATACGAGCCTTCAGGATTTACACCGTCAAGTTGTTCAATAAGATGTAGAAGTCAGTTCCGATGTGGCTCAGAATGGATGAATCCACTTTTAGCTATGGCTACCTATCTCTAGCTTGGCACAGTCCACACTTTGCCCGTGTTGGGATCGATCGAACCCTGATTTCCCTAGAATCAGAATACCAAGCTAACAATGCAGGTAGGCTGTTGAATTTTTTGAAACTAACTTTACTGGGTGCTATAGCAGCAATAGCGCCCAGTCAAATTAGTTTCAAAATATTCAACGGAATGATTACTACGTAGTAAAGACATACAATTCGTACATATGGTGAAATATTAAGAGTTCCTGACGGACCTAGATACGCAACTCATGACATATATTGATTGAGACGCCAGCTTACCTGTGACGCCATAGCTTTGGTACGTTCAAAGTCAATGTGTCTGCTCAGGCGTAGTTGATTAGAGTGTTGAGAACTGTAGATATTGTATATAATATATCCAGATTTTCATCTGCCTGTTTTTAAAGTGACAATACCACGTATCATCTATCGTCTTCCTGCCCCCTCTTCTGCATGCGCGCGCATTCACAAACTAGGCAGACTCTTCAGCAAGTTGAACGCGGCTAGTCAGCAGGAAGAAGAACAGGAAGAAGAAACATATACTTGACTGACAGATTCGATTTCTCTATTGTCCATCGCTCCATATGATATTATAGTATATCTATATGTATAAACCAAATCGTGAAATAAAATAACTTGAATAATTTGAATCTGAATTTGAATTTGAATGGAAACAACTCGGAAAATTAATACTGCAAAAATAAATACCGTCTCGTCCCATCTGTATACCGGTCGATATTCAGTACACGACAATATCCATATCTCACCTCTCCGTCCCCCACCCGCTCCCGTTATTCGGCCACGACAAGAAACTCGTGCAAGATAACCTCAATTAGTGTAGTTTTCATGTGTGGCACGCTAATGCAGTCATTTAGAACTTGTCAAACATCATGACATGATACATTCATCCATGATATGTCACTTCCGATTGCCACATTATGGAACTTCCGGCTATGAAATACCTCAAATCCGAATCTTGAATCCAGACGCAAATTCGGCGGAACATTCGCTAACTAAATCATACGGATGGCCCAGCCAATCTAGAAACGTTTCTATGACATCATCAGATGAATAGAACGTAGTTTCTGTCAGATAATCCGTAAAGCGTGAATAAATGTTGTAATTATAACATAAAGCTACTTAAATTGCTCAATATCTGAGCGGTGTAAATATATAATTTGATGTTAATACGGTTTTTTATCTTAATAAGTCGTGTCGTGCTTTCAGTAAATGAGATCATTGCTAAAACACAGAACCTCGCTACTTCACAATATATGCGGTTCATATTTATAATATAATGAAGACCTGACAGATCTATCTGTTATTTTAAGAGTTGTATTTTAATGCATACGAAACAATGTTAACAACTTTTCATGAATTATCCACCAGGGGGCGGTATATCACATTGTCTTCTTCTTCTGGCGATTCTGCCTGTAAGAGGAGCACCGTGATTGAAGATTTTAAAGATTGCATGTTTCTAACAGATAATAATGCATTATGATGTCATGTCTTCCGGGTGCTTTTAACCCGTTAATGAAGAAATTTGCTCTAGAAAATAGAAATAGTTGCGCATTGAATGTCTATTTGCTGGTCATGAGAAGAGAATTTTTGAAAATCTACCACTGGAATAACTGGCACGGCTGCAAATGGACATTTCTCAAGACCACTACAGACATAGGTTTTGGTCAGCTTCACCAGGGAAGTGTTAACAAGAAAAACAGGTGCATCTCACTCCAGTCTCCATACTCCCCAAACCCGCCATAATCACAATGCTCAGGATGGTCATGCCTAGGGGCCGATCTGAAATCAGACATTTTCCGTAACAGTAGCTAATATTCGTCCATCGTTAAATAGGGGGATCCAATCTGTCACTCATCTGACGTTGTAATCAAATAAGTCACATATTAACGTCAAAATCAGACTACCGTAATCCTATCAAGAAAGCCCGTTAGTAAAGTGTACGAAGTTTATGTCTTTGATGAATATACAATTTAATAAAATTCTGTTGACTATTATGAAACTAAGTTGATTGGTCCGAGCTGCATTTGCAACTACATCCACCAGTCAAATTAGTTTCAAAATATCGAACAGCTTACCTCTATTATTGCGGTGATATTATGATTCTGTGAATTCTGGTCTCAATTATAGAAATGGTTCCTTATGGTACGTTTGTTTATATCAGAAGTGGAGTCGCTCAATTATTAGAAGTGTGTTTGGATATTAAACTGAGACGTGTACATCATCAGCCTGGCTTTCATTAGAAGTGTGTTTGGACACTAGACAGAGACGTGTACATCATCAGCGTTGCGAGGCGTGTATATCATCAACCTTACGAGGCGTGTACATCATCGGCCTGATTTTCATTAGAAGTGTGTTTGGACATTTAGACAGGGACGTGTGCATCATCATCCTTGGTTTCATTAGAAGTGTGTTTAGACATCAAACAGAGGCGTGTACATCGTCAGCCTGGCTTTCAATAGACGTGTGTTTGGACATTAGACAGGGACGTGTACATCATTAGCCTGGCTTTCATTATAAGTGTGCTTGGACATTAGACAGGGACGTGTACATCATCAGCATTGCTTTCATTAGAAATGTGTTTAGACACCAGACAGGGGCGTGCACATCATCAGACTTGCTTTCATTAAAAGTGTGATTAGACATCATACAGAGGCGTGTACATCATCAGCCTTGCTTTCATTAGAAGTGTGTTTAGACATTATACAGAGGCGTGTACATCATCAGCCTTGCTTTCATTAGAAATGTGTTTAGACACCAGAAAGGGGCGTGTACATCATCAGCTTTGCTTTCATTAGAGGTGTGTTTAGACATTAGAGAGGCGTGTACATCAACAGCCTTGCTTTCATTAGAAGTGTGTTTAGACACCAGACGGAGGCATGCACATTATCAGCCTTGCTTTCATTAGAAATGTGTTTGGACATTAGACAGGCGTGTACATCATCAGCCTTGCTTTCATTAGACGTGTGTTTAGACATTAGAAAGAGACGTGTACATCATCAGCCTGGCTTTCATTAGAAGCGTGTTTAGACATCAGACAGAGGCGTATAAATCATCAACCTTGTTTTCATTACAAGTGCGTTTGGATATTAGACAGGGACGTGTACATCAACAGCCTTGCTTTCATTAGAAATGTGTTTGGACATTTGACAGGGACGTGTACATCATCATCAGCCTTGCGAGGCGTTTACATCATCAGCCTTGCGAGGCGTGTACATCATTAGCCGTGCGAGGCGTGTACATCATTAGCCTTGCGAGGGGTGTACATCATCAGCCTTGCGAGGCGTGTACATTATCAGACTGGCTTTCATTAGAAGCGTGTTTAGACATCAGACAGAGACGTGTACATCATCAGCCTTGCGAGGCGTGTACATCATCCGCCTTTCTAGGGGTGTACATCATCAGCCTGGCTTTCAATAGAAGTGTGTTTAGACAAAGACAGAGACGTGTGCATCATCAGCCTTGCTTTCATTAGAAGTGTGTTTAGACATCAGACAGAGGCGTGTACATCATCAGCCTTGCTTTCATTCGAAGTGTGCTTAGACATCAGACAGAGGTGTGTACATCAACAGCGTTGCTTTCATTAGAACTGTGTTTAGACATCAAACAGAGGCGTGTACATCATCAGCCTTGCTTTCATCAGAAGTGTGCTTGGACATTAGACAGAGACGTGTACATCAACAGCGTTGCTTTCATTAGAAATGTGGTTAGACATTAGACAGGGACGTATGCATCACCATCCTTGCGAGGCGTGTACACCATCAGCCTGGCGTCATTAGAAGTGTGTTTAGACATCAGACAGAGGCGTATACATCATCAGCCTTGCTTTCATTAGAAGTGTGCTTAGACATTAGACAGAGGCGTGTACATCATCAGCCTTGCTTTCAATAGAGGTGTGTTTCGACAATAGACAGAGGCGTGTACATCATCAGCCTTGCTTTCATTAGAAGTGTGTTTGGACATTAGGCAGAGGCGTGAATATCAACAGCATTGATTTCATTAGATATGTGTTTGGACATTAGACAGGGGCGTGTACATCAACATCGTTGCGAGGCGTGAACATTATCAAGCTTGTGAGGCGTGCACATCATCAGCTTGGCTTTCACAAGAAGTGTGTTTAGATATTAGACAGAGGCATGTACATCATTAACGTTGCGAGGCGTGTACATCGTCAGCCTTGCGAGGCGTGTACATCACCAGCCTTGAGAGGCGTGCACATTATCAGCCTTGCTTTCATTAGAAGTCTGATTGGACATTAGACAGAGGGGTGTACATCATCAGCCTTGCTTTCATTAGAAGTGTGTTTAGACATTAGACAGAGGCGTGCACATCACCAGCCTTACTTTCATTAGATGTGTGTTTAGACATCAGACAGAGGCGTGTGCATCATCCGCCTTGCTTTCATTAGAAGTGTGTTTAGACATTAGACAGAGACGTGTACATCATCAGCCTGGCTTTCATTAGAAATGTAATTAGACATTAGACGGGAGGTGTACACCATCAGCCTGGTTTTCATTAGAAGCATGTTTAGACATCTGACAGAGGCGTATAAATCATTAACCTTGTTTTCATTAGAAGTGTGTTTGGACATTAGACAGAGACGTGTACATCAATCGCCTTGCTTTCATTAGAAATGTGTTTGGACATTTGACAGGGACGTGCACATCATCAGCCTTGCGAGGCGTGTACATCATCAGCCTTGCGAGGCGTGTACATCACCAGCCTTGCGGGGCGTGTGCATTATCAGCCTTGTTTTCATTAGAAGTGTGGTTAGACATCAGACAGAGGCGTGTATATCGTCAGCCTGGCTTCCATTAGAAGTGTGTTTAGAAATTAGACAGTGGCGTGTACATCATCAACGTTGCGAGGCGTGTACATCGTCAGCTTGGCTTTCATTAGAAGTGTGTTTAGACATTAGACAGAGACATGTACATCATCAGCCTGGCCTTCATTAGAAATGTGTTTGGGCATTAGACAGAGACGTGTACATCATCAGCCTTGTTTTCATTAGAAGCGTGTTTAGACATCAGACAGAGGCGTGTACATCATTAGCCTTGCTTTCATTAGAAGTGTATGTGGACATTAGACAGAGACGTGTACATCAACAGCGTTGCAAGGCATGAACATAATCAGGCTTGCGAGGTGTGCACATCATCAGCCTGGCTTTCACTAGAAGTGTGTTTAGACATTAGACAGAGGCGTATAAATCATCAACCTTGTTTTGATTACAAGTGTGTTTGGACATTAGACACGGACGTGTACATCAACATCATTGCTTTCATTAGAAATATGTTTGGACATTTGACAGGGACGTGTACATCATCAGCCTTGCTTTTATTCGAAGGGTGTTTAGACATCAGACAGAGACGTGTACATCATTAGCCTTGCGAGGCATGTACATCATCAGCCTTGCGAGGCGTTTACGTCATCAGCCTTGCGAGGCGTGTACATCATTAGCCGTGCGAGGCGTGTACATCATTAGCCTTGCGAGGCGTGTACATCATCAGCCTTGCAAGGCGTGTACATTATCAGACTGGCTTTCATCAGAAGCGTGTTAAGACATCAGACCGAGACGTGTACATCATCAGCCTTGCGAGGCGTGTACATCATCCGCCTTTCTAGGGGTGTACATCATCATCCTGGCTTTCAATAGAAGTGTGTTTAGACAACAGACAGAGGCGTGTGCATCATCAGCCTTGCTTTCATTCGAAGCGTGCTTAGACATCAGACAGATGTGTATACATCAACAGCGTTGCTTTCATTGGAAGTGTGTTTAGACATCCGACAGAGGCGTGTACATCATCAGCCTTGCCTTCATTAGAAATGTGTTTGGGCATTAGACAGAGACGTGTACATCATCAGCCTTGTTTTCATTAGAAGTGTGTTTAGACATCAGACAGAGGCGTGTACATCAACAGCCTTGCTTTCATTAGAGGTGTGTTTAGACAACAGACAGAGGCGTGTACATCATCAGCCTTGCTTTCATCCGAACTGTGCTTACACATCAGACAGAGGTGTGTACATCAACAGCGTTGCTTTCATTAGAAGTGTGTTTAGACACCAGACAGAGGCGTGTACATCAACAACGTTGATTTCATTAGAAGTGTGCTTAGACATTAGACAGAGGCGTGTACATCATCAGCCTTGCTTTCATTAGAGGTGTGTTTCGACATTAGGCAGAGGCGGGCACATCAACAGCGTTGATTTCATTAAATATGTGTTTGGAAATTGGACAGGGGCGTGTACATCAACATCGTTGCGAGGCGTGTACATCATCAGCCTTGCGAGGCGTGTACATCACCAGCCTTGCGGGGCGTGTGCATTATCAGCCTTGTTTTCATTAGAAGTCTGGTTAGACAT
This sequence comes from Chaetoderma sp. LZ-2023a, assembly GCA_034401795.1. Lineage (NCBI taxonomy): Eukaryota > Metazoa > Mollusca > Caudofoveata > Chaetodermatida > Chaetodermatidae > Chaetoderma > Chaetoderma sp. LZ-2023a. Next base: position 44,918,828 of record CM067363.1, on the reverse strand, counting down.
CAGACAGAGGCGTGTATATCGTCAGCCTGGCTTCCATCAGAAGTGTGTTTAGAAATTAGACCGTGACGTGTACATCATCAACGTTGCGAGGCGTGTACGTCGTCAGCTTGGCTTTCATTAGAAGTGTGTTTAGACATTAGACAGAGACATGTACATCATCAGCCTGGCCTTCATTAGAAATGTGTTTGGGCATTAGACATAGACGTGTACATCATCAGCCTTGCTTTCATTAGAGGTGTGTTTCGACATTAGGCAGAGGCGGGCACATCAACAGCGTTGATTTCATTAAATATGTGTTTGGAAATTGGACAGGGGCGTGTACATCAACATCGTTGCGAGGCGTGTACATCATCAGCCTTGCGAGGCGTGTACATCACCAGCCTTGCGGGGCGTGTGCATTATCAGCCTTGTTTTCATTAGAAGTCTGGTTAGACATCAGACAGAGGCGTGTATATCGTCAGCCTGGCTTCCATCAGAAGTGTGTTTAGAAATTAGACCGTGACGTGTACATCATCAACGTTGCGAGGCGTGTACGTCGTCAGCTTGGCTTTCATTAGAAGTGTGTTTAGACATTAGACAGAGACATGTACATCATCAGCCTGGCCTTCATTAGAAATGTGTTTGGGCATTAGACAGAGACGTGTACATCATCAGCCTTGTTTTCATTAGAAGTGTGTTTAGACATCAGACAGAGGCTTGTACATCATTAGCCTTGTTTTCATTAAAAGTGTGTGTGGACATTAGAGAGAGAGACGTGTACATCAACAGCGTTGCTTTCATTAAAATGTGTTTAGACATCAGACAGAGGCGTGTACATCATCAGCATTGCTTTCATTAGAGGTGTGTTTAGACAACAGAGAGAGGCGTGTACATCATCAGCATTGCTTTCATTCGAAGTGTGCTTGGACATTAGACAGAGACGTGTACATCGTCAGCTTGGCTTTCATTAGAAGTGTGTTTAGACATTAGACAGAGACATGTATATCATCAGCCTGGCCTTCATTAGAAATGTGTTTGGGCATTAGACAGAGACGTGTACATCATCAGCCTTGTTTTCATTAGAAGTGTGTTTAGACATCAGACAGAGGCGTATACATCATCAGCCTTGCTTTCATTAGAGGTGTGTTTAGACAACAGACAGAGGCGTGTACATCATCAGCCTTGCTTTCATTCGAAGTGTGCTTAGACATCAGACAGAGGTGTGTACATCAACAGCGTTGCTTTCATTAGAAGTGTGTTTAGACATCAGACAGAGGCGTATACATCATCAGCCTTGCTTTCATTAGAGGTGTGTTTAGACAACAGACAGAGGCGTGTACATCATCAGCCTTGCTTTCATTCGAAGTGTGCTTAGACATCAGACAGAGGTGTGTACATCAACAGCGTTGCTTTCATTAGAAGTGTGTTTAGACATCAGACAGAGGCGTGTACATCAACAGCGTTGATTTCATTAGAAGTGTGTTTGGACATCAGACAGAGGCGTGTACATCATCAGCCTTGCTTTCATTAGAGGTGTGTTTCGACATTAGGCAGAGGCGGGCACATCAACAGCGTTGATTTCATTAAATATGTGTTTGGACATTAGACAGGGGCGTGTACATCAACATCGTTGCGAGGCGTGAACATTATCAAGCTTGTGAGGCGTGCACATCATCAGCCTGGCTTTCACTAGAAGTGTGTTTAGACATTAGACAGAGGCATGTACATCATCAACGTTGCGAGGCGTGTACATCGTCAGCCTTCTGAGGCGTGTACATCACCAGCCTAGCGAGGCATGCACATTATCAGCCTTGCTTTCATTAGAAGTGTGTTTGGCCATTAGACCGAGGCGTGTACATCATCAGCCTTGCTTTCATTAGAAGTGTGTTTAGACATTAGACAGAGGCGTGCACAGCACCAGCCCTACTTTCATTAGATGTGTGTTTAGACATCAGACAGAGGCGTGTACATCATCCGCCTTGCTTTCATTAGAAGTGTGTTTAGACATTAGACAGAGACGTGTACATCATCAGCCTGGCTTTCATTAGAAATGTGTTTGGACATCTGACAGAAGCGTATAAATCATCAACCTTGTTTTCATTAGAAGTGTGTTTGGACATTAGACAGGGACGTGTACATCATCAGCCTTGCGAGGCGTGTACATCATCAGCCTTGCGAGGCGTGTACATCATCAGCCTTGCGAGGCGTGCACATTATCAGACTGGCTTTCATTGGAAGCGTGTTTAGACATCATGCAGAGACGTGTACATCATTAGCCATGCGAGGCGTGTACATCATCAGCCTTGCGAGGCGTGTACATCACCAGCCTTGCGGGGCGTGTGCATTATCAGCCTTGTTTTCATTAGAAGTCTGGTTAGACATCAGACAGAGGCGAGTATATCGTCAGCCTGGCTTCCATTAGAAGTGTGTTTAGAAATTAGACCGTGGCGTGTACATCATCAACGTTGCGAGGCGTGTACGTCGTCAGCTTGGCTTTCATTAGAAGTGTGTTTAGACATTAGACAGAGACATGTACATCATCAGCCTGGCCTTCATTAGAAATGTGTTTGGGCATTAGACAGAGACGTGTACATCATCAGCCTTGTTTTCATTAGAAGTGTGTTTAGACATCAGACAGAGGCTTGTACATCATTAGCCTTGTTTTCATTAAAAGTGTGTGTGGACATTAGAGAGAGACGTGTACATCAACAGCGTTGCTTTCATTAAAATGTGTTTAGACATCAGACAGAGGCGTGTACATCATCAGCATTGCTTTCATTAGAGGTGTGTTTAGACAACAGACAGAGGCGTGTACATCATCAGCCTTGCTTTCATTCGAAGTGTGCTTGGACATTAGACAGAGACGTGTACATCAACAGCGTTGCTTTCATTAGAAATGTGGTTGGACATTAGACAGGGACGTATACATCATCATCCTTGCGAGGCGTGTACATCATCAGCCTTGCTTTCATTAGAAGTCTGTTTGGACATTAGACAGAGGCGTGTACATCATCAGCCTTACCTTTACTAGATGTGTTTTAGACATCAGACAGAGGCGTGCACATCATCCGCCTTGCCTTCATTAGAAATGTAATTAGACATTAGACAGAGGCGTGTACAATATCAGCCTTGCCTTCATCGTGATGATGAGTTAATGAGGCGCTTGGTGGTGCGTTACTAACTGGTAGGGTAAATTAGAATCACATGAAACGTTTCATGAAACATTGTTAAATGGTAATAAATTTTTGCAACCGATGATAAATTGCAGCGGTTGTGCCACTATTCATACCTCAAGAGCGCAACGAACGCGTTGATGTGAGAAATTCACGATATCCATTTGAATTCAGGATAAAAGTATCGAGATGTCGGGGTGGTATCTGGTATGCTGAGAAGATGATGGCAACATGGGCAAGGGGCAGAAAGAGAGAGAGAGAGGGAGATAGAGAGAGAGAGAGACAGAGAGAGAGGGAGAGAGAGAGAGAGAGAGAGAGAGAGAGAGAGAGCGAGCGAGAGAGAGAGAGCGAGCGAGAGCGAGAGAGAGAGAGAGAGAGAGAGAGAGATAGAGAGAGATGTCGGGGTCGTATCTGGTATGATGAGAACATGATGGCAACATTGGCAAGGGACAGACAGAGCGAGAGAGAGAAAGTGAGAGAGAGAGTGGCGGGGAGGAGGAGAGAGAAGAGAACGAGAGGAGAGAGAGAGAGAGAGAGAGAGAGAGAGAGAGGGAGGGAGGTGAGTGGGAGGAGAGAAGAGAGTGCGCGCGCACGTGAGTGAGATGTCGGGGGTTGTATCTGGTATGATGAGGAGATGATGGCAACATTGGTAAGGGACAGAAAGAGCGACAGAGAGAAAGTTACAGAGAGGGGCGGGGAGGAGGAGAGAGAAGAGAGACAGAGAGAGAGAGAGAGAGAGAGAGAGAGAGAGAGAGAGAGAAGAGAGACAGAGAGAGAGAGAGAAAGAGAGAGAGAGAGAGAGAGAGAGAGAGAACGTGCGAGAGACAGAGCGAGCAAGAGAGAGAGCGAGAGAGAGAGAGAGAGAGAGAGAGAGAGAGATTGAGAGAGAGAGAGGGGGAGGGTGGGGGAGGAGAGAAGAGAGTGCGCGCACGTGCGAGAGAGATGTCGGGGTGGTATCTGGTATGATGATAAGATGATGGCAAAATTGGAAAGCGACAGAAAGAGCGAGAGAGAGAAAGCGAGAGAGAAGGGCAGGGAGGAGGAGAGGGAAGAGAACGAAATGAGAGAGAGAGAGAGAGAGAGAGAGAGAGAGAGGGAGGGCGGACGAAAGAAGAGAGAGATGTTGGGGTGGTATCTGGTATGATGAGAAGATGATGGTAGCATTGACGAGGGACAGAAAGAGCGAGAGAGAGAAACCGACAGAACGGGGCGGGGGGAGGAGAGAGAGAAGAGAATGAGGGGAGAGAGCGAGAGAGAGAGAGAGAGAGAGAGAGAGAGAGAGAGAGAGTGAGAGAGAGCGAGAGCGAGAGCGAGCGAGAGAGAGAGAAAGTGAGAGAAAGGGGAGGGGAGGAGGAGAGAGAGAGAAGAGAACGAGGGGAGAGAGAACTCCATGAGTAGGATTGTTTATCACAACGGATCCTTTCCGTTCACGTTATTACACGTGTTCCAACCAATTCACAGTGAACGTTTTGAAACTAATTTACCTTGGCGCTGGTACTGACTATGGTAGCAACAGCGCCCAGTTAAACTCGTATCAAACTAGCAAATAGTAAATCCACTCATTCAATGCTCGTAATGGAGCTAGATGGGCCACTATATAATGTGATGCCAACCTACATGTGACATGATTGCATATGGCATCATTTACATGAGTGACAGATCAGAACCGTCAATTGTGAATGATGTTAATTTGACAATAGCATAGCTATATGCATAGCTGTATGCTGTTGCGTCTACCACTAACAATCAGTACTAACAGTAACCCAGCTCTCAAAATCAATATCAGTTCTTATTACGCTGCGGGATGAACAATCCATCAGAAATGGATTGTCGTGAGACGTTACTGGTCGGGCGGACATCAGAGCCTACCGCCAAAACTCTGACATTTCAATTAAGTCTTAGAAGTGTGTTTAGACATCAGACAGATGTGTATACATCATCAGCCTTGCTTTCATTAGAGGTGTGTTTAGACAACAGACAGAGGCGTGTACATCATCAGCCTTGCTTTCATTCGAAGTGTGCTTAGACATCAGACAGAGGTGTGTACATCAACAGCGTGCTTTCATTAGAAGTGTGTTTAGACATCAGACAGAGGCGTGTACATCAACAGCGTTGATCTCATTAGAAGTGTGTTTAGACATCTGACAGAGGCGTGTACATCATCAGCCTTGCTTTCATTAGAGGTGTGTTTCGACATTAGTCAGAGGCGGGCACATCAACAGCGTTGATTTCATTAAATATGTGTTTGGACATTAGACAGGGGCGTGTAAATCAACATCGTTGCGAGGCGTGAACATTATCAAGCTTGTGAGGCGTGCACATCATCAGCCTGGCTTTCACTAGAAGTGTGTTTAGACATTAGACAGAGGCATGTACATCATCAACGTTGCGAGGCGTGTACATCGTCAGCCTTGCGAGGCGTGTACATCACCGGCCTCGCGAGGCGTGCACATTATCAGCCTTTCTTTCATTAGAAGTGTGTTTGGACATTAGACAGAGGCGTGTACATCATCAGCCTTGCTTTCATTAGAAGTGTGTTTAGACATTAGACAGAGGCGTGCACATCACCAGCCTTACCTTCATTAGATGTGTGTTTAGACCTCAGACAGAGGCGTGTACATCATCCGCCTTGCTTTCATTAGAAGTGTGTTTAGACATTAGACAGAGACGTGTACATCATCAGCCTGGCTTTCATTAGAAATGTGTTTGGACATCTGACAGAGGCGTATAAATCATCAACCTTGTTTTCATTAGAAGTGTGTTTGGACATTAGACAGAGACGTGTGCATCAACAGCCTTGCTTTCATTAGAAATGTGTTTGGGCATTTGACAGGGACGTGTACATCATCAGCCTTGCGAGGCGTGTACATCATCAGCCTTGCAAGGCGTGTACATCCTCAGCCTTGCGAGCCGTGCACATTATCAGACTGGCTTTCATTGGAAGCGTGTTTAGACATCAGGCAGAGACGTGTACATCATTAGCCATGCGAGGCGTGTACATCATCAGCCTTGCGAGGCGTGTACATCACCAGCCTTGCGGGGCGTGTGCATTATCTGCCTTGTTTTCATTAGAGGTCTGGTTAGACATCAGACAGAGGCGTGTATATCGTCAGCCTGGCTTCCATTAGAAGTGTGTTTAGAAATTAGACCGTGGCATGTACATCATCAACGTTGCGAGGCGTGTACATCGTCAGCTTGGCTTTCATTACAAGTGTGTTTAGACATTAGACAGAGACATGTACATCATCAGCCTGGCCTTCATTAGAAATGTGTTTGGGCATTAGAGAGAGACGTGTACATCATCAGCCTTGTTTTCATTAGAAGTGTGTGTGGACATTAGAGAGAGATGTGTACATCAACAGCGTTGCTTTCATTAAAATGTGTTTAGACATCAGACAGAGGCGTGTACATCATCAGCCTTGCTTTCATTAGAGGTGTGTTTAGACAACAGACAGAGGCGTGTACATCATCAGCCTTGCTTTCATTCGAAGTTTGCTTGGACATTAGACAGAGACGTGTACATCACCATGTTGCTTTCATTAGAAATGTGGTTGGACATTAGACAGGGACGTATACATCATCAGCCTTGCGAAGCGTGTACATCATCAGCCTTGCGAGGTGTGCACATTATCAGACTGGCTTTCATTGGAAGCGTGTTTAGACATCAGACAGAGACGTGTGCATCATTAGCCATGCGCGGCGTGTACATCATCAGCCTTGCGAGGCGTTTACATCAACAGCCTGGGGGGGGGCGTGTGCATTATCAGCCTTGTTTTCATTAGAAGTGTGGTTAGACATCAGACAGAGGCGGGTATATCGTCAGCCTGGCTTCCATTAGAAGTGTGTTTAGAAATTAGACAGTGGCGTGTACATCATCAACGTTGCGAGGCGTGTACATCGTCAGCTTGGCTTTCATTAGAAGTGTGTTTAAACATTAGACAGAGACATGTACATCATCAGCCTGGCCTTCATTAGCAATGTGTTTGGACATCAGACAGAGGCGTGTACATCATTAGCCTTGCTTTCATTGGAAGTGTGTGTGGACATTAGACAGAGACGTGTACATCAACAGCGTTGCTTTCATCGAAATGTGTTTGGACATTAGACAGGGACGTGTACATCAACAGCGTTGCGAGGCGTGGACATCATCAGGCTTGCGAGGTGTGCACATCATCAGCCTGGCTTTCACTAGAAGTGTGTTTAGACATTAGACAGAGGCATGTACATCATCAACGTTGCGAGGCGTGTACATCATCAGCTTTGCGAGGCGTGTCCATAAACAGCCTTGCGAGGCGTGCACATTATCAGCCTTGCTTTCAATAGAAGTCTGTTTGGACATTAGACAGAGGCGTGTACATCATCAGCCTTACTTTTACTAGATGTGTGTTTAGACATCAGACAGAGGCGTGTACATCATCCGCCTTGCTTTCATTAGAAGTGTGTTTAGACATTAGACAGAGACGTGTACATCATCAGCCTGGCTTTCATTAGAAATGTGTTTGGACATCTGACAGAGGCGTATAAATCATCAACCTTGTTTTCATTAGAAGTGTGTTTGGACATTAGACAGAGACGTGTGCATCAACAGCCTTGATTTCATTAGAAATGTGTTTGGGCATTTGACAGGGACGTGTACATCATCAGCCTTGCGAGGCGTGTACATCCTCAGCCTTGCGAGGCGTGCACATTATCAGACTGGCTTTCATTGGAAGCGTGTTTAGACATCAGGCAGAGACGTGTACATCATTAGCCATGCGAGGCGTGTACATCATCAGCCTTGCGAGGCGTGTACATCACCAGCCTTGCGGGGCGTGTGCATTATCAGCCTTGTTTTCATTAGAGGTCTGGTTAGACATCAGACAGAGGCGTGTATATCGTCAGCCTGGCTTCCATTAGAAGTGTGTTTAGAAATTAGACCGTGGCATGTACATCATCAACGTTGCGAGGCGTGTACATCGTCAGCTTGGCTTTCATTAGAAGTGTGTTTAGACATTAGACAGAGACATGTACATCATCAGCCTGGCCTTCATTAGAAATGTGTTTGAGCATTAGACAGAGACGTGTACATCATCAGCCTTGTTTTCATTAGAAGTGTGTTTAGACATCAGACAGAGGCTTGTACATCATTAGCCTTGTTTTCATTAGAAGTGTGTGTGGACATTAGAGAGAGACGTGTACATCAACAGCGTTGCTTTCATTAAAATGTGTTTAGACATCAGACAGAGGCGTGTACATCATCAGCCTTGCTTTCATTAGAGGTGTGTTTAGACAACAGACAGAGGCGTGTACATCATCAGCCTTGCTTTCATTCGAAGTTTGCTTGGACATTAGACAGAGACGTGTACATCACCATGTTGCTTTCATTAGAAATGTGGTTGGACATTAGACAGGGACGTATACATCATCAGCCTTGCGAAGCGTGTACATCATCAGCCTTGCGAGGCGTGCACATTATCAGACTGGCTTTCATTGGAAGCGTGTTTAGACATCAGACAGAGACGTGTGCATCATTAGCCATGCGCGGCGTGTACATCATCAGCCTTGCGAGGCGTTTACATCAACAGCCTGGGGGGGGGGCGTGTGCATTATCAGCCTTGTTTTCATTAGAAGTGTGGTTAGACATCAGACAGAGGCTGGTATATCGTCAGCCTGGCTTCCATTAGAAGTGTGTTTAGAAATTAGACAGTGGCGTGTACATCATCAACGTTGCGAGGCGTGTACATCGTCAGCTTGGCTTTCATTAGAAGTGTGTTTGAACATTAGACAGAGACATGTACATCATCAGCCTGGCCTTCATTAGAAATGTGTTTGGACATCAGACAGAGGCGTGTACATCATTAGCCTTGCTTTCATTGGAAGTGTGTGTGGACATTAGACAGAGACGTGTACATCATCAGCCTGGCCTTCATTAGAAATGTGTTTGGACATCAGACAGAGGCGTGTACATCATCAGCTTTGCGAGGCGTGTCCATAAACAGCCTTGCGAGGCGTGCACATTATCAGCCTTGCTTTCAATAGAAGTCTGTTTGGACATTGGACAGAGGCGTGTACATCATCAGCCTTACTTTTACTAGATGTGTGTTTAGACATCAGACAGATGCGTGTACATCATCCGCCTTGCTTTCTTTAGAAGTGTGTTTAGACATTAGACAGAGACGTGTACATCATCAGCCTGGCTTTCATTAGAAATGTGTTTGGACATCTGACAGAGGCGTATAAATCATCAACCTTGTTTTCATTAGAAGTGTGTTTGGACATTAGACAGAGACGTGTGCATCAACAGCCTTGCTTTCATTAGAAATGTGTTTGGGCATTTGACAGGGACGTGTACATCATCAGCCTTGCGAGGCGTGTACATCATCAGCCTTGCGAGGCGTGTACATCCTCAGCCTTGCGAGGCGTGCACATTATCAGACTGGCTTTCATTGGAAGCGTGTTTAGACATCAGGCAGAGACGTGTACATCATTAGCCATGCGAGGCGTGTACATCATCAGCCTTGCGAGGCGTGTACATCACCAGCCTTGCGGGGCGTGTGCATTATCAGCCTTGTTTTCATTAGAGGTCTGGTTAGACATCAGACAGAGGCGTGTATATCGTCAGCCTGGCTTCCATTAGAAGTGTGTTTAGAAATTAGACCGTGGCATGTACATCATCAACGTTGCGAGGCGTGTACATCGTCAGCTTGGCTTTCATTAGAAGTGTGTTTAGACATTAGACAGAGACATGTACATCATCAGCCTGGCCTTCATTAGAAATGTGTTTGAGCATTAGACAGAGACGTGTACATCATCAGCCTTGTTTTCATTAGAAGTGTGTTTAGACATCAGACAGAGGCTTATACATCATTAGCCTTGTTTTCATTAGAAGTGTGTGTGGACATTAGAGAGAGACGTGTACATCAACAGCGTTGCTTTCATTAAAATGTGTTTAGACATCAGACAGAGGCGTGTACATCATCAGCCTTGCTTTCATTAGAGGTGTGTTTAGACAACAGACAGAGGCGTGTACATCATCAGCCTTGCTTTCATTCGAAGTTTGCTTGGACATTAGACAGAGACGTGTACATCACCATGTTGCTTTCATTAGAAATGTGGTTGGACATTAGACAGGGACGTATACATCATCAACCTTGCGAAGCGTGTACATCATCAGCCTTGCGAGGCGTGCACATTATCAGACTGGCTTTCATTGGAAGCGTGTTTAGACATCAGACAGAGACGTGTGCATCATTAGCCATGCGCGGCGTGTACATCATCAGCCTTGCGAGGCGTTTACATCAACAGCCTGGGGGGGGGCGTGTGCATTATCAGCCTTGTTTTCATTAGAAGTGTGGTTAGACATCAGACAGAGGCTGGTATATCGTCAGCCTGGCTTCCATTAGAAGTGTGTTTAGAAATTAGACAGTGGCGTGTACATCATCAACGTTGCGAGGCGTGTACATCGTCAGCTTGGCTTTCATTAGAAGTGTGTTTAAACATTAGACAGAGACATGTACATCATCAGCCTGGCCTTCATTAGAAATGTGTTTGGACATCAGACAGAGGCGTGTACATCATTAGCCTTGCTTTCATTGGAAGTGTGTGTGGACATTAGACAGAGACGTGTACATCAACAGCGTTGCTTTCATCGAAATGTGTTTGGACATTAGACAGGGACGTGTACATCAACAGCGTTGCGAGGCGTGGACATCATCAGGCTTGCGAGGTGTGCACATCATCATCCTGGCTTTCACTAGAAGTGTGTTTGGACATTAGACAGAGGCGTGTACATCATCAGCCTTACTTTTACTAGATGTGTTTTAGACATCAGACAGAGGCGTGCACATCATCCGCCTTGCCTTCATTAGAAATGTAATTAGACATTAGACAGAGGAGTGTACAATATCAGCATTGCTTTCATCGTGATGAGGAGTTAATGAGGCGCTTGGTGGTGCGTTACTAACTGGTAGGGCAACTTAGAATCACATGAAACGTTTCATGAAACATTGTTAAATGGTAATAAATTTTTGCAACCGATGATAAATTGCAGCGGTAGTGCCACTATTCATACCTCAAGAGCGCAACGAACGCGTTGATGTGAGAAATTCACGATATCCATTTGAATTCAGGATAAAAGTATCGAGATGTCGGGGTGGTATCTGGTATGCTGAGAAGATGATGGCAACATGGGCAAGGGGCAGAAAGAGAGAGAGAGAGGGAGATAGAGAGAGAGAGAGACAGAGAGAGAGGGAGAGAGAGAGAGAGAGAGAGAGAGCGAGCGAGAGAGAGAGAGCGAGCGAGAGAGAGAGAGAGAGAGAGAGAGAGAGAGAGAGAGATAGAGAGAGATGTCGGGGTCGTATCTGGTATGATGAGAACATGATGGCAACATTGGCAAGGGACAGACAGAGCGAGAGAGAGAAAGTGAGAGAGAGAGTGGCGGGGAGGAGGAGAGAGAAGAGAACGAGAGGAGAGAGAGAGAGAGAGAGAGAGAGAGAGAGAGGGAGGGAGGTGAGTGGGAGGAGAGAAGAGAGTGCGCGCGCACGTGAGTGAGATGTCGGGGGTTGTATCTGGTATGATGAGGAGATGATGGCAACATTGGTAAGGGACAGAAAGAGCGACAGAGAGAAAGTTACAGAGAGGGGCGGGGAGGAGGAGAGAGAAGAGAGACAGAGAGAGAGAGAGAGAGAGAGAGAGAAGAGAGACAGAGAGAGAGAGAGAAAGAGAGAGAGAGAGAGAGAGAGAGAACGTGCGAGAGACAGAGCGAGCAAGAGAGAGAGCGAGAGAGAGAGAGAGAGAGAGAGAGAGAGATTGAGAGAGAGAGAGGGGGAGGGTGGGGGAGGAGAGAAGAGAGTGCGCGCACGTGCGAGAGAGATGTCGGGGTGGTATCTGGTATGATGATAAGATGATGGCAAAATTGGTAAGCGACAGAAAGAGCGAGAGAGAGAAAGCGAGAGAGAAGGGCAGGGAGGAGGAGAGGGAAGAGAACGAAATGAGAGAGAGAGAGAGAGAGAGAGAGAGGGAGGGCGGACGAAAGAAGAGAGAGATGTTGGGGTGGTATCTGGTATGATGAGAAGATGATGGTAGCATTGACGAGGGACAGAAAGAGCGAGAGAGAGAAACCGACAGAACGGGGCGGGGGGAGGAGAGAGAGAAGAGAATGAGGGGAGAGAGCGAGAGAGAGAGAGAGAGAGAGAGAGAGAGAGAGAGAGAGAGAGAGAGAGAGCGAGAGCGAGAGCGAGCGAGAGAGAGAGAAAGTGAGAGAAAGGGGAGGGGAGGAGGAGAGAGAGAGAAGAGAACGAGGGGAGAGAGAACTCCATGAGTAGGATTGTTTATCACAACGGATCCTTTCCGTTCACGTTATTACACGTGTTCCAACCAATTCACAGTGAACGTTTTGAAACTAATTTACCTTGGCGCTGGTACTGACTATGGTAGCAACAGCGCCCAGTTAAACTCGTATCAAACTAGCAAATAGTAAATCCACTCATTCAATGCTCGTAATGGAGCTAGATGGGCCACTATATAATGTGATGCCAACCTACATGTGACATGATTGCATATGGCATCATTTACATGAGTGACAGATCAGAACCGTCAATTGTGAATGATGTTAATTTGACAATAGCATAGCTATATGCATAGCTGTATGCTGTTGCGTCTACCACTAACAATCAGTACTAACAGTAACCCAGCTCTCAAAATCAATATCAGTTCTTATTACGCTGCGGGATGAACAATCCATCAGAAATGGATTGTCGTGAGACGTTACTGGTCGGGCGGACATCAGAGCCTACCGCCAAAACTCTGACATTTCAATTAAGTCTTAGAAGTGTGTTTAGACATCAGACAGATGTGTATACATCATCAGCCTTGCTTTCATTAGAGGTGTGTTTAGACAACAGACAGAGGCGTGTACATCATCAGCCTTGCTTTCATTCGAAGTGTGCTTAGACATCAGACAGAGGTGTGTACATCAACAGCGTGCTTTCATTAGAAGTGTGTTTAGACATCAGACAGAGGCGTGTACATCAACAGCGTTGATCTCATTAGAAGTGTGTTTAGACATCTGACAGAGGCGTGTACATCATCAGCCTTGCTTTCATTAGAAGTGTGTTTCGACATTAGTCAGAGGCGGGCACATCAACAGCGTTGATTTCATTAAATATGTGTTTGGACATTAGACAGGGGCGTGTAAATCAACATCGTTGCGAGGCGTGAACATTATCAAGCTTGTGAGGCGTGCACATCATCAGCCTGGCTTTCACTAGAAGTGTGTTTAGACATTAGACAGAGGCATGTACATCATCAACGTTGCGAGGCGTGTACATCGTCAGCCTTGCGAGGCGTGTACATCACCGGCCTCGCGAGGCGTGCACATTATCAGCCTTTCTTTCATTAGAAGTGTGTTTGGACATTAGACAGAGGCGTGTACATCATCAGCCTTGCTTTCATTAGAAGTGTGTTTAGACATTAGACAGAGGCGTGCACATCACCAGCCTTACCTTCATTAGATGTGTGTTTAGACCTCAGACAGAGGCGTGTACATCATCCGCCTTGCTTTCATTAGAAGTGTGTTTAGACATTAGACAGAGACGTGTACATCATCAGCCTGGCTTTCATTAGAAATGTGTTTGGACATCTGACAGAGGCGTATAAATCATCAACCTTGTTTTCATTAGAAGTGTGTTTGGACATTAGACAGAGACGTGTGCATCAACAGCCTTGCTTTCATTAGAAATGTGTTTGGGCATTTGACAGGGACGTGTACATCATCAGCCTTGCGAGGCGTGTACATCATCAGCCTTGCAAGGCGTGTACATCCTCAGCCTTGCGAGCCGTGCACATTATCAGACTGGCTTTCATTGGAAGCGTGTTTAGACATCAGGCAGAGACGTGTACATCATTAGCCATGCGAGGCGTGTACATCATCAGCCTTGCCAGGCGTGTACATCACCAGCCTTGCGGGGCGTGTGCATTATCTGCCTTGTTTTCATTAGAGGTCTGGTTAGACATCAGACAGAGGCGTGTATATCGTCAGCCTGGCTTCCATTAGAAGTGTGTTTAGAAATTAGACCGTGGCATGTACATCATCAACGTTGCGAGGCGTGTACATCGTCAGCTTGGCTTTCATTAGAAGTGTGTTTAGACATTAGACAGAGACATGTACATCATCAGCCTGGCCTTCATTAGAAATGTGTTTGGGCATTAGACAGAGACGTGTACATCATCAGCCTTGTTTTCATTAGAAGTGTGTGTGGACATTAGAGAGAGACGTGTACATCAACAGCGTTGCTTTCATTAAAATGTGTTTAGACATCAGACAGAGGCGTGTATATCATCAGCCTTGCTTTCATTAGAGGTGTGTTTAGACAACAGACAGAGGCGTGTACATCATCAGCCTTGCTTTCATTCGAAGTTTGCTTGGACATTAGACAGAGACGTGTACATCACCATGTGCTTTCATTAGAAATGTGGTTGGACATTAGACAGGGACGTATACATCATCAGCCTTGCGAAGCGTGTACATCATCAGCCTTGCGAGGTGTGCACATTATCAGACTGGCTTTCATTGGAAGCGTGTTTAGACATCAGACAGAGACGTGTGCATCATTAGCCATGCGCGGCGTGTACATCATCAGCCTTGCGAGGCGTTTACATCAACAGCCTGGGGGGGGGCGTGTGCATTATCAGCCTTGTTTTCATTAGAAGTGTGGTTAGACATCAGACAGAGGCGGGTATATCGTCAGCCTGGCTTCCATTAGAAGTGTGTTTAGAAATTAGACAGTGGCGTGTACATCATCAACGTTGCGAGGCGTGTACATCGTCAGCTTGGCTTTCATTAGAAGTGTGTTTAAACATTAGACAGAGACATGTACATCATCAGCCTGGCCTTCATTAGCAATGTGTTTGGACATCAGACAGAGGCGTGTACATCATTAGCCTTGCTTTCATTGGAAGTGTGTGTGGACATTAGACAGAGACGTGTACATCAACAGCGTTGCTTTCATCGAAATGTGTTTGGACATTAGACAGGGACGTGTACATCAACAGCGTTGCGAGGCGTGGACATCATCAGGCTTGCGAGGTGTGCACATCATCAGCCTGGCTTTCACTAGAAGTGTGTTTAGACATTAGACAGAGGCATGTACATCATCAACGTTGCGAGGCGTGTACATCATCAGCTTTGCGAGGCGTGTCCATAAACAGCCTTGCGAGGCGTGCACATTATCAGCCTTGCTTTCAATAGAAGTCTGTTTGGACATTAGACAGAGGCGTGTACATCATCAGCCTTACTTTTACTAGATGTGTGTTTAGACATCAGACAGAGGCGTGTACATCATCCGCCTTGCTTTCATTAGAAGTGTGTTTAGACATTAGACAGAGACGTGTACATCATCAGCCTGGCTTTCATTAGAAATGTGTTTGGACATCTGACAGAGGCGTATAAATCATCAACCTTGTTTTCATTAGAAGTGTGTTTGGACATTAGACAGAGACGTGTGCATCAACAGCCTTGCTTTCATTAGAAATGTGTTTGGGCATTTGACAGGGACGTGTACATCATCAGCCTTGCGAGGCGTGTACATCCTCAGCCTTGCGAGGCGTGCACATTATCAGACTGGCTTTCATTGGAAGCGTGTTTAGACATCAGGCAGAGACGTGTACATCATTAGCCATGCGAGGCGTGTACATCATCAGCCTTGCGAGGCGTGTACATCACCAGCCTTGCGGGGCGTGTGCATTATCAGCCTTGTTTTCATTAGAGGTCTGGTTAGACATCAGACAGAGGCGTGTATATCGTCAGCCTGGCTTCCATTAGAAGTGTGTTTAGAAATTAGACCGTGGCATGTACATCATCAACGTTGCGAGGCGTGTACATCGTCAGCTTGGCTTTCATTAGAAGTGTGTTTAGACATTAGACAGAGACATGTACATCATCAGCCTGGCCTTCATTAGAAATGTGTTTGAGCATTAGACAGAGACGTGTACATCATCAGCCTTGTTTTCATTAGAAGTGTGTTTAGACATCAGACAGAGGCTTGTACATCATTAGCCTTGTTTTCATTAGAAGTGTGTGTGGACATTAGAGAGAGACGTGTACATCAACAGCGTTGCTTTCATTAAAATGTGTTTAGACATCAGACAGAGGCGTGTACATCATCAGCCTTGCTTTCATTAGAGGTGTGTTTAGACAACAGACAGAGGCGTGTACATCATCAGCCTTGCTTTCATTCGAAGTTTGCTTGGACATTAGACAGAGACGTGTACATCACCATGTTGCTTTCATTAGAAATGTGGTTGGACATTAGACAGGGACGTATACATCATCAGCCTTGCGAAGCGTGTACATCATCAGCCTTGCGAGGCGTGCACATTATCAGACTGGCTTTCATTGGAAGCGTGTTTAGACATCAGACAGAGACGTGTGCATCATTAGCCATGCGCGGCGTGTACATCATCAGCCTTGCGAGGCGTTTACATCAACAGCCTGGGGGGGGGCGTGTGCATTATCAGCCTTGTTTTCATTAGAAGTGTGGTTAGACATCAGACAGAGGCTGGTATATCGTCAGCCTGGCTTCCATTAGAAGTGTGTTTAGAAATTAGACAGTGGCGTGTACATCATCAACGTTGCGAGGCGTGTACATCGTCAGCTTGGCTTTCATTAGAAGTGTGTTTAAACATTAGACAGAGACATGTACATCATCAGCCTGGCCTTCATTAGAAATGTGTTTGGACATCAGACAGAGGCGTGTACATCATTAGCCTTGCTTTCATTGGAAGTGTGTGTGGACATTAGACAGAGACGTGTACATCATCAGCCTGGCCTTCATTAGAAATGTGTTTGGACATCAGACAGAGGCGTGTACATCATCAGCTTTGCGAGGCGTGTCCATAAACAGCCTTGCGAGGCGTGCACATTATCAGCCTTGCTTTCAATAGAAGTCTGTTTGGACATTAGACAGAGGCGTGTACATCATCAGCCTTACTTTTACTAGATGTGTGTTTAGACATCAGACAGATGCGTGTACATCATCCGCCTTGCTTTCATTAGAAGTGTGTTTAGACATTAGACAGAGACGTGTACATCATCAGCCTGGCTTTCATTAGAAATGTGTTTGGACATCTGACAGAGGCGTATAAATCATCAACCTTGTTTTCATTAGAAGTGTGTTTGGACATTAGACAGAGACGTGTGCATCAACAGCCTTGCTTTCATTAGAAATGTGTTTGGGCATTTGACAGGGACGTGTACATCATCAGCCTTGCGAGGCGTGTACATCATCAGCCTTGCGAGGCGTGTACATCCTCAGCCTTGCGAGGCGTGCACATTATCAGACTGGCTTTCATTGGAAGCGTGTTTAGACATCAGGCAGAGACGTGTACATCATTAGCCATGCGAGGCGTGTACATCATCAGCCTTGCGAGGCGTGTACATCACCAGCCTTGCGGGGCGTGTGCATTATCAGCCTTGTTTTCATTAGAGGTCTGGTTAGACATCAGACAGAGGCGTGTATATCGTCAGCCTGGCTTCCATTAGAAGTGTGTTTAGAAATTAGACCGTGGCATGTACATCATCAACGTTGCGAGGCGTGTACATCGTCAGCTTGGCTTTCATTAGAAGTGTGTTTAGACATTAGACAGAGACATGTACATCATCAGCCTGGCCTTCATTAGAAATGTGTTTGAGCATTAGACAGAGACGTGTACATCATCAGCCTTGTTTTCATTAGAAGTGTGTTTAGACATCAGACAGAGGCTTGTACATCATTAGCCTTGTTTTCATTAGAAGTGTGTGTGGACATTAGAGAGAGACGTGTACATCAACAGCGTTGCTTTCATTAAAATGTGTTTAGACATCAGACAGAGGCGTGTACATCATCAGCCTTGCTTTCATTAGAGGTGTGTTTAGACAACAGACAGAGGCGTGTACATCATCAGCCTTGCTTTCATTCGAAGTTTGCTTGGACATTAGACAGAGACGTGTACATCACCATGTTGCTTTCATTAGAAATGTGGTTGGACATTAGACAGGGACGTATACATCATCAGCCTTGCGAAGCGTGTACATCATCAGCCTTGCGAGGCGTGCACATTATCAGACTGGCTTTCATTGGAAGCGTGTTTAGACATCAGACAGAGACGTGTGCATCATTAGCCATGCGCGGCGTGTACATCATCAGCCTTGCGAGGCGTTTACATCAACAGCCTGGGGGGGGGCGTGTGCATTATCAGCCTTGTTTTCATTAGAAGTGTGGTTAGACATCAGACAGAGGCTGGTATATCGTCAGCCTGGCTTCCATTAGAAGTGTGTTTAGAAATTAGACAGTGGCGTGTACATCATCAACGTTGCGAGGCGTGTACATCGTCAGCTTGGCTTTCATTAGAAGTGTGTTTAAACATTAGACAGAGACATATACATCATCAGCCTGGCCTTCATTAGAAATGTGTTTGGACATCAGACAGAGGCGTGTACATCATTAGCCTTGCTTTCATTGGAAGTGTGTGTGGACATTAGACAGAGACGTGTACATCAACAGCGTTGCTTTCATCGAAATGTGTTTGGACATTAGACAGGGACGTGTACATCAACAGCGTTGCGAGGCGTGGACATCATCAGGCTTGCGAGGTGTGCACATCATCATCCTGGCTTTCACTAGAAGTGTGTTTAGACATTAGACAGAGGCATGTACATCATCAACGTTGCGAGGCGTGTACATCATCAGCCTTGCGAGGCGTGTCCATAAACAGCCTTGCGAGGCGTGCACATTATCAGCCTTGCTTTCAATAGAAGTCTGTTTGGACATTAGACAGAGGCGTGTACATCATCAGCCTTACTTTTACTAGATGTGTTTTAGACATCAGACAGAGGCGTGCACATCATCCGGCTTGCCTTCATTAGAAATGTAATTAGACATTAGACAGAGGAGTGTACAATATCAGCATTGCTTTCATCGTGATGAGGAGTTAATGAGGCGCTTGGTGGTGCGTTACTAACTGGTAGGGCAACTTAGAATCACATGAAACGTTTCATGAAACATTGTTAAATGGTAATAAATTTTTGCAACCGATGATAAATTGCAGCGGTAGTGCCACTATTCATACCTCAAGAGCGCAACGAACGCGTTGATGTGAGAAATTCACGATATCCATTTGAATTCAGGATAAAAGTATCGAGATGTCGGGGTGGTATCTGGTATGCTGAGAAGATGATGGCAACATGAGCAAGGGGCAGAAAAACATCGTCGTGTCGT